>OY986044.1:72803801-73358587 GCA_963920215.1 Nineta flava
TACGCCTCGTTTGTACATCGAAACTATGAAATGTGTTAAAAAAAGTTTCAAACAAAAGTTGGTTTTTATGATATAAAAATTTTATTCTATATTGCAACGTTTAAAGGATGGTTATGAGGCACGCGTGGAACAAAAAATTTATACGTGTGATCATTTAAAAAGATATCACTTCAATATTTCTTTTAGAGTACTCATTTCCAGGCTGCTAACTTACAAGGCCGAGTTTAAGGGACACATTTGGATATATAGTACATCTCAGTTTTTAGCAAATTTGGCAAAAATAGTCGTTTTTGTCCTTAGTTCTCGACTCTACTACTTAATTATATCATGACTTTTTCGCTAAGATGCACTATATAGAAGTTATAGACACAAAACCAAAAAAAGTTTCGAGATTTTTTGGCTGCCAAAAGTTGTCCCGAGGTCGCCCGTGTTAATATTTTAACATGTTTATACCCATATATGTAAGTTAAAAAATTATAAAATACACCATCTTTTACCTCATACAATACCTCTAACTGACGTTTAAATAAAACTCTGCCTACAATATAAAAATGCGAAAAATCCACATACTTCATTATCACGCTTTAGAAGTGAATACTTTTAGGTAATTTTAAAAAAAAATTAAGTAATAAGAAATATTTTATTAGATTTTTAATCACTATAATTACAAAGTTTATTCGTTTTCTTGTGATCTTAATCTGGCATTAGCATTTGTGACTCTTATGCTTAATTGTTGAGCTCTTTCAACAATTATTTTTCGTTTTTTAGATGAAACACCATGTGCAATTTCTGCACAGAATTTACGATTTTGCATCATGAGTACCTCGAGTTCCTAAAATTTAAAAAAAATTATATATCTGTTGGATGCACACAAATGATGTTTAATTGTAAATTTTGTCGACTCAGCAAAAAGTATCATCAAAGAATTTGTCAGGCGCAAATTACCAAAAACATCATTGTAAATAGAAAATTTATCCAAATTAAATTCTGCACATACCTTAACATTGTGTACAAGTACTTTACGGAATCCTGTGGGTAGCATATGACGTGTTTTTTTACTTGAACCATAACCAATATTTGGCATCAAATATTGTCCCTTAAAACGTCTTCGAACTCTGTTATCAATACCCTTGGGTTTACGCCAGTTTCTCTATAATAATAAAAAATAAAAATTAGGTTAAAAAAAAAAACTTACAAATTAAAAAAATTAAAAAATAAACAAACCTTAAGTTTATCATATCGGTCTGATTGATGTCGGATAAATTTCTTCGTCCGCTTCTTAACGATTTTCGGCCGATATACTGGACGAATCGACATTTTGCTTACCTACAATATAAAACGTACATGTTTATAATATGAAACATGCTTAAAATTTTTAGAACACAAAATGTCATCATATAAATTATTTTTCAAATTAATAAAAATGAAAACAATTTTTGAACACATCACTAATTAATTTAATATTATTTTAATCGCAGAAAATTAAAAGATGTTTAAAATATTTACAGATTGACAAAATTGTATGCACACCTACCTATTTTATAAATGAACCCTTGAAGAAAGATCTTCACCGAATTCTGAACTAAACACCAGTTATTTAAGGGATACCAACTTATATCACCAACATAAAATAAAAATTACTACCAACAGATTAATTTAAAAAAGTAGCGCTAAATCTCTTGAAACTTTTATTTTACATTTTGATAAAAATATTTTTTTAATTAAAAAATATATATATTTATGTTTTTAATATATTCAAGAGTTTTTAAATTGAACTGTTCAACGTAGGCTTCAGAAGCATTATTAATTAGAAATTAATTCATATTTATATGTTTTAACTTAACCTTTTCGTTAATTTAAAAAAAGAATGTAGACAATTTTATAATATCTTAGTCAAAAATAGTTTAAAATTAACTAAGACTTTCTTTCATGACGCATAGAAGAAATTCAAGATGGTTGGCAGAAGGTCGGAAGTAAAGACATGGAGGTAAGTAGAAACCAGAGCGTAGACTGGTTAATACTGCAATCCGCAATCAAGTTTAAAATAATTTTTTAATTAATCACATTTTAATATTTGATAAAACACATGATGTTGTTGGTGTTCGTAATTAATTAACGTCTCGTTTACAGGTGGTGTTAAAATTGTTAAAACGTCTGATGAAACGCCCCTCAGTGGAAAATAACCAATATTCAATTTTATGTAGTTGCAAATACTTGGAAAGTTAAAATGGATGTTGAATCTATAGAAATGTTATCGGCAAAGTGTCGATTGTGCGGAGAATCAGATAATTTTAATTCAGATATATTTAGTGAGGAAGCAAGGCAACGTGAATTACCAAGGAAAATGGAAACATGCCTGCCAATAAAAGTGAGTATTATAATTTTTTTTTTTAAATCAGGAAAACGGGTAAATCTAGGTATCTAAGATTCCGTGTTGATATAAAAAGATGACGTTCCAAAGATTTTGTTCTAATATTCATTTCTAAATGTGAAGTGTCCACGTCGTTTGAATTATGGATTGTCTTTGGAAGTGATCTTAAATATCAATTAAGTTTGGGTAAAATTTTTTTTAAATTGTTTTCTTAATTTTAAAATAGTCTTGATAAACTTGGTGGGAATATTATTGGACAGTTAAATATGATGATTATAAAAATGTTTATTTCTTTAAAATTAATGACAAATTTTAAATTATGGTCCAGTAGGTAACGTTATCAGGATAATTTATTAATCAGTACTTGGTGGTGTCTGGGTATTAATCATTCAGCTTATGTATGATTCAGCGCCATAACACTAAACGAACGGTTTCTTTGTGCTCGGTTAATCAGAATATTAAAATTATATTATTGTCTGAAAATTCATCTGACATGAATCCTATTGAGTATTTCTTAAATTTTTTGGATTGTGTTACACAAAGAAACTTCTATCTTAGTGTAATGGTGCTGATACCATTGTTCTCATAATAATTGCACAAAATATTGACTGTCCCTAATAATTTAACAACCCACTGTATTCTGAAGATTTACACGCAATTATATTCTGAAGATTTAAAAAAAAAATATTGAAAACTGTTTGAGTAGAGTTATCAGGCAGATAGGCTGAATTTTGATAGAATTTTCGTTGCGTTCAGCTACATATAACGCCTTACCTTATTCATCTCCGTGTGTCCCTTGGAGGTCAATTATTGCATTAATTTATGGGATAATGTGCCCATTCGTTGTCACACTAACTTTTGGGCAAACGATTGAGTCATACTCTATTTTGATAGTTTTCAGATAATATTAAATGCTTTTCTACCAGAATATTTTGGTCCCAGAATATAGACAATGATTATGAATTTAATAATGACTGGCATAGTTTTTAGCTTACTTGCCAGCCTTTGGTCTCCCCTTTACTACTACTATTGCAATTTCTTTCATACATTGTTATAAAGATAAAAAAAATTTGAAAAAACAACATTTTACAGATAACTGCAGAGAAGAATACTCCACATAAAATTTGTTTCCGATGTATTTACAAACTAGAAAATTTTTATGATTTTTACAATCGAGTCAAACACACCGTGAAACATTTTGAAACAATGTTAAAAAATTCGTCATTAATATCAAAATCTTCAGATATATTTGATGATAAAGAAAACTCCAATGAAAGTCGAATAAATTTAGTTGATAAATGTACTGTTACTGATGAATTGGTATGTGAAATATGTAAATCAAAGTTAAGTTACATAAAGTATCACGTACCAAATAAATTAGTTGATTACGATTCAGATTCAAAGTCGAATAGTGGTGAGACAAGACTGACAGATAAGTTACATGAAAATCATTCCACTTATACAAATATTTTAAATGAAATCTCATTAAAGAAGACGACAAATCAAAAACGTACAATTGATACAATTTTTAATACACTCGGTACAAAAAAACAAAAAGTATCAAATGAAAGTATTGTGTACCCAGATGTGGTACAAACTGTTCCATCACGACGAAAGTCAAAACAACCAAAAAAAATCACTGATAAACCATCTGTGCAACAGACATGTTTACTATGCGATTTAAAATTTGGATCACATGAATTATTGGTCAAACATTTATATGAATGCCATGAATTGGAACCGAAAGAGATTTTTGATCCAAATCTAATAACACAAACAAATATACAGTATGAAAAAGAAATATCAAATGTAATTCGAATCACAGAACGTTTAAAAGCAACGGAAACACGACCACGATTAAAAGATGTTGTATCCGATGAATCTGAAGATACAGAGATCAATAATCGATTTGAGTTACCACAAATTCCAGTTCAAATTGATTTAGAGACGTTTGCACAACAGTTATGGACGGAACGACAATATTTCATGGAATCAACACAAATGATTTTAACAAATGGGTCGAATCAACGTGGATTGTATGTTTGTCAAATTTGTGCAAGAGATTTTCATGATAAATATACAATATGGTTACACTTAAAATCCATACATCCGAAACACGCCAGTTTAGCATGTGGCATTTGTTTACAATTAAATTTTAGTTGGGAACAATTAAAGCAACATATTCAATACGAACATAATCCAAGTAAATTAACGTTAGCAGAAATACGAAAGTATTTCTGTGTAATTTGTTTACGACAGCACGATTCAAAGAAAAAATTATTAAGTCATATTTATATACATGAATTTTTGGTTGATGCTTATAAGAAAAGTGGCATGTATTTTGATTCAGAATGTTTTATTAAAATGAACTTTGGTGGTATTATAACGGAACAAGATGCAAATAATTACGAGGGTAAGAATGGAGCGGTGGATACATTGGTGTCGGATCAAAATTTGAATATTAAAAAAAATAATGGTTTTACTGATATATTGTACAATCAACTTACCATGGATGAAAATATCGAACAAGATATTGAAGGTATATTGAAATTCGTTTATTATGATTCCGTATACAAGGTAGGCCATTTAATTGTACCCGCGCATATTATTCCGAAAGTATGGGTCATCGAAAAAAGGAATGGCAGATGTGAAACACACTCTCGTGCTTGTTATATCTCGGCAAAATGCCGGGAGTACACACTCGCCGAGGCAAGGCGAGACATAACAAGCACGAGAGTGTGCTTACAACGCTCGGTCTGCCTTTTGTCGACTCGCCTCGCCTTGTCGCTGTATGCTATGGCCAAATTGTCTATATCCATGATTCCAACCGTAGTACGTTATACCGTTTAAAATATGCCCATATAGAATCCCTAAAATTTATTCTTTATATTGTTTTTTTTTTTAGAAATATCTTTGAATGGAGATTATGAAGATAATCCTGATATGGAACCACCTCAAAATAAAATTGAAGAAAATGATTCAAATACGCAAAAAGTATACAAAATGATGGCAATGAATTTTATCTATTCAGAAATGTTTACATTTTTTTTTTCTTCATTTTCTAGACTCCACGAAATTATACATTAACTTACGGATGTGAATGGTGTTCCCGTACATTATCGAGTAAATGGGAACGATGGTTACATGTAGCATCAGCCCATGCACCTCATATTGAAACATTAAGATGTTCGATACCACATTGCGATAAAGTATTTGTAACGGAATCATTTCGAACTGAACATGAACAACATCATCAAGTACAAGGTACGCATTCGAATTAAATTTTAATAACTTGTTTTTATTTTATATAATTTTAATGGTTTTTATATGCATGCAAAGAGCCTTTTGAACGGCCCTGTAGAAGTAAAACATATTAATTATAATTTTTTAGCTTGTACTAGAATATCCACGGATTTATATTTAGGAGTATAAATATTTTATCATATGGAAAAAAGTTACATTTAAAATTACTGATCTTGCCAAATAGAAATATGGAGGGGGTAAATTTTATTACGTTATAAACGAAGCGAGATATCTAATTTTTGGGCGCAATTTATTTTGATTACCTCTACCCAACTCCTTATAAAAATACTAAAATGTAAAATTTCCAAGATACTTTGAAAGAACACCCATTTTTGTTTCATTTTCCTCCATTTTTATGTCTTTTTGCAAACCACTTCACTTAATGGAATCCACAAAAACTTACACACTATCTTGTATATATTTACTAGGTACAAAATAAAGTTTTCTTCTCCTAAATTTGTCAGTTGAATAATATCTTTTGTCCCGCTTGATGGAAGTTTTTTTACTGAAATATTCATTTTTACAGGTCCCGTACCAAACTCATGTGAGGTCTGTTGTAAATTATGGAATACACGTGTTGATTTTTACAAACATATGATGGGTGTACATCCCCATGCGGTTCCTCTTGTGTGTGGTGTATGCTTAAAAATATTTCCAACAGTTCCAAATTTATACGAACATGTTCAAAGTTCGCATTTACCATTACAAGGTGATTTTGTTTGTAACATTTGTGGACGAAATTATTCAAACAAATCGAAAATGGTACGACATCGACGAATACATGGTGTAAATGAATCAGGAATGTTTGTACCGAATTCCATGAAACCAGGAAATGGGCAGCAACGGATACAAAGACGTGTTAAAACTAATGAAGGTATGGGCTAATATTTAAAATATCATTTTATCATATTTCCCTTTCTTCAGTATTAAGAAGTAATGCTTAAGCATTTTAGAGCTTAATTATTGGCAGGGTGCAGAGTATATGGTGGAGATAACCGAACCTTTGACATCTCTGTCATGCGCAGTCGTTCCCAATTGTTTGCACATCGTTTGAGGTTGAAATAATATATTATGATATTGCCTCAAATCCTGTCTGATAGATAGATAGATAGATATATCTTGGGGTATATAGATGAATTGCACTTCGACCTTAGGGGGGCTTATTGTGCTCCCGTTTCTACTTCAGTCTGACGAGATTCGATTCTCCCATATTTTTACAATAGTCAGGAGCTTGCTTATCAGGTTTTCTTGAAGGTTCATATATTCGAGGTGAGATGCACCGACTATCTTGTATCTGCTGTAACCGAGAGATTCGCAGTCAAAGATTATGTGACTGGATGTTTCCTGCACCTCGCCGCACAGTTTGTGCATAATAGATTCGTTATGGAGTCATATTGTGTGCACACTTGTTATAGAGCACCCTGCCCATACGCTAAAAATTATATTGAACCGAATCTCCTTAATAACGCACATTTTTTGCAAATATTAAATTAATTAATTTATAATTCAGGTACTAAATCCGGAACAACAAAATTCACAAATAATGAAACAACACCATCACCATCAATAATTGATACAAAAAATCTAGACAATAATTTACGTTCATCTGGTGATAATTCAAATCAATCTTTGCATGATAGCGATTCAGAAAATGAAAATTTTGAATCATATTCACCAATAACCACATCATATCCTACACCACAAAATATAGAATCATTATATCAAACACGTAATGAAAATTTCCAGCAATGTAAAGAATGTCCAAATTTAACATTCACAAATTATGATGAATTCTCCACGCATAGACGTTTAGTTCATCAAATATTCCATTGTGATTTGTGTATTAAATCATACGGTCGCAATTCTCATCTATGGAAGCATGTGAATCGTTGCCACAAAGGTAATAAGTTAATAACATGCCAACTATGTTTTAAAACTTCCGCATCAAAGTATCACTTACAACAGCACTTTAATAAAATTCATGCGTTAAAATCTGATCGTTTCAAATATAACAATTCACCACAATCGATCGAAAGTTTTCTTGATAAGAAATTTGATGGATACAGTTTTGAAAGTGTTAAACAAAGTTTTCTACGACAAGAATTATTAGAAAAAGAACAATTGAAGAATGACACAAAGTTGTCAGATACAATAACGGATAATTATACAAAAGAACCACCACAAGAGATTGATTTTAACAGTGAATTATACACAAGTATTATTACAAATTATAATCCACCAACGGTATCAACTGGACCGTATAAATGCTTAAAATGTAACAAAGGATTCACAAAACGTTATTTATTGAAAAAACATAAGAAAAATTGTCGACCACGTTTACAAAAAGATTTATTAACACGTTGTAAATCATGTGAACGTATTTTTAAAGATCGCCAAAGCTTACAAAAACATTTAGCCAATTATCATTCAGAATTTAAATGTCATCTATGTATGATAACATTCCCTTCCAAATGTGAGATTATATCACATATACGATTCACACATCCAAATCATGTCGATTTTGTTTGCGAATGTGGACAAATCTTACGTTCATCAGATGATTTACAAGCACACAAATCCGATCATCGTAACAGTCATGTATGTCAATTTTGTGGTGATAGTTTACTCACTAAAATGAAATTAAAGATGCATATTTTAAGTTTACATCGTAAAATATTATCATTGAGTTGTGGCATTTGTTTAAAATTATTTGCTACACAACATGTATTACGTGATCACGTCAAATTAGTACACTTTCGAGATACTAAATTTGGTAATAGTTGTCCTGTGTGTGGTAAAAAATATGGATCAAAATGGAAATGCTTTGATCATATTAATAAATCACATGGAAAAATATTTAAACCATGTAAAATCTGTTTAAGTGTATTCGAAAGTGAGATACAATTACGTGATCATTTTTGTGCTGTACATTTAGGTGTAGTGGGTGGCGGCGGCTCAAATGATTCAAATATAGTACAGGCGGCACATGCCGTTGTTGATATTAAACCAAATATTAATGAATATCAGAGTAGTGATAACGATGAAGATGATCTACTAAGTGATTCGTCATTAAATTTACCACAAATACCAA
Source organism: Nineta flava (assembly GCA_963920215.1). Lineage (NCBI taxonomy): Eukaryota > Metazoa > Arthropoda > Insecta > Neuroptera > Chrysopidae > Nineta > Nineta flava. Next base: position 72,812,567 of record OY986044.1, read on the forward strand.
AAATAACATTAACATCCAATAAAAGTCAACCGGATAATTATAGTATTGTAAATAAAACTGATTATTATATTACTACACCGACAACAACACCAACAGTCAAATCACATCACTATCATCAAGCAAAACGTACCGTTTATGAGAATTCCGATGCACCATCAATGTGTGAAATATGTTTAAAAACATGGCCCGCGAAAAAACATTTGTGGCAACATTATATACGCTGTCATAAATGTGATGCGGCCACGATTTGCGGTATATGCTTAAAAACACATACAACATATTTAGAATTGCGTAAACATTTATATGAGAAACATCCAAATTTATTACATGGACGTGGTTATAGTTCGAATTTTATTTGTAAAATTTGTGGACGTTATCATAATGCTAGTTCCAAGTTAAAATTACATATGGCTATTCATGTCAATTATGATTTGACGGATGACTATGATTACAGTGTAATTAAACAGGAACCAACACAAAATGAAGAACAACTTTCACAATCAGCAATGATGATCACAACCAAACAAGAACAACAATTTGAGTCAGAGATAGAAGAAGAGGAAGAGGTCGAGGAGGAAGACGAAGAGGAGTATAAAACAGTTGCACAGCATAAAGAGAGTGATGTAGAAAATGAGTCGTCATTTACTGGCTTTAGTTTACAGCATCGTAAGAATAGTGAGAATTACTATCGAAATTATTCAAGTTTACTAGATTGTTTCCAAATAATGGAAACATCACCACCAAAGAATTTAATTAGTGATTTAGATGAATCGGATGATATTGATGTCATTAAATCCGATGATGAAGATGATGAGGATCAGGATGATGAACAGAATAGTGAGTGTGATTCGGAGGATGAACGACGTAAGCTTTTATTAAAAATGTCACCAATTAGTATCAAATCTGTGAATGATGATAAAGATTATTCTGATTTTGATGATGAAGATGATGAACTAAAAATTGATGAACAACCACCCACAAATGATGAAGAGCAAGAAACACCGCGTACAGTTGAAGATGATGATGATCAGAGAGCATCATCAAAATTAACAAATGATAGTGAATTCTCAAATTCGTATTATGATGGAACAACAACGTATAAAGATGATGAAGACGATGAATCTTCAGGAAGTTCAGTTGATGATATCGATGATGATGATGATGATGATGAAACAGAGAAGCCAAATTTTGAAGTTGATCCGACTAATAATATAATTGTTTTAAAATATGACGATGGTAGAGAAGTGCGGTACGAGAATTTAAATATGGAATATGAAATTGTGAATGAGGAAATAGGTGGGCATGAAGAAGAGCATGTGAATGAAATTCAATATGAAGAAGTGTACGAACATAAAAATTATGATGTTGAGGATGAGGATGAGGATCAAACGTCTGTTATAGAGAATGCTATTAAAAGTATAAATGATTCATCGGATTTAGAGAATACAAATCATTCGGTACATACATACGATGAATTTGATGAACATATCGAGATTGTGGAACATTCACAGGATGAGCATGATTTAATGTTGGAAGAAGAAGTTGTTACTGAGGATGTAAGTGAAATTGAAACGGCTATCGAATCTATTTTATAAATTTTTTTTTTTTTATTTACGTTGTAAATTCAGTACTCTAAAATCTAAATCTCTATAAATGTCTGTCTGTGATTTCCAAGAAAAGATAAAGACAGTAGCATTTGTAGATAAACGTAGACATAAATTTTTCAAGGCCAAGTGATTTTAATTCTGAACAAATAATCTTTAAAATGTTTTGAGCGTCAAAATTGGTCACGTGGTATAATATGTGTAACAAACATCAAGTCGCAGTGATAAATTTCTGTGTCACTGCTTTCAGGAATGGACCCAAAATTTTATTTATCAATATATCTCTTCCCAAACCCATTTGATTTTCGTGTTATTCAGTATCCAAGTGTAACTAATCACTTATTAAAACCCAATGGTGGGGGGAGGGGGAGAAAAAAACCAATCATGGGCGTGTTATGACAGGCTTTTTACTTCCTAACTGTTGAGACTCCTAGGTTGTTATGACGGAGATGATTGAATCAGTCAATTTGTTAGAATATTCTTATTTTCATAAATAAACTTTTCAAGGAAGCGTTTATAGAAAATATGACCCGAATAAAAGTTGTTTTATTTGGAAGGGGGGCTTAGTATGATGACCTTCATATTGAACTTGGACTTCAAGGTTTTTTGTGCATTAACTTGTGTTTTTCAAATGGAAACCATATTTTTTGAACAAAATCGTATAGCTGTGGGACACCAGCCCAAGTGACCGAGCGGTCTAACGCGTTATGTCTGCGCAGGCTCATCTTAGGATGGTTGTTTCAACGTCATTGATTTTAAGTATTGAAACAATTATTATTTTAAATGAATGTGTATAAAATTGAAGCTCTCGTAGATAGAAATATTTAAAAAAAACAAGAAATTAATTAATTAAGAGTTTATGGATTAATAAATAACATGAAATACATTTATTTTAAAACAATTTAATGTATATATAATAAATATATATATAATAATTATTAGGATAGTTAGAGAGAGAAATGTACTATTTCTGCAAATTTGTATTTGTTATATAATTATCTTAAAAAAGGGTTCATCAAATGTTGGACGCATAATTTTATATTATATGATCTTTTGTTTGATATAATTAAACATGTTCGTTCATGCATGAGGCTTAATAGTAGATAAACATTTTTTTTTAGTGAATTGAATAGCTCAATTATGTAGTTATCCTCCCTCAAAAATTTAACTCCTGCTGACAATCATTTCGAAGAGTAATTATCGATTAAAAATCAAACTTTTAACACAGCGTCTTATGGAGAAAATAATTTTTTATACCCAACAATTATCCGATTTCTCAAATCTTCCACATTACCCACTGAGTCACTGAGTTAATTTACTGAACAACTTTTAAATTTTCAAATTATTCTTCGATGACGATCACCTCATACATGCCATATATTTTTAATATTTTTAATAAGATTGAGACAAACTCGAATTTTTGACCGACGAAAGAAGGAGGTACTCAATTCAACCTATATATATATTTTTAAATGTATGATGATCACGCATAACTTTTTACAGAGTAGTCCGATTTTGATAATACTTTTTTAAGATAATTATATAGTCAATTTATATAAAGTAAAAACAAATCGTTTAAATTAGCACATTTTATTTTAATTTTGTTTAATTTTTTTTTTTTTTTTTTTAGTTTACACAAAGTGCTCCATATTCCTACTGAAGTATAATATTGATGTATTGATGTATGTTACTAAATATTAAGTATTATTATTATTATTATCGTTTTTATTAATTATAATGAAAATTTAAATCAATTTAATATTTATCCGTTAACTAAAATAATTTATTGAATCATTTATTTTATTATCAATTTGGTAATATTTTGATAAATATGTATTTGTTCATTTTGACAATACCATTGAAATTTGTATTTGCTTTTTAATTGTTATAGCAAATAATAATAATTATAAATACATTCCTTAACAGAAATCATAAAAAAAAATTATTGATGTAGTAATTTTTTATTTATTAAAAAGAAAAGTGAGAAATGATTTGGTTTTTGTATTTATTTTTAAATAAACGATTGGATAAATGCTAAACACCCTGATCACTGGGAAAATGTACCGCAGCAAAAGCTCGAGAAAATACTGCTTCGGAATGCAACCAAGAGGCTATCTCTCGATGCACTGAAGCTGAACAGGATGCAACTGCGGAAGGTTACCGGGCAATATCCCCTGCGGAAGCATCTACACACAATGGGACTTTATAACGGGTCCATTGGGTGCAGATTGTATGGCGAGGAGGAAGAAACATCCAACCACATTATCTTTGACTGCGAACCTCTGGGTTACAGCAGATACAAGATATTCGGTGCATCTCACTCCGAATATATGAACCTTCAGGAAGACCTGATAAGCAAGCTCCTGGCCATTGCCAATATATGGGAGAAGCGAATCTCGTCAGACTGAAGTAGAAGGGGGAGCACAATGGACCATAAGGTCGAAGTGCAATACTTTTTAGACCCCAAGATGTATCTATCTATTTTCAAATATGGAAAAAATAAGATGGGATGCTCAATGCCCCTGTGATAATCTCTCATTTTGTGTACATTTTATTCTAACTAAGGAGATGTTGGTTTGAGATTTTTTTAGGTTTGACACCTGCTCCCTAGTTATCAGTATGCATGTCTGACTAGAAACTTTTTTCATAAACCTTAGGGGGAAGGGACAGTTCGATTTTGATATATACGTTACGTTGCCGCAAGAAAAGTGGGTGGGTGGATGTGACGCATGAAATCATTCTTCGTCAACTTTCGGGATCTATAGATTGCAATAGGTTTTCTGGTCGTTAATTTTTTCGTTATGGAAATTTTTTATTTATGTGTTGATTGTAATTGATACGATGGTCAATTCATCTTAGCGCATCGAACTACATTGCGTCGTTACAATCAGCGGACAACTCAGAATTGATTGAACTCATTTCTTTTAATATTGTTTGTGAATTAGCAAAATTAGATCATGAATCCCTACACCACGGGGGGGGGGGGGGATAATCCGTCTTTGAAATAATTTATAAACTGCCGATGTCGGGACTCGAACCCATAACCTCCCAGTTCCAAGTAGACATAACACCTTAGACCGCTCGGCCACTTGGACGGTATACATATATACAGCTTGTATTTTAAAATAAACCCAATCTGTAAACAATGTATAGTGTATCTATCGCTGTCTATATGTAGTGTACTATGATATGATGTCTTTGTTACACTTAAACTGCATTAAAATCAGTATTGTATAACATATAACTATTATACTTATCACTCTCTAACTACAATCATTTATATATAGTTGCATCTTACTCGTGCATGTATACATCGTTGTTATTGTCCGCCGAAAACACTATATCATAGTACACTGCATATAGACAGCAATAGATACACTATACATTGTTTCTAGATTGGGTGTATTTTAAAATACAAACTGTCTAGTATCTCTTAAGAATAAAGGGGAGTTACTGAGCCCGTCCTGTTAAAATCTTCAATACGTCAAATCGGACTGAAAATTTTACACTGTTTTAAAAAAAAGGACCATTTCTAGAAAAACTTTTAATATTATCAACCATACATAGTAAAATGGTACGGGCTGGCACAGTTTTCCGTTTGTAGTATTCCATTTATCAGTGCATTTTGGTTAGACGAAATCACCATTCCAAAAGACGCATTTTAAGGATTTTAATCTCTGTTCAATAGAAATAATAGAGTTTCTGTTAAATCGAAAATGTGCACCGGTTATTTGAACATAACGAGTGCTATATAACTTAGTAGTTTAGTCACCCTAATTTGTACTTAGTGGCGAATTATATATTATTGCGAAAAAATTCTTGATTTTTCAAATAGACATTAGATATTTATATTGCAGAACGAAAGCAATATAAATGGTAACGGGCTATCATGCATAGAGTAATGAAATTATTTCATAGGTCAAATAATATTCAGAAACAAACACATCTCCAAAAGTATATTCAATTTTTTATTATGGAATCTGCCGGTAAATGGTTTACAAACTAAATTAGTATTCGAATCACTCTGGTCAGAGTTAAGATAATGTGTATTGATATCTGATTGATCCGTCATTCAAATAGTCCTATCGTGGTTGAATTCAAATTTTTCAACTTTTATAGCAATAAAATAGTCAAAGAAACAGGCATTTGGGTGGTGATTGTTCCAGTTTTACCAAATGTAGGTCTCTCAGCTTTTCAGTTTGCAAAAAATACTCTAAAGTCCACTTCATTTTTAAATCCTTTGGTGGTATAAAACTTAATTTAAATACTTTGATATCAGGGAATCACAAAATGTAATTATTCGATGAAAACTCGGTATCGAGTTTAGATATCGAAAACAATATCTGCCAAATACACACTTCGTTGTAGTCTGCTTATGTAATAAATAGTCCATTCCAACTGTTGGCATGGCAGACTTTTATTACGCTATTAATCAAAAGTATTTAAGGTGGTACGCGTAGGTGCGAGATAGATAAGTGTGCGAATAATCCGACATTTTAACGAATTTTCTGAAAGGAAATAAAGCTATTGGTTTCGTACCAAAGTCAAAATTTTGAAAAAATTTCTTCAAATGTCCATCGATCCTACCTAGTAGATGTCAAAAATCAATCTTTAGAGTTTTTTTCAGTAAGTTGAAATATTACAAAATATATCATGTCCGTACTCTTTCTATAAATTTTTCCTAGATTATTTTGTTGATTTAATGGATTATTTTGAAGAAATCTTTAAAACATTAAAATAGTATCCCGTTTTAGAAACGAAAAATCTACTATCATATTGGACCATAAATGAAGCGATTAGATTTGAAATCGATAAATCGTTTTCTTCTAAGTAATCGACCTAAAGCAGCGTTTCTATCAAAATTGCGAAATTGTCTTAACTCTGATTACAGTGACTCAGATTAGTATTAAGTAATCTTCTAGTGTGAAGTACATTAAGGAAAAGAATATAAACCCAAATAGGCTTATGCGAAACAAGTTAGAATACATACAACTAAAACATACTAACATAAGTTAAATTAAACTATAAATCACAGTTGAATATCCCTGTAACATGAGAATGTCTAATAGTCCTAGCCCTGGCTGGGGTTGAGTGCGAAAAATTCCTGTTTGTAATTTTTGTATGTAATCACCGTCTCTAAAATTTATATATATATATATATATATATATATATATATATATATATATATATATATATATATATATATATGAATGTATGTATATATGTTTCTGTAATCGCTCTAGCGATGACAGTTTTAGTTCGATTGGAATAAAATTGGGTATGTGAGGTGCTTTTGGTATTTGAATGGTTGAGTTCGTTAATGTGCAAAATCGGGCAAAGGAAAAGGGGGGTTTAGAGGGAGGGGGAAACACAAAATTTGGTATATCTGTCGTAATGTTGGAAAAATCGAAAAATGTCTAAGAAGTAAAGTTATAGATAATTAATTTTACTATAATTTTGATTCTTATCATTTTTTTGTTACCCTAATATTGATAGAAATATTTACGAATTAAAATTGAAAGTTAAATTCCTAAATATCTCTGTACACATTAGAGTTTGAGAGAAAATGATCAGGTAATGAATTGTAGCAAACATGATTTTCTACAACTTTACTCCTTATACATTTTTCGATTTTTTTAATATTAGGAGAAATATATTATATTTTGTGTTTTCTTCTTTTTCTATGTCCCGCTTCCCCCTTGACCTATGCCATTTATTTAAAAAATTGAACTTGCAAATACCAAAATCATATCAGATACGACATTTCATTTTGATCAGACTAAAATTGTGACCGCTAGATAGTGATTTATGTATTCTAAGGAAATTCGTTAAGTTGACGCAGCTCCTGCGTAACAAATTTTTTTCTTCATTTTGTCATGTAAATCGATGGTTTAGAATTACCAAACTAAAATTGATTTAAAGTATGATATCTCGAAAATCTTCTTTCAATTATGGGTAACAAAATACAAGTGTATAAAATTTGAAGTCCATTGCCAGGTCTAAACGAACAAATCTACTCCTTGAATTATACACTCCACCCCAGCCAAGGCCTGTACTGTAATGAAATACAAACAAAATATGCAATTATCTGTCACAAAAGGTAAATGATAGATGATCGTATTATTGTGTTTTATCCGTAATATTATTTTTGAGTACACTTATTTTGAATATTTCGACTAAACGCATGCACTAAGAAATATGTTTTAAAATTATTTAAGACTATTCGATTGATGATTATTACTTTTTTTTTATATATTTTATTATCCTGTTTGACAAATTACAATAGTTCTCAGTTAAGATAGTTGAAAATTATTCCTATATCAGTCTATCCATGATTTAAATAGGTATCAAATATCTTATCTGGAAAAAAATCGAGAGAGAATTTAATTTCGTATTTTAAATATTATTAGAAAATTAAATTGATTTTCGCTACAATTTCCTTTGGCATAGTTAAAATTTTTTTTTTTATTACCCTGACTAAAACAATTTGAGTTTATAGAATGTATTAATTTTATTTTCAATGAGTGTATCAATTCCTAATCTATTTTTGTGTGTTTTACATCAATCCCATTATATTTACCCCGTATAGATTATCACATGTTCAATTATCACAATTTTGGATAACAAAATTTTGATTCAAGTTCAATCACTAGAAAAATTATTACAAATATGCATAGGAATATTTTCCGTTGGATATGAATGCATTCAGTAGAAAGTGAGTATATCTTAAAACGGATTAATTACTTGCCAGGAAACTGGAGTTGGAGTTTTTGGATTAAGATCAAATAGGCTGGGCTAATAAGTTTATCTCGCAGCATCTTTCAAACAGAAATTTACCCATTTAACAGATGCACTGAATTCAACCTTGATAGGAACTATCGGAATCAGGATATAGAAAAATTATCTCCGACATCATTCAATTTCAGCCAGTTTAATCGAAGAAGATTCAAAAATTTGATAAACCTGAATAAGGAAAAAGTTTGTGAATCGACTGTAGCATCAGATTTAGTTAAGAAGAACGAAATGGGGAAAACTCCAAAATCTTCCCTTGTTTACTTACTTCCGAATACTAGATGTTGATAGGACACTTAAAATCGTTATACCCTTTTCTAATTTTATATTTTCTAAAAGAACCTGGCTTGAAAGGAGTGCTTTATGCGAAACCATATTATCGGCTTCCACTAAATAAAAGCAAAATAGATCTTCCAGGTTGCTTTACATAATTACCTCTTCTTTTATTCATTCCAAAGGTAATATTTGAACATGTTAAATAATCTTTATAATCTGTATAAACTATATGAAGGTTAATATTTATGAATGAAATAACATTTTGAAATTCAGGTTGTCGCATTTTAACCGATTTTCATATAAATTTTTAGGCCTACTTAATAAAATTTGAGCATTAAAATTTGTATTTATAATTAAGGTATATGTTTTTAAGTACCATTCGTCTGTAATGGATTATTATTTAAAATGGCGACAAACATAAATTTATCAACTGTGGCTTCTAGTTACTTAGATTTTCTAGCCGCAGCTGTTCGAGTTTCTTGTACAGCAGCGACCAATGTACGTACAGCTTCTTCATGTCCTTCAAAACTATCAGCTTTTTTCATACCTTCGTCACCCGGCACAGCCATTGTTTGACGTTGATCATACGATGATAAACTTTGTGAACTGTCACCTTTAAAATACCCTTGAAATTTCCGAAAGTGTGGTGAATTATTCGATGATTCACCTTTAAATGTACTCATATGACTTTGTATATTTATACCATCACCTTTAAAACCGCTCGATGATGGTATATCAGTTTTATCGCCTTTAAATGTACTTAAATGTGATGTTCCAGAAGATGATTTAAATGTGGTTAAAGCAGTTCCCGTATTCTCTGATTTAGATTCTTTTGTAAATGGAATATTGTCACCTTTGAAAGTAGAAAATTTTGTGGGATAATCTCTTGCCGGCAAATTTATTTTATGATCTTTACTACTGCGACGATCAATTGTTAATTTTAATTCATTCTCAAATCCAAAAATGTTGTCACTCATTTCTCCTTCGTCTGGATTGTCCGTATCAAAATCTAATTCATATTCTGAATAATATCCGCGTTCGGCAATCATTTTTTGTTGCCGTTGAGTTTTCTTAGTTACATTCTTAGTCAGTTGTTGGGTTGTTAATGACATAACTTCATCAGAAGCTTTTGTATCAATATTCCGTTTTTGTACACTTATTGATTTTGTAATTGTTGCAAATTTTTCATTTTCTTTACGACCACTTGACGAAGATTCTTTACGTTCGAGTGGTTGTTTTCTTAGGGGTTCATTATCGGTATCCATTAATTGACAGTAATGATAACTGCGATTGCCATTATTTGCACGATGTTTTTTCGGTGGGAATGTTTCCCAAGATCTTTGTTTTAATGAAAAATCACTTTTATCAGCTTTACGACCAGGACTTTTATCTGATTTAGATGGACGTTGTGATTGTTGTGGCATTGATCCTGAGCTTTTATTTAATGATTTATTTGAACTACTTGCATTTTTATTTCGTGTTCCAATTACTAATACTAATGTTTTATCAGCGTTTTCGAGACTACTACGGCGTGAATTCAAACTTAACGTGCTCAACGATTCAAATGAATTCTGTTTGTATGCTGTACGATGTTGTGCACTTTTCTTACCACCGGAACCACAAGCGTATTCTATAAATAATACAATTATTTATTAGTATAAATTTAGATACCCCAAATTGTAATGGTCATATTACAATTAAACCTTTATACAAAGTGCATATTTCTATCGACCCTCAGGCAGTGAAACACGTGGTGAGAATTTGTATGGAAGTTTGTTTTAAAGTTGGAGACATGAAAATCAGTCCTTGACGGGTAGAAATATCATGTTATTTAGTTATACGTTCTTTACAATGACAATTTTCGCGAACGAAGCCGCAACGGATAGTGCTAATAATTTATATGTGTAAAAACATAAATATTTTCCTATTAATTTGAAACTTGTCGAATTTACTCTTTTAGATGATCATAGAAATTAGTTTTGTTTTATTCTATTATTTTGAGATGTGCGTTTTATTTTTTTAGTAGAAAGTATCAAATATTTTTCAAATGCATCGATATTGTTACTTATGACAAAACGTATCGGCAATCGATGTCGTTATCTAGTATTTGTATTTGAATCTGGGTACTGAAAAGATGAATTTGTTACATTACCTCGTCATACTTACCCATATGCATTTTTTGTTTATGACCTGAACGTTCACTAGATTGTTGACGACGATAAAATTCTTCTTCACCATCAGAATATGGATAAATTTTCGCTTTTCTAGAACCACTACTACCACCTCCTTTTGGTGAACTTGGTGTCGAACGGTTTTGTTTATATTTTCCTTTATCGCGTTTTAACGACGAAGTTGCATTTGAAATATGTTGATATTCTGATTCTGATACCATCTTTGATGCACGGCTCACATGACCTGAACCTTCGGTTGGGGTTTTTGATCGATATTTTTCACATACTTTATCTGTTGGTTTTGAACTTGAAATGGAAAAACAAAATTCACAATTTGAAACGTGGCGTATACAGATGACCTACATGGCTATATCCATATCGTCTGAATTTTAGTTCGCAACGAAGTGTGAGGCTGGGAAGAACGTTTGTCCCACATCGAGATTATAGTTAACAAAACAGATGCGAAACTGATTTTTCTATATTCAGAGCTACGGTTACATATAGATATATATCTATATGTGTTGGGTGGCTGAGAATGGTTGAAGTTAGGCTCCAGAGACTCTCGAAGCCAAGGAATTTCAACATATATGTCGACCGTGCTAAAAGAATCCACGGCATAGGGAGAGAATTCGGCCTAGAACTCAGACCCGAGAACCAGACCTTCTAAGGCCTCTACCGCTCTTAGGAAGGGTTTTACGATCTCGCGCCCATGGACACTTTTGTTCAGGACGCCGAAATACATAACATATGCAAAGATGAGCCAATTTCACAGTAAGCCAATTTCCATAAGGTTTGTGAGGGGTCCTTTGCTCACTATAACGCTTGTATACACTCAATGCTGTCATTATTTTCCGATTTGATTTCATCCAAAGGCTTATTTTTGGATTCTCTACGAAAATGACAGTTATGTATTTCACGTGAATGTATATTGCTATCAGACTAACTCTCAATAATTGGGGCCATTTTGTTTGCATTAATACATAGTTGAAAAATTAGAAATCATACTCGAGTTTGTAAAAAAAATTGATAGTTCATTTATTTATTATATTTGTGTATACTTTAGATAGTATACGCTAGTCCTCTCGAATTTGTCTTACGTAACCAAACTGGAATTTTACAAATATTGTATTGTTGACGCCAAAGTATACACAAATATAATAAATATACGAATAAGAAGGTTGATATTTGACAACAGAAGTAATACTGTCAATGATATGAAAAAGTTGCCTCTTACGTCAGAGTCGTCTTTGGTGTAGTGGTAAGCACGCTGGACTAGATATCCAGAGGGGGAGGTTCGATTCCTGGTTGATTAATTAATTTTTTCTTATCAATATTTAATTAAAATTAATAGTTTCTGTTTCCAGCTTTTTAAAATAAAAGTCAACCAAAATTTATTTTAGTGAAAAATATATAATTTTTCTTACCGATGAGGGATTGTTCCCTGTTGTTGTACACTGCCGTCAGATGTTTTCGAACAATAACGTTGAGAATTGTCTGGTGTTTTTGATCGTACATGTGTATATTTTTGACGTGATGTTGACGATTCAGCTGGTGCAAGTTTTAATGATTTTAAATCATTCAAACGATCACAACTCTTACCAATTTTCTTCGATTCTAAAGCTTTTGTTGTTTGACTTAATAATGCCAGTTTCTCCAAATCATTCTTGGAAATTTTACGATGAACTAAATTAGCAAAATCTTGTTGTATTGAACTATCTATTTGTAGTTCGATATTTTTCGGATATTTTTGTGAATCATCTTGAAAGTTTTTCTATAGCAAAAGTAAATGATGTTAAAAAATAGACTTTTATTTGGAAAATTTATTGTTAGAAAAATTTACTTGAGATTTGGCACAAGTTGGTAATGTTACGATACCATCGTCTATACGTGATTGTCGTCGATTTAACATATCGTGAAATTTTTCTTTAATATGAGACTCTAATCGTTCAATAGTGGCAGTAGTTTGTTGTATACCAGCGGTTGCTGTTTTTTGACCTTAAAGTTATAAAAAATTATCAAGATTATTAAAGTCCAGATGTTTGAAATTAAATTGTTGAACTCTAGGATTTTGAAACTACTGAAGCGATTTCAATCTTTTTTTTTTTAATCAGTTCAGAAATGAATGGGCAATATTCTGATCGTTCATTGGGTAGAAAATATCACTTTAACAGACATTTACCCATAGATATATAAGAGCATTTACCCCACAAAATGAAGTCAATCTTTCACTAAAACAATACCAGCCTTTACTGATAAACATGCCGTACCGAAACTACAACTCCTAATTAAAACTATTATAATTATAAAATTACCTGTTTTTACGAAACTTTTCTCTTTTGTTAACGGACCCGGTTGTGGTTGTACACTAGAAGTTGATCGTGTACGCTCTTTTTCTTTCAGACAGCTAACATTTGTACAAGTCTGTTGACCACGAAATTCATCACTTGGAGATTTTTTACGATTGACTTTATCAATTAATTGTGAGATTACATTACGTTTCTGTAAAAAGAAAATATTATTTATAAATTAGACAAGAAATGTTATAACTAACTGAGTTAATTGATTAAATACCCTGTATATACTGAGTTTTTTTACCACAGCACTTCTCCACACGCACAGGTGTATAAAAATACTATATATAAGGTGTGTTCAAAAAGTAAGGTGATTTTTTAATTTTCGCGGGCTACGTACATTCGATTTTTTTATTTTGTTGTGTTGGTACACTCGCCCTGAACATATGTTCACAGTTTCAACTCGTATAGCATTCTTTGTTTGTTTGTGAGAGGCATAAAATTATGATATTTAGAGCACGGTAGTGCGCAAGGCCGAGTTTTAGACTATTATTCAAAAATAAAAAAATATGCTAGCGTTTCTAGAAAATCAACTCCTTAGGGTGAGTTATAGGAGATTAGAGTTTGTATTGAGGTTCTTTTTTATTTTTGAAGAGGTAGTATAAAGGCTGTTAATAACAAATAAATAAATAAGTGTGATTTAGAGTAATACAAAGTCTTTACAATTGCAATTTTCGCGCGGGTGAAGCTGCGACGGATGTACTGCTAGTATGGTATAATAACAATTAAATATTGTTTTTATTATTTACTTGTTCACTAGAATGCGCTTCTATTGATGCAATACCCATTTGTTTTCGTCCTGATGTTAAATCTCCACTACTTGTAGCACGACCTTTACTTTTTGGAACTTCTCGTGTTGGAATTGTATCACCGAAAGTAATAGCGTCACTGGATGAAGATGGAGCACCCGTTGGATGTAATTTGCATTCAGTTTTTAATTGTAAGCTGTAATTAAAAAATATAATTTACTACATATAGTAAAAAATATGATCAAAAACATGCTATTGAAATTGCACACCACACGGATGTGTGCTTTGTTTTCGACTAGCGCACCAACCTCGAATTTTGACGATAAAAGTTATTATAATTCGGGTAATTTAACAAGTAAGCTCCAAAATAACCCAGAGAATAATATTAACCTGGACAAAATATTCTTAGAATAACCCAGAGAACACCCTGTATATACATAATAATAATTTAGATACTTACTTTTCAGATTGGAGTAATCCGATGTGTTCCAACAATGTTTGTAATTGCTGATGATTAGTAAATGTTACTGCATCGGGAATGTCTTCATCACCCACAGTACTACTTCCTCCTCCCCCAGGTTGTTGACTTGATGATATATATGGTTCTAATTGTTGAGCAATTGTACTCAACCGTTTTAATTCATTACGTAACATAACAATATCTGAAATCTATTTTGCCGTTAAATAAATGAAATGATATATCAAGTGAATTAAATATAAGTGAAATAAACGTTCTTAAAACAGCCACATCAAAATTTCTGGATTTATACATTAAAAAGTGAAAATAACAACTAACTGAATTAATTGCTAAACGCTCGATTATATTTTTTGAGCGGCTACTTTTTATAGTTTATAAAAATAATGGGGTTTTACCTGCGTTTCTGAGACACCACGGTCTATAACAGAGGCCACCCATATCATTATTTTTCCACTTTTATTAATTTTTAACATTTAACATTTTTATGATGTGAATGGAGGACAAGGAATTTATATGCAGACTAGGAATTGGTAAGTTGTGCGGCTGCAGCCGACTTTTATGGGGACTATGCCGATATTCATCTGGAGTTCGTGAAGGGAAACTGCAGAAAACCTCCACAAGCATAGCCGGTTACTTCGTTCTTGTCCATACGCCGACAGTTTAGTCAATTAACCGCCCCATTAATTTTTTAATTGACAAATTGCCGATGTTGGGATTCGAACCCAAAACTTCCCAGTTCCAAGTAGACAGAACGTGTTAGACCGTTCGGCTACTTGGGCTGGTACTTATTATAGTTGAAAATCGAAAATCGCCATTTTTAAAAGTAAATAAACCGGCCAAGAGCGAGTCTGACTCGCTCAATTAGGGTTCTTTACCAATACTACAGTGAGAAATCAGCAGACCAAATTATAACTTTTTTTATTTACACTACGCATCATAGTTAGAATTTTTACCACCAGATGTCATGATCAAAGGTGGTCAGTTTCCAATACAAAACCTTTATTCACACCTTTGTATTTGTATACAATACTACGCGTGTAAAAAGTAAAATAAACTGTCAGGTATTGATAATGAACTCAATATATATTCAGGGTATTTAAGAAATTAACTCAGTTAGTTGTTATTTTCACGCGTTTTAAATAAATTTTGTCAGGGATTATCTGTTTTCGATTTGAAATGAACTGTCCTTTACACCAATTTTAATCAAATATGGCCAAGAACAAGAAAATGCATTGAATAGAATATAGATTCATTCGCTCGAGGAAAAACAATGACAGACAATGGCTTCAAATAATAACTCTCTCCTTTTTAAGTTGTAAATTCAAAAATCAATATAATCTTGAAATAAACTTTGAAAAATAATGATCTTACTTGTGAATGAAATATTTCCTGTTCAACATGAATTCGACATAATTGTTCCTCCCAAATTGTATCGAATACAAGTTTCAAACGATCTAATTCATTTAAATGTCGTTCTAATGTTTCATCCAGTAATGTACAGTCTCTTGATACGCATTCATATCTAATGATTAATCAGATTTTAGTATTTATAAAATAAACAAAACGCGAAATCAGCTCATGGATTAAATTAGCTCCAAAAGACTCTTAATCTACTCCAAATGGCTCATGGATTGGCCAACCCACTTTTTCGGTATCACAACGGACCCTATGATTCAAGTGTGTCTCACCTCAGGACAGCCACTCTAACCTAACCTACTTTTTATAGACGCTTCTGATTAAATCGAATCCTTAATTCTTATACAAAAGGGAGTTACAACCAAAATTTTATGCAAGAAACTTTTATTTGTTCAGGATCTTTTTTTCTCGTATTTGTTCATTTTTATCAAAGCATATTCTTAATGTCCATACTGTTTACATACTGAACAAATTTCCAGTCAATTTTCTAACGAACCATAAAATGAACAATCTGAAAATATAATAATAATAGTAAATGCTTACCTCATCGATAGAGGAGGTAGATTTTCTCGTCTAATTAATGTTACATCACGGTGTAAACTTTCTAAACGTTCTTTCACACCAGTTAGTTGTGTACAAAGCTCCTAAAAATCACATATATTATTAGCAAACTGAATTTTTAAGATTGTTGTACACCATAGAGAAAAGTTTAATGGGAGCTTGTTCGATAGCAATGAGTTTACACTGACGACAATAACACTGGCAATTTAAAAGTCATTAAGGTAAAATGTATAAGGAATCGATTCCTCTTGGTCAATATGAGGTGCCCAGATCTGTAACACGAAAGGTTACAGTGGGGCATATATCAGCATCTTCGCAGATAGTCAGGCCACACTTTGGGCTCTTAAGGCATCAAGATTTCAATCGAGGATAGTCTATGAATGCTTCGAGGAACTGAACCGCCTGGCACTGATTAATACAGTCAGGCTGATCTGGGTACCGGGCCACTCTGGAGTTTAAGGGGACGATGCAGCGGACTCGTTGGCAAGAGAGGTGGTCGTCTCAAAGCAAGATGCTCCGTAATTTACCGAATCAAGGAGTGGCTACGACAAGCACATTTCGATTACTGGGACTTGCAGGGCATGCGACAGGCCAAGCTGTGCTCGGTTGAAACTCACTAGAATACAGTTGAGAAGGGTGGTGGGACTCTTGACAGGACACTGTCGACTGAACTACCACCTTCATAACTTGGAGATCTCTGATGAACCCACTTGTAGGGCCTGTATGGAGGACGATGAAACTTCCATACATGTCATTTGCACCTGCAGAAACCTACAGGGTGTCAGGCATAGAATGTTTGGGTCCGAAACCCTGGATCCATCAATCCTAGGAGCAATCCTGGCGGAGAAGCTGTGGGCTTTCTGTCCGGTGTCTGACCTCGGCAGAATCCTATGGCTTCATCTGCTTAAAATAGTACCTCTTACCCAAAGAGGTAAGAGGTACTATTTCGCCTTCGGGTGACAGGACATTTACTCTCGCCTTCGGGTGACAGGTTGTTCTCAAGAAGGGCACAGAGGACTCCTTGGTCTAGGTGCTAGGGGCCCATTTAAACCATTGAATGTGTACCATCCTAGTTGATTTGACTCTTGGCAGGGCACAGTCGACTTAACAACCATGCCACTTTTACAGCATACATGAGGGATGATCAAATCCGAACTCATTTTACAATTTATCAAATACAGATTGTTTGGATCCAGGAGAAGCGGACATTTGCGTAGCTACTTGCATGTCAACACTATTCTATATCTTAAAATAATTCTCTAAGCCATCAAATGACTGTCAAGCAGTGCTTATTAACATAGTTTGGAAAGAGCTACTCTTCAAAATTGATTTCGAGCTGGTTTATTCAGCTTAGCAGATAGACATAGAGATCAGTCTAGCTACGGAACATCTGTGTAGGTACACTAAAATATATCTCTATTTTAAGTTATCTTTCTATATCTAGAGGACTAGACCAGTTGCCGCTGCAATGTTGCAATGGTTCTAGGTAGTTGCTAGTGGGCTTTACTTTAGCATAAAAACTCTACAGTATACAACTTCCTTAAATATTTCTAAAAAAAAAATAACTTACTTTAACCTGATTCTCAAAAGTTCGACAATGATTAGAAAATGGCGACTCTTCTTCTAATAATTTCATTTTTAACATACTTTGTTGTTTCTTCGATGGGTGTGCAAACAACTGTTGTGTTGCAGATGTTGTTGGTGCACCGCCACTGATTGGATCAACTCGTTTACTCGTCGTCGAATCGTAAATAACATCAGACGAAACTAAAATGATACATTGTTAAACAAAAAACACCGATTTTCCTTTCTGAATGAGAAACTGAAAAAAGGAAAACAAAAAACGAAAAAAAATTAAAATAATAAATTATAATAAAAAAAATATGTTACCTGGTTCTACGGCAGTTAATACTGCTTTTCCAACCCATGGTTCCAAGCTTTGGGCAAATTCATTTCGAAAATTTGTCCGTATAGTACTTGATTGAATAGGCCTTTGAAATGTATAAAAAATTTTCTAATTATTTTATTTCCCTATATGGTATGCACTTATAGACAGTGCCGGATTAGCTACGTAGCAAGAGTAGCAAATGCTACGGGCCCCGCGCCTTTGGGGACCCCGCGCACCCATGCCTGTCTGAGTTGACTTGAAATTACAAGTCCTGATGTTATATATTTTTTGAGTCATTATTGATAACGTACTGTCTGCTTTAAGTAACTAGTGTTTTTGAAGTATTTCGTCAGTTAAAATCTCTTACAACAGAGGAAATTTTGAAAAAATTTTCAATTATCGTCAGTGCTTACGCACATGATTTGGAGGACTGCCTAGTAGGCGACGAATTATTGCAGTTCGCTGAACTGCTCAAAACAGATGTGGCTATTGCTATTGACCGAAAGAAGGACGAGGCTCTGAAACTGCAATTCTATAATCTTTTAATGAATAATTCTTTAGAATCGTGTTTCCCAAATGTAGAAACTGCCTTGCGCATTTACTTGTCTCTCATGATCACCAACTGCAGTGGCGAACGTTCTTTTTCAACGTTAAAGCATATAAAAAATGAGTTAAGAAACACGATGGGCCAAGAACGTCTAAATCACCTCAGAGCTTGATGAATATAGAAACTGATTTGCTCAGAGAAATCGATATCAATAGTGTAATCTCTAAATTTGCCCACATTAAATCCAGAAATGTTCATTTGCAACGTCTTGTTTTATTAATCACCCTAAATTTAAAAACCTAAGGTAAAGCAAGGGCCCCTTAATGGAATTTGCTACGGGCCCCGCGCTGCCTTAATCCGGTACTGCTTATAGATATGCTGATAAACTTACCTTAATGGATGCGACAGTTGGGTAACGGCATTGAGTCGATCAAACATTATATATACTAACTCTAAAAATTGAAATTTACTTGCAGTATTTGCAAAATTTGTACAAAGCAATAAATGTAGTTGTAATGTTGGTAAAACACCTCCCAGAGTCATTAATTGATTTCGAAATACTTTTTCTTTTGTTTCATATTGCCTAAAAAGAATGAAATTCAAATTACATATAAAATAGACTCCAGATGTATTCGGATGTTTAAGGTGTTCAAACACGTCTCCAAATTTTTTCCCGTGATTTAAGGAACCTATAGGTATTATAAAGGGCTATTAATGGGTAATTGACGTGCAACTTATAGCCTCTCATTACCAAACTACAACCTCACTTTCCCACTGGTGTAGCCTGATTCCGCAAACGAAGAAATGTCGACCGAGAATTGCCAGGATAAGCATATCTTAAAGCATAAATTTTGGTGGAAATACCAACTACCCTCGCCAACCTTCAGGTTGAGGCTTGCTCGTAAGCTATAGGTAAAAGCCCCACTGTCGAATTCGAGTACGGTAGGCTAATAACCTACGGTAAGCTAATAACTCAGGGGTAGTCAAGAATTGTCTGAAGGAACTGCTGGAGCTGGCAAAACGGAACACTGTTAAATTGATCTGGGTGCCGGGTGACAGTGGTTTCGAAGGAAACGAAAAAGCAGATACCTTAGCAAAGAAAGGAGTCGGAATACCCTTCATAGACCCAGAGCCTATTTTAGGAATTCCAAGGACTGCATGTAAACAGGTGATCCACGATTGGATAAATGCTAAACACCGTGATCACTGGGAAAATGTACCGCAGCAAAAGCTCGGGAAAATACTGCTTCGGAATGCAACCAAGAGACTATCTCTCGATGCACTGAAGCTGAACAGGATGCAACTGCGAAAGATTACCGGATTCATTACCAGGCATTATCCCCTGCGGAAGCATCTACACACAATGAGACTCCATAACGGGTCCATTATGTGCAGATTGTGTGGCGGGGAGGAGGAAACATCCGGCAACATCATCTTTAACTGCGAACCTCTAGGTTACAGCAGATACAAGATATTCGGTGCATCTCACCCCGAATATATGAACCTTCAGGAAGACCTGATTAGCAAGCTCCTGGCTATTGCATACGTGAGAAGCTAATCTTGTCAGACTGAAGTAGAAGTATCTATCTATCTATCCATCGCTTAAAACGGAAACGGTAACAGATCTAAGTCCTTATATAGTCGATAATTTTGGAGCGTTGTCACATTACATGATCATTGTTGCTTATAGACTCATTGTCTGATTGCACACAAAATAATATTTAAAAAAATTACCTTTGAACTTCCATAATCATATTGGCATGAGTTTTAGCAATAGCCTCTTGCATTCCTTGACAAAATGTATTAATCGTATGCTTCTCCGAATCCATATTTTGTCGTAATTCATCCATGAGATTTTTAAACATAATAAGACCTTCACGAATAGAATTTTGTAATTCATTGATACCACCTTGTGCTCGTTCCAATCGTTTACTTGACTGACTGTAAGCGGTATCAATATCAATACAAAATGAACGTTTCTCTGCAGCCGTATCTCGAAAACAATTAACACATAACATAGTTTTTTGTGCATTTGAAAACATTATATACTGTTCACCATGTATTGGACATTTTTTTGGTTCTTTAGCACATTTAGACATGTGTAGCACTTCGTGTGTGGAAAACATTTTTGCTCTATGTGTATTTTCACGACAATGATTACATAATGCTTGACCTGAACATATTAAAATCAAATAATTAACATACATTAAAATACTAAAAAATAATTTATTTACTAATCGGTACAGGAAATAAAGAATACAATGGACCCTGCGCAAACCTTATGGGAAAAGACTTTCGCTGCATTCGTATCTAACCTTGGTAAATCGATAGCTAGTTTATAAGGTAGTGATCAAATGTCTGAATGTTGGCCACCAGGTCCGAAAACTTGTTTTTCGGTCACAAATCGAACACCCCTTGCAAAAAATGGTTGCCTTCTCAATTCATACACTTTGGAATTTTAGGACTATGGGTCTGATACTTTGAAAACCGCTAATCGAATCGCATTTTCAGCAACGCCATCGTTTTCGCTAGATCCAAATTAGCTTAAAACCAAGTTTTTATCAAAATCGGGGACATAAAATTTTTCTCCAATTTTAGCGATTTTTTTAAGGGGTAGTACCCCTTGGAAAAAATGTGAAAAAAGTGAAGAAAATTTCTCTTCTCGATTTTAATAATAATCATTTTCTAGGCTAATTTTGACCCAAACAGTACGAAAATCAGGTTCATTTTAACGTCCAACCAACACATTTCAAAATTTTGCCTTTTCAATTCATACAATTTGGAATTTTAGCACTATGGGTCTGATACCTTGAAAATCGCTAATCGTATCGCATTTTAACCAACGCCATCGTTTTCGCTAGATCCAAATTAGCTTAAAACCAAATTTTTATCAAAATCGGGAACATAAAATTTTCCTCCAATTTTAGCGATTTTTTTAAGGGGTACCCCTTGGAAAAAATGTGAAAAAAATGAAGAAAATTTCTCTTCTCGATTTAAATAATAATCATTTTCTAGGCTAATTTTGACCCAAACAGTACGAAAATCTGGTTCGTTTTAACGTCCAACCAAGACATTTCTAAATTTTGCCTGCTCAATTCATACAGTTTGGAATTTTAGTACTATGGGTCTGATACCTTGAAAACCGCTAATTGTATCATTAACTTAGAAACCAAGTTTTTATCAAAATCGGGGACATAAAATTTTGCAGCTGTATACAGCAGACGCGGTATACAGCTGCATTAACCGACATCACTTTAAATAATTCAATTTTTTCCGGTGTAGGGATTTTGCGCCTATAAGCCTATAATTAGAATATTAAAAACCTTAATGATGAATGCTCTACAGCGCATTTCATTATTGAGATATATGTTCACGGAAGACCTCAGAACATAAACATTCAGTGAAAACTCAAACATCGATTTTATATATCGTAGTCTGTATACAGAGGTAAAAAATAAAAAAATAAACGTTGATTTATCATTTTTAATATTGTGGCGCTTTAAAGTATGATCGAAATAATATTGTCTTACCACAAGTGTTACAATAGTACATATTGTTACGATCACGTACATCACAATTAGAACAGGGTGGATTCTCATTGTTAGCTAGTTCCAATAATTGTTGCATTAACAGATCAGTTGGTGGTAAATTACCATCTCGTAATTGCGTTTGTTGTCTAAAACATTTTCAAAGTGTATAGATAAATTTCATAAATGTTAGTCTAAGAGCTGCCAGGCTTAAAACTTACATTTTTTTCAAAAGTTAGATGCAAATTCGTATCGAATCTATTCGGTTTTATAAAAAATGTTTCAAACAAAAGTTGTTAGTACTTTTATAAGGAACAACTTTATCATGTATCATATATTGCCACCTAGCTTACCATTTTCGAAATAAAACTTAAGAATTGGAATGGAATGGTGGAAATAAGTTTATTTTATTTTTAACTAGAAGGTAGTATGATCCATAAAAGTAGCGTTCTTTTTTCAAAATTTTATACTTTATTTGTACCCTATTCATTCGGTTTTTGGGAAAATGTTCCAAATAATAGTTGTTAGTATATTAAAGCATGTAACGAATCGAGTAGTGTTGACCTTATTTAATAATATTTTAATAAATTATTTAAAAAAGAAGTATAACTTCTTACGTGCGTACATAAGTACACACACACTTATAATGTTTTAAAAACCAATGATTAAGACGCAAATCAATTAACAATAGAACGCTATCTTTCTGTACACACTTCATTTATTTTTCTTGCAATATACAGCTAGTATTTTAAAATACACCCAATCTGCAAAAAATGTATCTATCGCTGTCTATATGTGGTGCACTATGACATGGTGTCTTTGTTACACTTATAATGCATTAAATTCAGTATTGTATAACATATAACTATTATACTTATCACTCTCTAACTACAATCATTTATATATAGTTGCATCTTACTAGTGCATGCATACATCGTCGTTATTGTCGGTCGTGTGAGTGTCTACATGTATATGTAACAAAGACACCATATGATAGTCACTGCATACAGACAGCGATAGATACACTATACATTGTTTCTAAATTGGGTGTATTTTAAAATACAATCAGTATAATATAAAAGAAACAAAAGTTGTTAAAGCCATTACACAATGAAAAAAATAAGGTATAAGATATAAGGAATAAGAAATAGCACAGCGACCAAAACACAATGGGCGATAAGATACAATATTCAACCAATCACAGCGGTTGAATGCCTGCTGCTGGTGTGTGCACGAATATCAAAAACATAATCTAATAACATCCTGCGTATAACATTGCCAGCCAAACCTGTGATTGGCTGGGAATAAGAAATAAGGAACAGATATCCAACGCGACGGAAATTCTGTGGCTATTTCTTATTCCTTATTTTGAATTGATCAACGGTTCTGCCATCTGCTGGATTCCGCTATTTCTTATTCCTCATCTCTTATACCTTATTTTTTTCATTGTGTAATGGCCTTTAGTATTGTTATAACATCAAGCTTGTAATTTATATCCTCCCGTTTTGGGATGAATGACTGAAGCTAACACCGACAGATAGTAAAACCGTTTAGCCTTTGGATATCTTTGTTAATTTTAAGAATTGTTTAGACAAATTCTAATTAAAAGATAGTGTAGGTTTTAGGACTTACGCAGCTCAAACTATATAAAATAATAAAAAATTTAAAATAATTACCCGCATAATGGACAAGTTAATTTACCATCAATATCTTGTCCGCGTATACAGCGTGTACAAAACGTATGATAACATTGTAAAATGCATGGTTCATTAAAATAATCTTGACAAACATAACAAATTAATGGATTACGATTTTGAAAACCTTGCAAATCGTTTGAATTTGAATTCTGATGTAGTCCATCCATTTTAATATGTTCTTGAAGATGTTTATTAGTTTCATAAGACATTATTATTCATATAAATAATACATTTAATTATTGTTCACTTTTTTTTTTGTTATTATTGAATTTTATATAATTGCTTAAAAATTTAATAACAATTTTAAAACATAAGATGAATATCTTATATTAGAAAGTTCGGTGTTCGAAAAATATGTTTACTTGAATGATCATAGGCATCATTCAAAAATAATCACACATATTCTTATGAAAATTCATTTAATTAGAATGTAAATTTAAAAAAATTGTAATCTTATTATTATTATAACAAAAAATTGTATAGAATTAAAATAATGAAGTAATTTATTTACAATATGAAATTAAAAAATTACAGATGGGAATGTACTTGTTTGACGCCAATGCTTTTATTATGATTTTCTATTGGTGAGAAAATCAATATTTCTTCGCAGAATCCTTGCGCTGTAGATACGTACTTTTAAAACTAGGACACGAAAACTATATACCGCAGTTTTTTCATCTTAATTACCTAGAATAAGTTCTTCAATTCAATAAAAACTATTGTTATTTCAAACTATTTCAAGTTTACATTGCTCTAGATTTATTGTAGCATATCGGAAAGCTTTTAGAAATTTACAATAATACAAAAAATTAAATATTTTACTGGATTAAAAATTGGTTATCCTGATTAAATTGTTTTAAACATATTTATTTATATTAAAAAATTTATTTAATTGTTTATTAAATTATTGGCCTCAGCAAAAATAGCATTGTAGAATCAGGGGACACGTTAAGAAGCTATGCTTGGGAAATGAGGGCAACTGCAGTTTTGTTGAGAAATGGAGGAAACTCCGGAAAACCTCCTAATAGACTGTGATGCCCTCATACACAAAATAATAAAATGTCTGGTAGTTTACCAGATACATGCAGGGGAGCTACAATCCCTAGAAAACAGGACTAGACGAGGTGGTCTAAGACGAGGCCACTCTTCGATAGGCACCAGATAGGGAAGCACAATAGATTTTACCGGTCGCAGTGTACCAAATTCCCCCCATTATCATTCATTCATAATTAAATTAGAAGTCCTACATCCCTTTATCCCCTTTTGTAGTTTATTTAAAAATCAGTTCTACCAGTTAGAGACCATGGAGGTTGGAGAAGCTGGTTAGACGCATAGATAATGATTGAGTTGAATCTAATTAGACAAAAATTAATGTTTTGGGGACTACAACCGAAAAATATATACAGTGAAAATCATCCTGAGTCAAAACCATAGACAATATACTTGCAAAAATAGACTGTGTACCACTTACCTGATTTCTTATAGAAAATTTTAAATACATAGGGTAAAAAAATGGCCACTACAGGTTCCACTGCGCGATGGACGGAATTCCAAAACATTATCTGATGGATTTCGGTAGCCTTGTAAATAAGAGATTCAGATGTTAAAGAGTACACCACACTCAGTCGCGGATATAGGATTAAATTGGGAGAGGAGAGGTATCACGCCATAGATTACTTTTCTACCATAGATGTTTTGCGATCACTAAAAACTGTAATTTGGGCTCAAAGCTAGTAGTAGGAAGGCTGAAATTAAAGCAGTAAGACCATTCACGCCATTTTTTGCCAAAATCTATAAAAAATTACACATGTATAGAATTTGTTTAATTCTGGAGGTAGGTGACCATATCCCGTATGATCACTGACTTGGATCCGCAGCTGACAACATTGCGAAAATAGAATGGGTGTTCAAATATAAAATATACAGGGTGTTCAAATATTAATTCCGAAAATTAGATAGGCGATGTTTCATTCATTTTAATTTATTTCCAATGGAACAATGCATGGACTTTTTTCATAAAAAGAAATGTATGCAGTATAGAATTGGAAAATTACCGAGAACGCTGTCGCAGGTCTAGTTAGTTTCATATAAAACTACAATTTTTTTTCCCTTCTTTTTAGTAAACTTTGAAGTAAATAAAAGCTTTCAAAAAAAAAAAGTTTTTGTTTTTAAAAACATAACAAAAATATTACGAAACATTTACTTTTATAGATACAAAACGGACAACAAAAAAATTGACTAGAATTTGACATTTACTAATTTTTAGAACTTTTATTCTTTTTTTACTTTATCAACACTTTTCACTTGATAATAAAACATACAATAGAAACACATCCAAGTAGGTACAAATATCGCTGTAACCACATTAAATAACCAATTGCCATATATTAATGAATCCACAATTGTAAATACTAAGGCTTGTTGTGTAGCAAAAATTCCACGATATACAATATCCTTAAAATTTTCTTCTGGAAACATTACATACGTATATACCATTACTACTGCAGACATTATTAAAAATGGATGACAAATTAACCAAATAATTATTTGTAATCCTATTTTTATTGAGCTAAAAAATAAATTTTTGAAATTAATATTCAGACCAATATTTTAGGTTTTAACAATTGACGATTGGTGGTACATTTAATAAATCTGATATGGGCAACCACGCAACCTATTTATAAAGACTACGGCTTTATACAAATGTGTGTAATCTTCACATCAGATATTTTTGTCTGCACACTTTTAAAATAATAAGATCGGGTTACCGCTGTAATCGGTAGAGAATGTGGATTCATCCCACAGCGGATTTAAGTACTGAACTTACTGTATAGAGTTTGTGTGACTGAAAGATATTAGACTGAAAATTCGGTAACAAAAAAGTTTAGTACGAATAAAGATATAGATGATCTTTATTAAATGACTTCGTTGATAGTTACCAAGGTAATGAACATCAATAATTACCGTAATAACAGAGAGAATAAGTAGTTGAAATGCAAATGTTTCTAAAAGAAAGCATATTTGATTTTAGTAGCGATACCGCTACAGATTCAATTTAAAAACTAGAAACTAACTTACCTTTTGGAAATTGGAGAAATTACAATAATCCACGGTACATATATCGCTCCTATTAAAAATCCCAATGAAAAATTATGTAGACCAATAGCCGTTAATGCAGTAGCAAATTCTAACAATGCAATAATATTTAAAACAACCGCACTTTTCTCATCTTCCAATCGACAAATAAATGGTACAATTAAAGTAAAAATTGAAATTGCACAAAAACCATAATACAATGATTGTTCCGTATTCAAATTATGTTGACCCAAAGCTCTTGTTAAAAATGATGGAATATTCATAAAAATAATACCTAACGCATGCGTTAGTAACATTATTGTTCCAATTTTAATAATTGCAGGTGTACTTATAGAATTCTGATCAGATAATGATGTGGAATCTTCATTATTTTGTTTCATCAATCCAATCGCTTCAGGTTTTTCACGTATTTGTAACCATAAAGCAAATGCTTTTATCAATAATGCTGCCGTAAATGCAACTAACGATCCAATGTAAGTACCTATTAATATTTCAATACAAATTTATCTTTCCTTTTTCTAAAATATATAAATTACGGACGGTGCGGTTATTATATTTTATTACATAGTAAGACGTATTTTCAATTTTTTGTTTTAAGCAAATGAAATGATGGCGCTAGTTCTTAGAGTCCTGGCTTTATATATATAATATATATATATATATATATATATATATATATATATATATATATATATATATATATATATATATATATATATATATATATATATATATATATATATATATATATATTTAATATATAAATATAATATATATATATAATATATAAATGTTTTTAGATTGAAAGCTCCTTATTGTGATTATTTCGCCCAAAACTATAAATCCGCCCCTTATGCGAATACAAATGATTCAAATACTAAAATTATTGTAATTACCAATTGAAACAAAACGATTCAACGATGGTAAAAGATAAAAAAAGTAACTTTGATGGAATTTTTCAATTAAATTATTTAAACTACGAAATATTCCTTCCAATAATCTTCCTTGTGTATAAAAAGTTGCGTAATTTTGATTTCCTTCACGTGGAAAACCTTGTAGTGTAATTGCTTCTATTCCATAACGGTGAAATAATCCATGATTACCAGTTGGAACCTAAGTATGTGTTAAATACTTAAATATTAAATAAAATAGTGCATTGAGAACCTGAAGCTTCAAAAAATTCTAACATTCGATGAGCTTTGTTTACATACTCTCTGTTAATTCACGGTGAAAACTACCAAAAGGATTTTTGAGTAGAATATGATACATCGCATCTATAAATTTCTCGAATATTGATAATCCTTCCGTTTTTAACTTTGAATGGTTCTCATATGGTCTTTTTTTTTTAATTTATAAATTATATTTTATTTTGATGACCCCTCTCAATCCCGATTTAATCTTCTAAGGTCACCTTATTTTTGAAGCTTCGGTCGAATTAAAATTACATACCCCCGTAGCTAAACTCAAAACCATAGAAAGTAAAGTTTCAAATGAATGAAACCATTTGTTAAACGAATCGGTCTTAATATTTTGTGATCGTTGTTTAAAAGTGTGCCGAATACGCTCCATCGTCGAAATTCGATCAGCTAAATTAACTAAATCTAAATTTGGCAATTGTCCGTTTAGTCCTTCAATTTTAATATCAATATAACCTTTGAAATAATAAAAATAAATATCATTAATTAATTTTCAGTATTTAAAGCAATTTAAAAATTATACCTATTTTGTCTGAATGAAATTCTAGATTGATAGCAGCTTGAATAGCACCAGCACGACCAATTAACATTCCAGAATTTAAAGCTGATGTTTTAGTTCTTTCAATTCCTAAATAACTTTCAAGCCATGCTTGCATTCCAAGTTGTTCATGTTCGACAATCAAAAAAATTATATCTTTCGCCCAATATTTTTGTTCTATCCAAGAAATAAAGATTCTTTAATTTCAAATAATATTATTGCGAAATAAGCTAATTATTAGAATGTTTAAAACTGTTAAATTAGGGAAACAAATTTTCAATGTTCTTTATAAGCTATTTTTAAATATATTCAGTTTTTTTCCGGAATCACTTCCAAAACATTTCCAGTTTTACAAATAGCTACGATAAATTGAACTGGTGAACATTAAATCATATCGGAAATTTAGTAACACTTTTCCCGCAATCTTTACGATTTTCGAAATAAAATTTTGGATTTGGAAAGGTTGTAAAGAGTGAAATAAAAAGTAACTAACGTTTGCAAAATTTCGCAAAACCAAGCATTAATGCTATAGAGGGTGCAGTTGTTTGATGCGCACTATTCGGTGGACGATATGACGTTGACAACACCAATGCTTCAGTACTAGCAGCTCGTGGTGCACGCATAATTGCATAAACATTTTTCCCACGAAATGATCTGCCATCAACTAATGGATAATTTAACGTAAAATTGTGTGTATATGTATCCAAACCAATTTGACTAAATTTTGCTAATAGCCATGCATAAGGAATTCCAGTATGATAGTTTTTCTGCTCCTCAAGTAATTCCTCATGATATGACACAGCTAAATTTTCATCTCGAAATTCATTATTTACTAAACCTGGAGACAAAAATATTTAAATCGTTTTACAATAATAATAATTCTATAAGCTTCTTGAAAATATTGATCGAAGCAGAGATCAGGTTAACGAACTCATTGCCATTTTAATGGGTCTAAGAAAATTAACATGTATATAGTCTTAACTTTGTGTAGGCTCATTTGTATTTTAAATAACTCCTACCCCCAAATTTAAGCCTATATCTGCGGCTGTTAGTATAATAACATAATAATGGAAGAAGTTCACTATATTTAAATAGTGGTTAGAAGGTTTTAAATATTGAACGTGGAATAAAAACGTTCATTTACTTAAAATTGGAAAAATGTTATTCTTAAGGGTAAAATCACATTTTTAGGCCTTTCGTTACATTATTCGCGGAAACTAATCTACCAATAAATTCAGAATATTAATGGGCAATATTTAAATCGTTGTTTTTTACATTCAAAACATCAGCAAAACATAAAATATTCTTAAAATGCAAAAAGGAACGATCTAAATGTATTAAATCATTCACTAAAAATACAGAAAACCAGTGAAAATAACAACTGATTGAGTGAATTGCTTAAATACCCGGTATATACTGAGTTAATTATCTTGTATATTCAGAAATGGTGAAGCTTCCTTAAGGTGGGTTCCTATTTTTTATATCAATCGTTGTATAAATTATTTCCAAATATTTTTATCTAGATTATGGGTTTACTTACCCGGTAACAATGCATTCTCACTAACATAGGTTTTATAAGTTAATAAATCAAGTGATAAAGCTAAGAAAAAACTGATACCCGTTAAATATACTGAGAAACATATAATATTCTGAATTTTAACAATGAATGCTTTTTGATCTTCACTTATATCAGCTAACAAACTCATTTCATATTAGATTGTGATAAGTAAATTTAACGTTACAAAAATGATTTGTCAAAGATTGTTAGCTTAATAAATTTACTTGCCTGGTAACAATGCATTTTCGCTAAAATAAGTTTTATTATTTAACGATTCGTGGGCTAAAACTAAAAACAAACTAATTCCACCTAAATATAATAAATAACATAAAATATTATGTCTTTTAATAATAAATTCAATTAATGCATTCTGACCGCCACGAACATCAGTTAATAAACCCATTTTAATGAGCTTATATTTATTTCAATTACAAAAACAATTTTTAATTGAAAATTCAATTTTGAGTCATATCATATTTTAAAAACTACAAAAACTCAATTGTAATTATTTACTAGATAACTTCACGGTTTACAAATGTTCATATTTTGTGAATGAAATTGTAATGCCTGTACCACAATATTCATTTTCACGTCACAAATCAGTACTACTTTTGTCTTTATTCAAAAATCAATAAAACAATTGATAGGATTCCGTAGCCAAATAGTGTCAAAATTAAAATCGGACTAAATTCCAGTATTTAAATTTCATTTTATGCAATCATAAGTTCATTTTTCTCTGAAAAAATTTTGCATCAGAGCCTTGCGTGACTAACACTTTTATGTGTGCAATGGAAATAAATGTGACAGCCACACATACATTAACATATATACTTATTACGCATGTATGCCACGCAAGCGTGCTGAAGCAAAAATTAGTACCTTGGCTAGTTGAGGTAAATGACATAACATGGGGATAATCTATTCAGTTATATAGACGTCAGTGGTTTAAGTCCATAAGGATAATTTGTCCAGTTGTATAGAGGTCAGTGTTAATTGCACATGTGGACTAGCAAACGTAAACATGATCTAATAAAATTTATTTACATAACCTATTGTTTTTTCCGATTTTATAGCTAATTTAGTTTTTTTAAATACGTTTATTGAGTGGTTTATTGACATTTAATAATAATATTTAAAATTTTTTTAAGTAATCTGTCATGCATTTCTAAAATTAAGTGACTTTTATTATTAAGTACATAGTTTACATGAAAAACGCATGGTTGTTTATGAATTTTTGTTTTTAAAGTAAAACAAGTGATTTAAAAAAATAAATTATGGATAATCGCCGAATTCAAGGGCCTGATCAGTCAACAAACTATAATATTTATTCAAAATCAAATAAATTGAAAGATTTTGTTACTAGTGAACGTGAAGATGGTAGAAAATCAGAAGAATTGCGTAAAATTTGTATGAAATATTCATAACTTCATTAAAAAATATTTAGAATTAAATGATTAGCATTGATTTTTATTGCAATCGCGGTAATTCAATATTGCATTGAATTACCGCTCAAATGACGTAATCAAATCAATACTCAAAGGTTTTTTGTTTTTACTTAATAAATTACTCAAATTATACCGAAAACTGCTTCTGTTGCAATTTGTTCCTATTTTAAACCTACTTTTTCCGTATTTTAAGTAAAAACTATTAGTAAATATTTTAGATTATGTTTGATTGAGTTGGTTAATTTTAATTATTTTTATTAAAATTTCAGATATAAAGACAAATGTTGTTAGCCAAGCAAAAGGATCTGCATATGTAGAGTTAGGTGATACAAAAGTGATTATATCAGTGTTTGATCCACGTGAAATTCCCAATAAAAATGAATACAGTTTACTTGGGGAATTATATTGTGAATTTAAATTTGCACCATTCAGCTGTATTCAGCGACGTAATCCACAACCCGATTCACAAGAAAAAGAGTATAGTGCTATATTTAAACGAGCCTTAGAATCTGTTGTTTGTAGGTAAATAAATTATTAAAAACAAATAGTCAAATAATCTACGGCAGTCAGGTCTTTCTTATCGAAATATATGCAAATCTAATAATTTGCTCAAAAAAAATTAATTCGTTGGTCGTCCTAATCAAATTTGATTGAAAAGGTAAAATTAAAAACTGGAAATCGACTGTGACAAAAAATTGCACTGTAAAAAAAGGCAATAGTAATTTTTTTAATGAACATTCCTATTTCTATATATAATTTCAAGGACAAACATCTTCTGAAGTCGACGTCGACTTCAGAGTCAGTGAATTTTAAATTTCCTTGTGAAGTTGGCTCCGATATCAAAATATGTTCGCCCTTGAACTCATATGAAAGTCATTAAAAATTATTCTTAACTTTTTATAGTGCAATTTTTTGTCGTAGTTGTTGGAGTTAAAAATAACCAACCTACTACAAAAGCTTGACAAAAAGGCTTAAGTTGGTAAGATAATACATCCAAGATACGCTTTATGGCGATCAACAAATAAATATTGAATTAATTTGACGCGCTATATTTGTTTGACTACAATTGAATCCTGTATTAAAACTAAAACAAATATATGAATTTTATATTTTTATATGAATTTGTAGGCCAGAATTTCCTAATTTTCAAGTGGATATTTTTGCACTTGTGTTACAAAATGATGGATGTGCATTAAGTGCAGCAATTTCAGGAGCTGGCGTAGCGCTAGCTCAAGCTGGTGTACCAATGTATGATTTAATATCATGCGTTACTATTGGTTTTCATGGTGATCAAATTTATGTAGATCCTACTTCTGATGAAGAAGATTTTTGTAATATGCCATCGGAATCGCGTAATTTGACTTACAGAGATCTAAAATTACATGGTAAGTTGTAAAAATTTGAATCTTTTTGAATTATTTTTCATGCTGTATATGAGGTATGGGAAATAAGGAGAAACGCACCAAAGAAGCTAGGAGTTTTGTATGATTTTAAAGAAAAATTTCTTATTGAAGGCGAGCTGATACATAACTCTCTAGAAGTTTTATACAAATGTTGTGGACTTTATGGCAGTTCTACGGTTTTCGTGGCGTCGCGATCTGACAACGGATTCTTATAGAAATCGTCAAAATAAGAAATAAAATTTGTCTCGATATCTCGGTTAACTTTTTGAGATGTCAAATTTAAAAAATGTTAATTTTTACAATATCTGAAGTATATTGAACGCCGTTTAGTGCGAGGCCCAAAAACACGAAAACCCGACCAACTCGAGGTATGACCGATGAATTGAAAGATTGTAGTACTCGGTTGGAATAGTTATCATCGACTATAATATAAAAAAATCGCATTTGCGAATTAATATTTAAGCATAGATGGAACTTTTTCCAAACTTCGAGATATCGAAAAATTTAGTTTTTACTTTTCGTCTTATATTGAAAATTTCTATAAGAATCCGTCAGAACGCAGCGCCACGGAAATCGTAGAATCCGTTCTAGTTTCCGTGGAATTTTTATATTTTTGAAATTCGATTATACAATCGGAACTATGGCAACTTGATTTGATATTAGAATTTGTAACTCCTACGTAACGAATTTTTATTGTGTTTAAAAAGAAGTAAGTTCATGTAACATCTGCTAATGCTTCACATCGTTTTTTTGTTTAGGAAAAAAAGCTACTGAAGTAAATGATACACAAACAAAAAACGAAGAAGGCAATTCAGACGCAATGGATGTAATCAAAGAAAATTCAGATATTGAACATGGATTGTTAACAATTTCACTGTTACATACACATCAACAAATCACTGAATATTATCAAAATGGTTCAATGAGTTTAGAGACTTTAAAAAAATTAACAAATTTATTGATTGAAAAAAATAATGAAATGATACCATTATTACAAAATTGTCTTATTAAATATGTTAATTATCAATTAAAAAATAAAAAAATTTAATATTCATTTATCACTGTTCATTTATTCATATTTATTTATTAACATTTATATCAATATTCATTTATTCATTTGGTTTTTCTGGTGGTGGTCCACATGGTTGTAACATTTTCTCCATTAAATTAAATCGTATTCTTGCTTTTGCCTCATTTTCAGCTGCAGCAAAATAGCTTAAGAGGTCCGGATGACCTAAGTAACTGCTATAACTATCCCGGTGTTGTTGTACAAGCCATTCATATTTACTTGTATCAGCATGACCTGTCCCAATATATTTCGATTGAAGATGTTCTAATTGACTATGGATATTGTAACGATCACCCATTTTAACTTTATTTTTCTTTAATTAATTTTGAGAAAATAATACAATTATCGTATTTTCTGTCTTATTGATTTGTCTGTCATTCAAAACAAACTACCACAGTACCACGCTTTACAATCTAAGGAATAAAAGCTAATCTTTAATATATCTAAAAGGCAGGTTCACATCATAATACGTACAAGTATATATAATTCACTTAGCTAAATGGCGTATAATTTGATATATAATAATATAATTTGATACTTAGCTAAATGGCGTTTACTTTAATTTATTACATTATTTTGGTTTTTTGGAATGAAATTTATTTATTTTACTTAAAAAGTTTCTGATCAATATATTATCTATTTATAAAATTGAAATAAAATATCTAAAAATATTCTTATTTAAAAGAACTCCCGCCTCGAGCAACTTCAAGGCTACTGACAACCATAGAGATAACATATATTGAGATTAGATTAGGCAAGTCATAGGCGCGCGCGTAAGTGGATACGTCCCGTCAAATAGAAAAAGAGAGAAAATCGATGAGGTATACTTGCCTCTTTCATTAGCTTATCTGCAGGACAACTTTTGACTCGGCTTGCCTACTCTGTATATATTATCTCAATGCTGACAAAACTGTAGATGTTGTATAAGTACAGTTTATGATTATTAACATTGCAGAATTAATACTTGAAGTCTTTCTGGACAGTAAAATTATTCTGTGATGATAACATTTGTATTAAGATACTAGATCAGCGATAGTGAACCAATGTCACGCGACAAAATAATTCGGAAACAATTTATTTTGTCGTCTATAATACCAAAGTTCTCTGTGAAGAGAACGACAACAGATTGTGCGGCAGAGATTGATAGATTTCGTGCGCTGTTCTGGCCGAACGGATGGGACTGAGTGACGAAGGGCGAGAGACGCGGGAGTGACGCACTTTGCTTGTTTGTTTTCGTCGTCGGCTGCAATTACAGTCTCTTTTATATTTTCGTTTACTTCTATATAAATACCTACATTAACAAAATTTTGGAAATAATTTTTTGGAAATAATATAACATTTAGGAATGGTTATTTGGCAAAAATAAAAAGTAAACCACACATAGTGGTTAAAGTGGTCAATAAAGAGAAACAATTAGGTTTGTTGTGACTACTATTTAATAATCAAACGGAACGTACCCACATTTCATGGTTGTGATTTTCCAACCGATATTTAGAGGTCAACAGCATCACAACACAAATTATAAATATCCCTAATCATATCGAAGAAAAGAAAAAGAAACATAACTGATAATAGTAAATATTATAAAACCGCCAAAATTGTTTAACAGCTGTTTTTCATATTTGTTATCATGAAAATCAGCATGAATTCGGATTAAAATAAAAATGTAAGAAAATTCAGTTATTTGAATTCAAATATCATAATATTTGTAATGAAGCGTGAAGTTTAGTTCAATAAGTATATATATTGTTTATTTGACTGAATTTGATAAATATAATGGAAAATTTGCATTGACATGTTTTTTTAATTATTTTCACCGAATTTCAATAATTAAAACAAATTAGTTTTAATGTGTGATCAATAATTTATTATTTAAAAAAAGTTAAAAATATG
The DNA here is from genome assembly GCA_963920215.1 of Nineta flava. Lineage (NCBI taxonomy): Eukaryota > Metazoa > Arthropoda > Insecta > Neuroptera > Chrysopidae > Nineta > Nineta flava. The sequence continues at coordinate 72,848,823 of OY986044.1, forward strand.
ATAGTGTATCGTTAAAAAATTTAATTTAATTGCAATGGAAGAAGATGAAGTCAACCTTACACCATCTGATAAATCAAATTCATCATTAAAAAAGTATACACCAACACCGAGGTTATCAGAACGAAAACGTGCATTATTTCGTAAATCAAATGAGATTCAAAAGCCCATTGCTGAAGAAGAGGAACCATTATCCCCTGATTTACATTCAGATAGCAGTTTAGACGGTCTTGAATTTTGTGACAATGATAATAAAAAATTGCCTGCCAAAGGTAATTTATTAAAGTGTTCGTCATTTTTATCCCGTATTGAGGATATAAACAATGATGATTTTCTTTTATCCGCGGATAGTTCAAATGATTTTGAAACACCTGTACCAAAGTCCATCGAAATTGAATTACCCAAAGTTGTACCAGAATCGGAAAAGGCTTTAAACTTTCATGATTTTATATCATCGGTTAAAAAATCTGATAATAATTCTAATCCAAGCCCTGCACTAAAACCAATTAAAGAAAGTTCAAAATTTGTAAAACATTTATCAAACAGTTCTGTTGATTCGAATACCATCATACCTGAAACTCCTCCTAAGAAAAACACACCAAGGACCCCCTATGAAACGTTAAATACTGATTTACAATTACCTCGTATAAATAATCGAAAATCATTATTGGGTATATTCAAAAATTTTGGTGAAAATATTTCAAAAATTGACAATTTAAATGATAAATATATTAACGATTCGAACAATGGAAATAAAACATTACAAATCTTATTGACTAGCGAAATTAAATCGCATGGCTTAAAACGTACATTAGAAACATCAACACCAGATTCAATACCGTCAAAAATCATGAAACTCGATGATAAAAAGTCACCAAAAGCACGTACATCCTTATTTTCAAATTCTGATGAAAATAAAAATGAATCAGAGGATAGTGGTGTCTCACCAAAAATGTTTTATCGTCCATCGTTGTCACCAATGAAAAAAACAAATATAAATGATATTTCCTTTAAATCAGATAGTAAAATTGTTCTTCGCAGTAGTAATAATAAAAATGGTGGCAGAAAAAAAGGTATATTTTTATGTGGTCGATCAAAAAAACGTAACTCTTTCGGGGAAATCAATGCTGGCGTTCGTACGGGTATTAAAAAACCAAAATTGAAAAATAAAATTACACAAAGTACAAAAAAACATCTTTTTAAAGAAGAAGCTTTGAAACTGTTACGTGAAAAACAAGAAAATTCACAAACACCATCATCAATATGGAATAAAAAAATTTTGTCGAAATTTTCGATATCTCCTTCAATACTCCCATCGGATAAGGTCAATGAAATGGATAAACTAATTCGGGAAAATAAACAACCAACTGTTATTCAAAATGTAAAACGCACGTGTGAAGTATCAACAGATACTTCAAACTCAATACTAGAACCTAAACGCGGTAAAATAGACGAGAAATTAGTAGAGAATAAGGAAAATATAGAAGGAAAACCACGTAAATTTTTTAAATCAAGGACGAATTTCCAAGAAAATCGCACTGTAAAACTTGTAAATAATATTACATTAAAATATGAAAATGGTAAAATGAAAATGCAAGCTAAACCGTTACGGAAAATTCACACATCACGTCCTTATACGTTTGATGCTAGTGATTTAACGGTTGATGATGATGTTAAATTGAACAATATGGACGAAGTTATTAAACATTTAGATGACATTCCAATTACTTCCTCTGACAAAAATTTAAAAGATTCTTCCGTACAATCTGAAAATGGAAATAAACTAATTCTTTCAGCACATTATTCTTGTACGAAAGACGACAACTCAATAATACTGCATCAACCGCCACCTGAAATTGAAATGAAAGATATTGCACCACAAAATCCAGTAATAACTAAACTGAATAATCCAGAGGATATAATTATGTCGCCTACATCTTTAATGTGTGACATGACCTCCGGTCTAGCTTTGACCAGTCCGAAAAAACATTTAAATATCACAAAAGCTGCAAACTTAACCGATAAATTATCAAATTGTCCAACAAAAGATGAATTACAAAAATCACAATCAAAAGTGTATCCCGTTTTTGAAAAAGGCCATCAAAGTACATCTGCTCCATCATTATCATATGCAGTGAATAGGAAAAATTTTTCAACACGTAATCGTCGTATTTGGAAAACATTAGATGATCGTCAATATCAAATTGATGCAGGACAAAAGCGGTGGGGTGTTACACAATGTCCAACATGTGAAGTGGTATACTCACAAAATGAACCTGAAGATGAACAACGGCATTTAGATTTCCATAATAAAGTACAATATTTACGATTTAATGTAAGTTTTTACATCCAGTTTATATGTAATATTCAGTCTCCACTTCATGAGTCTCCACTTCGATGTTAATACATCAATTACTATCTAATAGTCTAATAAAAATAAAATGTCGTATCTGATTATTAATAAATGGCCTTGGTTAAGGGGAAAGAGCATAGAGAAAGAAGAAGACACAAAATATACAATATCTCTCTTAATATTAGAATAATCGAAAAATATATAAGGAGTAAAGTTGTAGAAAATCATGTTTGCTACAATTCATTACCCGATCATTTTTCTGAAACTCTAATTTGTACAGAGATATTTAGAATTTTAACTTTCAATCTTTAATTGTAAATATTTCTGTAAATATTAGTGTAACAGAAAAATGATAAGAAACAAAATTACAGTAAAACTTAGTACAAGTTGTACGTACTTCTTATAAATTTTTCTATTTTTCGAATATTAAGTGTGATATGTCAAATTTTGTGTTTTCCCCTACCTCTAAACCTACCTTTTCCCTTGCCCGATTTTACCCATTAACGACCTTGACTTTTTGAATACCAAAAGCGCCTCAAATACTAAATTTCATTTCAATCGGAATAAAACTGTGTCCGCTAGAGTCCACAGACACAAACTTGATGACACATGATGGTCATTTTCGACATCTAATAGCTAAGATCGAGGATCTTCTAATTATAGCCTCGAACAAATGTGACGTTTTTTAAATAAATACATGTTCTAACCAATGTGGGAATTTGTGTGCTTATCCGCTATGCAAAATTTCACTGATTATGAGGTGAATGACTTTGTATCATAGTTGACGAAATGGTCCAACGTCCTTAATATTTCTGAATGCCAAGTACAAGTGAAATCCAATATTTTGAAATAAAACAATAATAGCCCACTTTTAATTTATATAGGGTTGGAAGAATGAGAAAATTGTTGGATATTTTAACTTTAATCGTGGTCGTATTATTGAAATTGGACAAAATGATTCAAAAGCTTGGTGGAAACGGATAACTGATCTATTATTTGTAATTGATCAAGATTTGGGATATAGTAATCTTCAAGTTATCAATTCAAATATATCTAAGGTAAATATCGATTCTACATTGATAACAAATATAAACTTTATTCAACTAAAACAAAATGGTGTGAATGAAAGAATACGTTTGTTTGTGTTTGACCACAATGAAATATTGTATTGAATTCGTATTGACCCTAGGGGTTGTTCATGAAGACGAGATGGGTCTTATATTTAGAACCATTGAATGGATTTTTCAAGTATATAAACTCAAACCTTATTATTTTTCATTCCTCCGTAGAATTTCTCCAAAAATTACGAAAATTAATAGTTAGAGTTGCAAACTAAATTATTTTTCTATAGAGATTCTGACCCCTATCCCTCGCCTCTCACCGTGGTAGGGAGCCGACTTTGGTATCATGGATGGCTTCTTTAAAAATATTGAATATTGCATTTTTTCGTGTTCATTCCAAAGTGTCTTTCGAGTTATTCAACCGTTTTTAGGCTTTTTAGAAAACTTACATATATAATAATATACAAGAGTATTATAAGTTTTGTCGCAACTATACAAAAAAATTTTAGCATAGGTGTTTATAAAGTGACACTAATTAGTCTATTTCTGCATGACCGTACGTTAACACGTGCTAAGTTAAAAACGAAAAGAGATAACGAGGATTGATTAGCATGATTAAAAATGTGGTAGTACAACCGTATTTTTTTCCGTGGTGTTAAGTATGGTGATAGCACCCTTCACAAGGCTGCACCTTAAATACGGGCTCTGGATTAAAAAGTTCGAGTCTTTGATTTTTTTAAAAGTTCGAATTTATATCTTTATTATAAATTTACTTCCTGTTTTAGGTATATTTATATATTGAGAATAAACAAATTCATGGATTTATATCAGCTGTACCAATAAAAGAAGCATTTCGTATGATTCCAACAGAAAATTTAGATTGCTGTAGTCATACATCCTCACCAGCAAAATGCGGTGTAACTCGTATCTGGGTTGCTAGTTCATATAGGCGTAAAAAAATTGCAACCTATTTAATGGATGCATTACGCAAATCATTTGCAATTGGATATCATTTAACATTAAATGATTTAGCATTCAGTACGCCTAGCCCTAGTGGTAAACTTTTTATTCAAAATTATACAAAAACTAATGAATATTTAATTTTTACAGAATAGTTTATAATATCTAACAAACTATTTCTACTAATTTAAAAAAAAATCGTTATTTAATTTGGTTTGTGTCATCAATTTTCTTATTTTTTGCCATATTTTTATGTGCCATAGATTTTTGTTTTTATACGTATTTGCCAATCAATCTACGGCATGAACGAACGATACAGATAAAGCTTTTAATTGAATAATTATGAAATAAATCTCCATTATAGCCGAATAAATATTTTATAAATACGAAAAATTATACATGATTAAAAATTGCATGATGTAACTCATCTGATATTATTAACGGGTTGTCACACGAAAAAAGAATTTTAAAAAGAAAAAATATCCTTAAAAATAATTTGACTTCTTCAGAGTCGCAAAAAATTTGTTAATTCAAGCAACATATTGTGTCTAACTTAAGGTAGTTAACTCGTCACTCTAAAAATATATTTAAAAAATACAAAATGATTAATTTACTTATTACTAACTATCCCTATATGAATCAAATCTTAATGTGATTTCAAGAAGGGTCTGAACTATTTCTGAATAAAAACGAATTGTCAAAAATAACGGCAGATATATATATATATATATATATATATATATCGCGCAAACTTGAGTTCAACTGCAAACGTGATCGGAGATATTTAAATTTAACAAATTTTAATTACTCGTTAATGATTAAATATCCTTAAATTACTTGAATATCGTGTATTAATAATAACTATCAAAAAATTAAATTAAACTTATGATTACTGGTGCGTGGTATACCGTGGTATGGCGATTTTTGGCAGCAAGAAGCGAAAACATATCAACAGATATAGATAATTTATTGAGGAAATAATAAAGCAACAATGCATTGTTAGGTAGTAAAATTATTATATTTTAATCCTAAATCAAAAGTTTTTTTTAACTTCTATTTACTTTTTTCAGAACATTTTTATAATGTCGTGAAAAAAGGTAGAGATAAACTAGACTTTCACTAATAACGAAAGGATTATCGTTAACGTCAAAATTTGACACCCAAAACGAGTGTCAAACGTCCGCATGAAAAAGCACTCGATCATACGCATCGTATTTCAGGACGTACACATAGGTTTAACGTTATTTCTCAATCTATTGTCTTGATAAACATTTTCATTTTGCATAAAATTCGCTTTCAACCGTTTTAGTATATCAATCATTCGCGTTTAATCATTTTATTCACAATTAAAAGCAATATTGCTGACATCTGGAATTCGAATCGGTAATCATCATATGTGGGGTCTATGAAGAAATATAATTATCAACAAGCGCGGATACAGGGGGTCATTCCCCCCAAAACTAAATATAATTTCTTTTTTAATTATAATTTAATTGCTTCTTACTCAAATCTTACATTGAGATAATTGAATGGTGAAAATGAAATCTGGAATGTTACGTAATTTATTACTACTGAAACAAATACTATTGTTTAATCGATCTTTATCAACTCATGAGTAACAAATATTATAAATTGAATAAAATTATCTTTAGCAATGATTCGAATAATTAACAATTGATATCTTAAAGTTCTTTATAAACTTTTTTTTTTCATTAAAAATTGACCATTCCAATATTTAGTTAGTTTAAAAAACCTAGTTTTCTTTAATTCTAATTCTTAATTTGAAAGTTTTTCAAGAATAATAATAAAAATTATTTTCCCAAGATTAATACTCTTTTCTAGTGCTTTAGTAATTGAAATAATACAAATTTCATAGTCGAAAATGGATTAATATTGTATAATTTATTACAATTTTTAAGAAAATACGTTTTTTTACTTATTCTAATTAATTTTTTTTTTAGTCTCTGACCACTTTCCCCCTAACTTGAACTCTCGATCTGCTAGAATAATAATATAAGTTTTAAATTTGGAAATTTAACCGCATTAACATTAGCTTTATTGAAAAGTAATAATCTTTCTCTAATCATTAATATTATCATTTAGTTTTATCTTTCTCTCATTTAATAGTGACAACCCATTAGACTCCCCCACATAGACATTCCAAGTGCTGACGTCTGCTTTGAATTGCGAATAGTACATTTCGATTGTTTGTTTTTGGTAATAATCCTTCGAAAAATGTGAATTTATTCACATTCCAGTAAAATATTGGCGATACCTTTATAATTAAATTTGCATAAGTTTTAAAATTTTGTAGTTATATTATGCATATTAATTATTTAAATAAATGATTAACACGTACATGACAACATGAATATACAATGTAATGAATCTCTTGTTAAACAAAGATTGTACTACAACTATTTATTTTTTTATGATATTGTTGTAAACAATAAACTTTCTTGAACATTTTGTAAAATTAATTGTCTTTAATAAATTACAGAAGAATCGTTCTCGGTTCAAAAAAATTCCCTTATTCCATTTTTTCATTACACTGCATAAACTCCGGTCGACTGAAAATTCTTTAGACATCCTTAATCGTACTTCATTCTTAATTCTTTAGTACAGTAGATACTTTTTTAAGTAATATGTGCGTTTTTTTCATGATTAGGTATTCGGCCGAATACCGAATGGTAGTGATATCTTTAATACTTACCTCAAATCAATAAACTAAACTAGAAAAAATTGAAACTTTTGAATTGTGATGTCACAATTAGAGAAACACTTCTGTCACATTTTTTTTACTAGAGACCACACCCTTACTCTCTACCGAGCGTGACATAATATAATATGCCATTTCCTATCACAAAACCACATCTTACCTCACGGTTAATCGATGAGGATAGGCTCATTCAAAATAAAATTTGAAAATGTGATACTCATTATTTGGACTGTAATAGGTAAAATAAAACCATAAAAAATAGAAAAAAAAAAACCAAATTAAAAACGGAAACAAATATTTTTATTCGTAAATTAATATTTTTTTATTGGTTTAATAATTTACAACAAGTTTATAATTATTTACTAAATATGACGTAACGATAAGGGGTGGATTATCATTGACATCATTTCAAATATACTAGCATTTGTTTTAAAATTACAATTTACAAAAACACATTCGTTTGTTTATTTAAAACACGTTTATTTTGATTTTAAATGGGTGTTTTCTCAACTAATTTGTACCAATAGCCGCATTCACATCGTTTTGGTTGACCTTTATGTAACCACATCCATGTGACAGATGTGGCATCTTCTTCGCATACACATCCAACGATACGGGCATCGAATGCACTAGGAATTAATGTTGGTTTTGCTTTACCACCGTCCACACGTTTTATAACTTTCATATCAAATGGATCATCATTACCAGATATTTTTGCTAATATTTCACGTTTTTCTATTCCTGTGGCATGTTCAACGGGATCTGCCAAAGCTGTGTTGAAATAAATAAATAATTAAAATTAGTATCATATAAACTATTTGAAGCTATTAATAAAACTATTTTTAGTTACTGTCTGCAGCCATGGATCTTGTAATAAACTTAACGAAGTTACGCCAGCAAGGCTATTAAGCCTTTATGAAATGGGGGAAGGGGTAATATTCTCCTGTGGCTATTATGGCCTAGATTCCTAGAAGTAGACTTCATCTAAATACCGTAATCATAATGAGAGTAACCAGAAGTCAAAGGAAGATAATCTTTCACTTCTAAACAACATATAGACTCCGACGGTTTTCGTCACCAACAACATCCGTAGAAACTTGAACTGAAGAAATAGAATGACCTTTTCATTTAAAAATTACGATTCCTTTCTGTCGGACTGAATCGTAACTTAAAATGAAAAGGTCTATTTAAAACTATACTTGAAATACAAAGTTTTTCCGCGTTACCAGACTTTAAAATTTCTGAAATTCTCCTATTATTTCGTCATGGAAATACCGTTAAAATCCCATATTTTTCTAATAATGGATAAGTTAGTCCAACTTTTTCTATCACTACTAAATATTTTTGTCAATCAAATTTTGTAAAATTATTGATAAAAAATTTCTGTTTACTATAGTAACTTCCGTATTTTCAGGCATTTTTTTATAATTAGATAAATTCGCTGATTATCTTCAAATCTTTCAACTCATTTCAGTTCACGTTATCACAGATTAGGGTTAAGAAAACCATGGGTCAGTATATTATACGTTCGAGCGACAAAATGGGGAAGAAAGTATTGTAATAGATTCTTTTTCACATAGTCTAAAGAACGATAAAATTCAAAATGTGTGTCCCGCATTGCCCTATAACATATTATCTATTATTGCATGGCCACAAAAGTGGCGTTTTTTTACAAAAAAAAATTTTCTAGTAATTTTGTACCGAATTCATTGGGGTTTTGAACAAATGTTTTTATTTTATTCGAAGACCAAATAGATTCGCCACAAAACTATGAAATTTTGAAAAAGAACGCCACTTTGAGTCTGTGTACCACTTGAACAATTCAGATAAAAATTTAATTTCAAAACACACCATTTCGGTAAATTTCAAAAAATTAAAACTAGTTAACAAATTTCTATTTGTTTAGAATATTTGAAAACCTTTCCCATATTGATTATGAAAAGCGGCGTAAAGTTCGTGTGATGTTTCTTCACCATTTATTTTAAATGTATAAGAATTGCAAGTTTCCTGGAGTGTCCCGTCATCCGTTATGTCAATCTTACACAATGTTGATCAAAGGTTCAACTGTTTTTGGCCTTATTTGATTAATATTATTTTTTTCATCGTTTAAAAATACTCAAATATATTAAAATATTTTTGGACCGATGTCAGCCCCACTTTGCAATTACTTTCTATTTTCGTATAAAGAGATGTCAAGGATTGATAGTCAATATTTATCTATCAGCCTTAATTTCATTTGTTCTACATTGGACTAAGTACGTCATTTGTAAGTAGACCTCTCAAAAATTTCATACTTAGATATTTCAGCCTAAAAATGTTTATAAAAATTATTAAAAACAGGCAAATAACTATACTACTAAATAAAGATTTTCTTATTAAGTAATCAGTAATCTTATCTTAAGAAGTTAATTCACACTTATGAAATTAAATTTGAAATTTTATTATATTCGAAACAATTAAAAGGCCCTTTTAAAAAGGTATGCCGTTTGTCTAAGATACTAAAATAATCAGAATTGAGAGCCATAAAAATTGTATTCGATTACATTTGATCCAACCATAAAAATGAAGTATCCCTAATTACGTAATTAATTTGAAAAAAATAAATTTAGATAAAAATATTTACGTTTGTCAGCAAATCGACTTGCAGTTAATGCTAAATGTCGGCGTGGAGCACGAAATATAATTCTCGAGCACAAGGAGGCCATTATTCGTTTTAATTTTGTTTCACTCGCGTTACGACCAGCAGGTCTTGATTAGTCGCCTATGGTCTCTAAAAAATCGACTTTCACTCGAATGAAACTAGTTACGTATTGTACCCTTTAGTAAAAGCATAAAAATAACTAGATTTTAAAAATTTTTTCATAAAAAGAAGAAAGATTTTTGAAAATATTACGAAATCAAGGATAAATAAATAAATTGGAAGGATTTAATATGATGTTTTAATGAAATCAAATATTTTGAAAATTGATATTATTTTTAACCGACTTCAAAAAAGGAAGAGGTTATCAATTAGGTTGAATTTTTTTTTATGTTACTTCAGAACTCCGTCATTTATCAACCGATTTGGAAAATTCTTTTTTTAATTGAAAGGATATACTCATATATGTAATACTTCTATATCCAAGTATTACATATATAGATATACTTTCAGATTGGTCCCATAGAAAACATTTTTTTGGAGTCGGTCTTAGTTTTTTGTAAAAAATTTTCACTTGTGTATATTTAAAAGTATTCGGACTTATTCCGTCAGATGTGTGATTTTAGGCGCATGTCATTTACTGATAGGTTCCTTTTAGTAAAGCTAACCAGTAAAGGTACACGTTTTTCTTACTTTTAAGTTAGGAGGTTTGACTTAAAATTCTATTTATAAATGTTCAATCATTTTAATATTGTTTGATACAATATTTCTTAAACATATTTAATTAATTGTGAGTAAAATAATTATGTGATTGTTCAGTTTTTCATATGATAAATTCAGATGTTGTTTTGTTAATCGGTTTTTATTCCCTTCAAAATAATATTTGTATTGCTATTCTAAGTCGTCTTCCTAATTTAATTTTATGTTTATTTAATTATTTACAGTTATTAATTTTTTGTATATTATTATTACAGATGTTATCGAACGCGAAAATTCTTAAAGCTGGTGGCGCTGAGCCCGATGCATTTGAGTCTCAAGTATCACAAGCTCTTTTAGAATTGGAGATGAACTCCGATTTAAAGGCTCAATTACGTGAATTGTACGTTACAAAAGCCCGTGAAATTGATTTGAATAACAAAAAGGTATGTTTATATTCATATTTTAATAAATGATTCGTGTTTTAAAGTTTTTTTTTTTTTGTTTTTAGTCTATCATAATCTATGTTCCAATTCCAAAATTGAAACAATTTCAAAAGATTCAAACACGTTTAGTACGTGAATTAGAAAAGAAATTTTCTGGCAGACATGTTGTATTTGTTGGTGAACGTAAAATTTTACCTAAACCAACAAGAAAAACCCGTACCAAGAATAAGCAAAAGCGACCACGCTCCCGTACATTGACAGCTGTATATGATGCTATTTTGGAAGATTTAGTATTCCCAGCTGAAATTGTTGGTAAAAGAATACGAGTGAAATTAGATGGATCACAGTTAATCAAGGTTCATTTAGACAAAAATCAACAAACAACAATTGAACATAAGGTATGTTTCATGTTACTTTAGTTGGTACATTCATAACCAATTGTGAAATACGAATTTCCTATTCGAAACAGGAAATTTGTTTTTTATAATGTTGGTTGCGCGAACGATATTCATCTAGGGTTTGTGAAACTCCTTGCTAAAAACATTCTACGACATAGCCGGTTACTTTGTTCTTGTTCATGCGCCATCATTTAGCCAATTAATTACTCTATTAAATAATTATAATTATTGGGGCAGTTAATTGCGTATTTTCATGCTGTCGCTTTTCGCTGATTTTTAGCGACAAATGCTTCTAATGAGAGAGAGTGAGAGAGAATGATAACATTGATAATTATCTCGCGTTCTAAACGGTCAAAAATTCTGAAACTTGGCTAAAATACAACATGCATGCCATCTGGAAATATTGCAGCGATAAATCGCAGCGTTAAGTGTCAAATTTTAACGACAAATCACAAAGTAACAGCTGACAATATGTAGAATACTAAAAAAATTTATGTACGTCAGACGCACTTATTAAGCGCCCTTCGACCCTTTCATTCTTGTCGGACTCGCAATATCCACCAATATTTTTGTAGTACAGTGTTCTATTTGGATTGGAAAAACATAAATCTATTAAGTTTTCTTCTTGTTCTACAGTTACTAATGATAAAAATGTTCTCATAACATTTACAGAAATTGAATCACTGAATTTGTGGGACAAGGTGGCCATGATATTACCATTATTAACAGCATAAAAATCAGCTTGTTACTAATAACTATGTATACCCTGTTATTTAAACATATTGGGGGTGAGGGACCTGCCTGTCACACCATCCATTTTGTAGGACACAAGTTTTTTGAAGTCTTTATTACATTATCTCTCAATTTAACAAATTATCTGTTACCGATAAAATTTTTGCTATCGTCAAACAAATAAGTTACTCTATTACGCGCTTCGTTAGTCACTATTATTTTCGCGAGAAAGAAATTAGGCGTCTCGTCGAAAGGAAGCTACTGACAAAAATTTAGCCTGTTATTAATCAAAAAAGGTGCTGTACTGTGGACTATATTACTGGTAACTTACTATAATATTTGAACGTGAACTTTTCGTGTTATATAAACGTGAACTTACTATAACTTACTAAATTTATAATTCGTGAATTGTTATGTAATTTCAAACATGTTTTTACAACCGAGGAATTTTAAAACTTTAGTAAATTTTTTTGATATTTACCGAAGAAAAGTTTTCTCGAAAATCAAAGATCATACTTTGCCCTGCAATATGCCCATCAATGCATTTTGCAGTTTCCTACAAGTGATAACATTTTTTCATTCTTTAAAAAATAATCTTAACAAAAAGGTAATTGTTTTGAGAGGATTGGCTATGTACCACATAAAGCTATTTGTTCCATACATGAAGAGTAGATAAATAGGAGGTCGAACGTAATGTTAAATAAACGTCCATGAATTGGTGTAACTATCTTTTGGTTTTAACTCTTTTAGTAGGGGTCACTGGCGTCAGTAATGTACGGAATTTGAATGTAGGCGCCAAGAAATCACTTTCGCTTTGAGGACGCAAAAACAGACGAATTGCCTATTTCGTTCGATCTCCTATTTGTCTATTCTTCATGGTCGTTCATAAATGGTCATAATCAATTTAAAATTACACACGTTGCAGAAACAAGTAACTATTTCGATGTAAATAAAAATTTTAAATTAGAATTTTTTATTTTAATATAAAATTTGACAAATTATTGTTAATATTTTAAATTAAAAGAACTTACCATTATTAATTAATTTATATGTGGATGGAACATTGGGTATGAAATCCAGAGTTCAATTGGTGGATGGATAAGTTACTTTTTTCATATCAATATTAGTTAATAAAATTCAATGACATGTTAGTGTTTATAGTGATACACTACTTGTTCTTTCATATTATGTTTTCATAACCGTAAAGAATATTGACATTGATATAGTACTGTGACGTTTAACTATAAACAAATAATAATAAAAAGCAAGTTAATTAAATATATTTTTTTTATTGTTCTAGGTTGATACATTTACTGCAGTTTATAAGAAATTAACTGGTAGGGAAGTTACGTTCGAGTTCCCAGAACCATATTTGTAAAATGAAAATTCTTAATAAAACTTATTGAAAAAAAGAATAAAATTTTATTTATTAGTTTTTTTTTAATAAATAAACCGCTCTAAAAATTATATTTTATACAAATCATTTACAACCATTTTCAACCACATTTTCTTAAACTTGGAATTTCAAATGAAAAAATTCTGTCTATAGGCGATCAACTTGGTTGTTGTCCACATGCAATGTTATAGTTGTAGGTAGGTCGGTAGTTGGAATTTCATGTTGGAGTGAAGATAAAAATTTTTGAATTTTTTGGAGTAAATGTCTGTTTAAAAGCACTGACCTCTAAATAATTGAACAGATTTAATATTACACAGTATGCTACGCCATCAACCACATTGAAGCGCTCCTAACCAAGAAAATAATTTAAGCTTCAGTGCGTCATGTATTTGTGTGGCTAGTGTCACATGTATTTCTACTGCACACAAAGTTTTAGTACCTTTGCTTGTTGAGGTGGCGCTGTCTATCATTAAGTTAGAGTCGTTATTTCACGTTTAGACCCATAAGCATACTTTGTCCAGTTATATCTGTGGCGTTATGGCCGACGTAGATTATTTCACTGGGCTGTTTGTAGTGTTTGGCGAAGGTAAAGACTCGTAGTTACGAATTGAGAGACTTGATAGTTCAGCCCGCCGATGCCCCTGTAGAGGTGTAGTCCTGAAAGTGAGTAAATTGTAAAGTGGGGTGGGCATTGACGCCTATGTATGCAAACTATCTGGGTTTACTACAGTCGGAAGTTTCTTGTGAGATGTAGTCATCATTCTCTTGTATTTTTGGTTAATATTTCTTGAAGCTTTCAGTTAAACAATGTACAATTTCAATTACAGCCTCATAAATAAATAGCTTCCTAGTACTCTTCATCAACTCACCATGTCCATACAAAACTGGCTACTGGCTATAAATTAAAAAATTTATATTTTCTTTTAAATTCTGGACAAATAATATAAAAACATTATTGAATGATGGGTAAAGTTTGTGCAATAAAAAATTGCGATAGTGGTCGTAAAAGTTTAAGAAAAATATGCCGTTGTTATCTTTTTTAAAAACGGTCCTCTGGAACAGCAACGCCATCTTTATTTAAGGCTATTTGGGGGACAATTTTTGTTACACAGGGAATGTGCTCCTTGCATTTCTAGTCTCCATGCCAAAGATAAAACTCCTTTTTTTTAGACTCCATGGCACGAGACCAGATGAAGGAGAGCGGTTGGTAGAAGTATATGCATTTGTAAAGAAGTCTCGAATATCGTCACAGTTTGAGTGGATCAGTCTATTTTCAAAATAACGGGGAAGAAACATATTAATGTTTCCCCCACTTGTAATCCATTTATCATTTTATTTAAACGTGTGAAATATAACCAGTATAATAAGTTACTAGTACGCGAATATAATAGTCAAAACAAATGAAGTCAGCTCCATAAGGGTTTCTGCTGTTTTCGCGTACTAAATAAAGCGTACAGATTATAGCTTATTAATGTCCAACATACGTAAATAGAGACCAATTGTTATGTGATCTATGTTTACAATTATAAAATATTTACTTTATGTTTTATTTACACCGCGACAATGACACCATCTACACTAATCTACAGTCTGTATCCAATTTTCATAATTCATGCCACGAGTTTAACATTACGATCGTTCTCCTGATATCTAGTCTTCGTGCTTCATGGTATAAGCAGATTACTATAAATATAGAATAGGATCTATTTAAACAAAAGCTAAAAATACATGCGCATTTCGATAATTTTATGATTGAGTAAATAAAAATTTCTATTAATTTTTTGAAGTAATCAAAAGGTCTTTTGTAATTAAAAAATGTTTTTAATTAATGAAAATTATTTTATATCATCTTGTTATTTATGAATAGTAGTTCATATAAATATTAAATTGAAACAATTTTACATGATAAAATTAGTTTGTTGACATTTAACTGTCTTCAAATATTAAAATTCAACATAAAATGTTTTGAAAGCATATAAAAATGGCTACATTTACATTTAAAATACACTTTTTAATACTTTTGACGACAGCGTTATGCTTTAGTAAGTTTTTCAAATATTTGTACACTATTCTAATTAATCTAAATGATATATATATTGTCTTGTAGATGAGTATCGTAAGAATGCATTGAATGCTGGGCAATCAACGGCGGCGCTCAATTCATTAGATTCTGATGATGATGATGAAGCAATGGTTGAAAAATTTCTGGAAGGTTCGCTTGAGACTGAAACACGTAAACGATATACGTGTCATGAATGCGAACCACCAGATTGTCGATTAAAAAAGACTTGTTCGAATGCGATTGCTGTAAGTTATTTAAGTCAAATGGAAATTACTTAAATATTAATTTGTTTTACTTATGTTGATAGTGTTTTAAATCAAGTGTACGAGACGTTAAAGGTCTTGAAACGGTCTCACGGGGATGCACATCAAAAGTTGAACAAGTTCCATTGCTATGTAGTGCACCAGCTGCATTTCGGTCCCCAAGTGATTCTGATGGAACAATAAAACGGTATTCCAGTATGGCGAAGCAGTATCATATTGAATGCTGTGAAGGTGATTTATGTAATAATGGTAGTTTTCCAGCATTAACACCACGATTCCAAGGTATACATTTTATATTTTTCAATAAACCGTTATACCTCTATTCAAAATTTCAAAATCCTTTGCTATAAATAATGATAAATTTGGTTAATATGGTAATAGATTCGGAAAAATTGCAGTTTAGGGGCTTTTGCCAATTTTCGAGCTAAAATTAATTGTTACAAAAAAGGGTATATTTGGTACTCTGGATCAATCAAAACATGAGTATTTCCCGACCACGTGTGAGATTTAAATCTTGTTATCTAAAATAGTGTTAAAAGTACGTTTTTAAAATAATTAATCTATACATAGTAAAGGAAGTCGCCTTCTGCGTCTGTCTGTCTGTCTGTGTCATGTAGATAATTTTTTCCGGAAGGTTTATATGTATAGTACATCCTAATTAAAATTTCGTATGTGTAAATAACCGTGCGAAGCCGGGTCGAGTGGCTAGTAAAATTAACAGTAGATAATGCACCTGGTGTGAAATTAAAATTTGTAAGAGTATTCTGTGAGTGACATAAGACAACGATCAGTCGTAGTTTGCCTATTTCAGATAATAAAAGTTCTTTAGCAGAGTGTTTGTCGTAAAAGGTTAGATAGATTGTAGAGGCTGCCCTGAACGGACTACACTTCGACCATAAGATCCATTGAAGGTAAAAGGTTAATTTGAAGTTTTCATACTTATCCTACATGTTTAAAAATGTTTAGTAAAATTGGTAGTACCGGCTGTGATAAAATACCATTATCTAGTACTTAATCTGGCAGGGATTAATACTTCGAAGTAGCCAGAAAAGTAGAATAAATTTAATTTAAATTTTTGAATTTTAGTTTTAAATCGATCACAAAATCTTTAAATACGTTTATCAAATATATGAGAAAGCATCGTTGTTTTTTTAACAAGTTTCAAGTAGTGTTGTCTTAGAACTTGTATTTGCTAGTAGTATTAATAGCGGAAGGGAGGCCAAAGCTAGCAAGTAGGCCTTTCTCGGTCTTTTTTACCGCCCCATAAGGAACTCCCTCAAACTATTCTGTCGTCTATCACACCTGGTTCTTTAACTCTAGCCCTGTGCTCGTACCTATCATTCCTCTTTACGAATGACAGGAGAGAGCTCTACTAGAATTGTTTTACCTCAGCCTCCCCCATTTCGGTTGAGCCGAAGGTTAGGTTTCTTATAGGTATTTGCTAATTTTAATTACTGTATTATTATCTTATTATTTGACAATTCCAGTTAAAACAATTTTTCCTCTCAAAAATAGAAAGATTTCAACCATTTTTTAAATTTCTTTTTAAGATGATGTATCGAAATACGCTCCATCAAATTATTACATTGTAAAACTAACGTTTGCAATTATTGGACCGATTTTTATAATTGGTTTATTATGTGCGATCGTGTTGTTATTTATGCGACGTACACATCAGAAACGTTTAATGGCCGTAAGAGCGAAACAAGATCCTGATTCTTATTTTGCTAGTGAAGACTTATTAAGAGCCACCGCAACTGGTGATAGTACTTTAAGGGTAACTATTTTGTTTTCTTTACACGCACGTTAATATTGAGAAGTTATTTCTAATTATGTTAAATGCCCTTTACAAATTTTACTACAAAATTATTTCATTTAAGGATGTAATTGATTTATACGCACTTCAACTACATGCAAACAAAAAAATCAAGCCTTAATCTTTTCGAAGCTTCAGTACTCGTACATCCTTAAATATGTTTTTTTTTAAATTAACGAAATTGATAATTTTTTGGAATATTGTAGTCTACGTATCTAATTGTTTTGTAAAGTAAAGGTGGTATCAATTAATGTGCCATAAGAAATAATTTACTATATAACATATATTATAAACCTTGTCCAATATATAAATTCATATTTCATTTTAAAATACTCAATTTTAGGAAATATTGGAACATTCATTAACATCTGGTAGTGGATCAGGTTTACCATTATTAATTCAACGTACACTTGCCAAACAAATATCGTTAGCTGAATGTATCGGAAAAGGGCGTTATGGTGAAGTATGGCGTGGTATTTGGCATGGTGAAAGTGTTGCTGTAAAAATATTCTTTTCACGTGACGAAGCTAGTTGGACCAGAGAAACAGAAATTTATAGTACAATATTGTTACGCCATGAGAATATATTAGGTTATATTGGATCAGATATGACATCACGTAACAGTTGTACACAGTTATGGTTAATAACACATTATCATCCACAAGGAAGTTTATATGATTATTTACAAAAAACAGCTTTATCACCACATCAATTAATGAAAATATGTTTATCTATTGCCAATGGTCTGGTGCATTTACATAGTGAAATATATGGTACACAAGGTCCACAAGGTCCCAAGGTATTTTTTATTTAAATTATACATTTAAGCTTCTATTAGATATCCGAGTCAATAATAAGCAACTGAAAAATTTAACTGTAGTTTACTGTTAAAATATAATAATATTATCAAAAAATGTAATAATCACCAACAAATTAATTAATTAGTTTAATATTAAACTCTCGGCATGTTAAGCCGACACAATACCGATTGGACAAATAACTGAAGCATGCACATCTATTAATTAAGTAGCCTAAACGAGTATTGAGGAATATATACAGCAAATATGAGCTCATGGCATAATATGAGAGTCATTCCCAACACCAAAAATTTGTTGCTGTGCTATTTCAGATTTTGCTTGAACTTTGTGGAACTTTGAACTTTGCTTGAACTAAATGTTCTTTAGGGCCTCAAAGACGAAAACCTATGAGGATTTAATTTTCGCACGCACCACTTCAGGTCTATTAAAAATGCGTATTTTTGAGGTTTACGGTTTCGGCTTTAAAAGTTTTTCTATTAGAGATATCTACTTGATTAAGATGGAATTTTAAAGCTAAAAAATAGTAGTTTATGGGGGAAAAATAAAAATTCACATACCTCATATCCATACAAAATAATATGGTATTGAAAATACGTATATTTTAATGATTTTTCGTGATTTTCAACTGATTACGGTACCTGTACTTTTGTAACGGCTAAAATTGTTCTCAGATATCAAGTACAAATATTGTACGAGAATAGAAAATTCAAATCAACTCGTTCCCTCGTCATGAAAAAAATCTTAGCTCGAAATTTTCAGAGTTTGTATATTTCAGGCTATAATTAGAACGTGCAGTAAAAAATAAAAGTTTGAAAATTACAGAATTATTTAGTTCTTACCTTCAACTTCAAAAAACTGCAAGAACTTTCTGGTTGTTTTCATCGCTCGCGTATGTACAGACATTTAAAAAGTATCAAAAAATACAGTGATATGTTTGGATTCTATACTTTCAAGTAATACTATTTGCATAACTATGTTGGAACTATATTATAAAATTATGTAGTTCGTGAAGGAAACTGCAGAAAACCTTCAAGCATAGCCAATTACTTCGTTATTGTCCATACGCCGACAGTTTAGTCAATTAATCGCCCCTTTTTTTTTTCTTAATAATTGACAAACTGCCGATGTCGGGATTCGAACCCATAACCTCCCAGTTTCCAAGTAGGCATACTGCGCAGACATAACGCCTTAGACAGCTCGGCCAACTTGGACTGGTTAGTTCCAACGTAGTTATGCAAATAGTATTACTTGAAAGTATAAAATAAACTGCCAAGTATGTTATCACTAAGTTGAATAGAAGTTCTGTAATAAGTTGCACAAATAACCTAAGTCTCCATTTGTTAAATTTTTTAGAGTTAAAATAACCTAGATTGATATTTAATAGTTTTAATTTGTTTTTAGGGTAAACCAGCTATAGCACACAGAGATATTAAGAGTAAAAATATTCTAGTTAGATCAAATGGTTGTTGCGTTATAGCTGATTTTGGATTAGCAGTTACACATGTACAATCAACAGGCGCTTTAGATGTTGGATCAAATCCTAGAGTTGGTACAAAACGTTACATGAGTCCTGAAATATTAGATGAAACGTAAGTTATCACTTAATTTTACTATTCCAAATTATTGAATTTAGTGCCGATTTCACGTTACATAAATAACGTAACACTTTACAACGACACCGATTTAATTTTAAATTAATTTTTCAATTGGTTTTTAGAATAAATATGGATTGTTTTGAATCTTTCCGGCGTGCAGATATTTATTCGTTAGGTTTGGTATTTTGGGAGGTTTGTATACGAACATTAAGTAATGGAATTGCCGAAGAATATCATCCACCATATTATGATGTAGTGCCTAATGATCCATCATTTGAAGATATGAAAAAAGTTGTGGTTTGTGATCAACGAAGGCCTAATATACCGAATCGTTGGTCCAGTGATCCAGTAAGTATTTCCTTATTTTATACCCGGTATATATAATATATACTTAATATATATATATTAAGTTTAATCCCGACTTTGTAACGCTTGAAAATATTAATCGTAGAAAAAAATTTGGTATAGGTGTTCATAAAATGACCTAAAGTTTATTTCTGCATGTCCGTCTGTTCGTCAACACAATAAATCAAAAACGAAAAGAGATAGCTGAAATTTTGTATGTGTTCTAGAGCTAAAAAATAAGGTCAAGTTCGTAAATGGACAAAATTGGATCATATTTGGGCAAAACTGCCCATGTTTGAAATTGTAAGAGATAGAACAAAAATGTAAAAACTAAAAATTTTGAAAAACTTTTATTTGAAACTTTTTTTTAAAAATATAAATTCAATATATACCGGATACCAGCCAATTAGTCGCGCTTGTAAAGGCGTTGTGTGTACTTGAAGACTGGGAGGTTATGGGTTCAAATCCCGACATCGGCAATTTGTCAATTATTAAGAGAGAAAAAAAAAGGGGCGGTTAATTGACTAAACTGTCGGCGTATGGACAAGAACGAAGTAACCGGCTATGCTTCTCAGCATCTCATAAAAAATAATAATAAAAGTGTAAACTTTTTCTAATTCTAATTTTTTAAATTTTTATTAGGTTCTAAGTGGAATGGCAAAATTAATGCGAGAATGTTGGCATCAAAATCCAAATGTACGTTTACCAGCATTACGAATAAAAAAGACACTATATAAACTAGCACGTGCTGATTGTAATTTAAATTCTGATTTCGATATGGATATTTGTGTTTAATAAGCATGAAATAATAAGTGTCGATTAAAAATCGTACGCCGCAAAGAAAAAAAGGCAGCTCGTCGTATCATCAAAAATATGTTTTATTTAACGTATATTTCGTGATAATTTCATTTATCATATCGATATTTACAATGTATATAGGAATTTCAGTTCTCATATCAAATTTTCGAATATATATCATATAATTTTCATTATCCTCACGATAATAATATACGTTTTGGATTTATGAAGATTACCCTACAGGGGGAATAATAACTCGATATTTTATTTACTCAGAAAACCAGGATAATTTATGAATTCTAGTACAAAATTTACATTTTGTATTTAAAAAAAATTTAAATAAATACTTTCCTATTGAATAGACGTCGTGACAAGCGTTAATGGGGTCAGTATGTTGTAAGAGACAATTTCAATCTTTACCGCCATTTTTTTTAAATGGCTAGAGAAGACAGTTTGTTGTAAGAAGTATTATTCTTTAAAAGTTTTTGATAAAACAATTTGTTAATTGATGATAGTTAAATATATTAAACGAAAAATTTTATACAATAGTAAAAGTGCCATACTTTAAAAAAAAGTGCGATATTAAATATAATAATGCTCACGAAACGTTTTTTTTTTTAGAAAAACAATTCAATATATATTTTTGTGTGAGTGATAATTTCATCCTATTCCTCTTAAGGACGTTCGAAAGAGTCATTTTGCTGGGAAAGACGGAAGGGGGGAGGGGTATCAAGCGACTGCGCATATCCGCAGCGTTACAGATTTAATGTATACGTTGAAACTAGATTTAAATATTCTATGGTTATTAAATAAAAAAGTAAAATCTTGTGTTTTGCTTCTCTAAAATGATAACATTACTTATATAATCCGTTATTACTTTCCAATATGCATTTGAACATATCTTCATCTTTGGCTCAAATAAATCCTTGTTTATTTAACAACAATTTACATAGTTTTATAAAAACTTCTCTGCTTTTTAAACAATGTTTTTTTATTCGATTATAAAGATTAAATTTGTAGTTTCTCCATAAGACCCAATTTTTCTCCATAAGAAAAAAATCGAAAAAATGCATTTGAACTGAAGCATACCAATGAATTCGTATTGACTTTTTTTTATAACATATTTAATTTACATGAACTTCTCTGCATTTTTTTTTTCTCTTTCGAACGTCCTTAAATTGTATCAAGGCTTTTTTTTTGATAGACTTGAGAAAAAGGTAAATATTTACGACGAACAATGGAATCACATCTTTAGTTTTACTCAAGTAATTCAATTGTATTTCGAATTGAGTTTTTTTTTTAGCAAATAAATGTGATTTCACTTAAAAATTTACTGTAAGTATTATTTTTAATGTACATAAGAATTTACTTTAATTTGCATTTACAATTAGTATTGGATCGAATAACTCCTGATTCTTTTGAATTCATTAAAATGATCTATGTTTTGATTCATCTGATGTCTTTCGAGTTTCAAAGGAGACGCAAAAAAAATTCGAGTAGTAGAGTAATTAGTTTGTAGTGACCTCACTACTAAATCTCAATTTACTTTTATATTTAAGTTACCTTTGCGGAATCAGTACGTATGCCCTCTGTTATTTAGGTAAATATATGTCGTTACCTCAGTACCTATCAAAAAACATATTAAGACATATTTTATTAGGAAAAATAAAGATTAGTTTGAATCCTAAAAAAATATGTCTGAATATGTTTATTGATGGTTACTGAGGTAACGACATATAGTTACCTAAATAACAGAGGGTATATGTAGGGATTCGGCAAAGATAACTAAATATAAAAGTAAATTGAGATTTAGTAGCGAGTCCACTACAAGTTCATTTCCGTATGTCCGCTGTCTGTTTGCCTATGGACACGATAACTCAAAAACGTTCGGAGTTCGGACTCCTTGTCTAGTCTCTATGTCCTGTATGATAAAAATGCACAGGACATGATAAATACGACGAATGAGAAAATTGTTAAATGATTAATTTTATTATTTTGAATCATTTTGTATGAATACTTTTAAAATAAAGATTTGTATTCATCATAAAATGAGTTATGACCATAATGTTGTAAATTATCAAATGAATCAAAGTTATTCAATCCAATAATATAAACAGTAAAAATATATTTCGAATTTGTTTTATACACTATATTTCATTTCATTGTATAATTATTAAGAAAATATTTTTCCAACTATTATTTCATTCACTCTACTAATTGTTGAAGTGTGTAGCTGAAAATATCATCAAAAACGGAAATTTATGTAAATGAATTATGGAATTTAAAATGGAAAACATTTTAAATTTTAACACATGAAAAAAAATAATGAAAAATGCAACATCGAAAGTTTTATTATAAATAATATTTCAGTTTTATTTCCGTTTTTGATTAATAGTTTTATCAGTAATTGTCTAAAAGCCAGTAACAGGCCGATTTACAGGATTTCAGTAAGGTCCATATTGAATTGGATTATTCAAATAGATATTTGTCTCACATCGAATGGGAATGTCGACTGCTGGTTTTTTTAATTTGCATAGAAAGTTTAGAATTGGTAAATATTCACTAAAAAAAAATATGATACTCAATTTGTTGATTTCTTTACAATGACGTGACAAGGTTGCAAATCAGAAAAAAAGTACAAGAATCTGAAAATGCTTTGTTTCCTTAAATTAACCTCACTCCCCTCATTTCATATGAGGAAAGTCTAATATAATAACTCAACACACTACGAACCTTACTGAAATACCGTGTAGTCTATTTGCTATTAGTTTTTAGACTATAAAAACTTACATACTCACGAGATATTTGCGGTATTTGATATTGCAAAAGAAAATCATACTACGCAGTAGTATTTAGGGGGTTGGGTAGTGACGTTTAACGAACATTCTACGACGTCCAAAGGTAATTTACCTAAATTCAATAATACACTTGATTATCATACCATTTGCTGCTAAATGATGATTAATGATTATGTATTTGTTTCTGTTCTCGTTTGATATTTTTAATTGGTTGAAGGTCAGTGAAACTTATTGATCTGTTATTATTGAAATTTTCTCATAAAAATCGTATCTATTGTATTATCAACTTAATTTCATTCAAATGCAACAAATAACGCCATTAAATAATAAAACTGGAAAATATTTGACAAAAACAAAGGTGTATGTGCCTCATCTATATAAGCAAACGGTTGAAAGTGAAACTTTAAACAAAGTTAATTTTATATAAATTATGTTAGGTTTTATCTTGTGGAATTTATTTAAATTCAGATAAAAAAATAGGCTGTTATAAATTAGAAGCCTGTGTCATGTCTGTGTATGACATCCAAGCTCCCAAACGGATAAAGCGATTGTAAGGGGTTTTTTAATTTGAAGGCTGGTTTAATCGGGTGCGTCTTAGCTATATTTGATAAAAATCTATTCAACCGTTTAAAGATCATCAGCTCCTTTCCTAGTTGGCGTAAGAATTTTTAAGGAAAGAAAGCGTTGAGAACTTTTATACAAAATTGTATACATATCTAGCTGATTCGACAGACGTTGTCCTGTCCAAAAATCCCATAGAAAAAAACACTCTTAGTTTTCCCCGAAATTTTCAATCTTTCGGGCAACATTTCCAATTTTTCTTTCCTAACATTCCTAAACCAACTATGAATAGAGCTGGGATTTTAAAACGACTGAATAGATTTTCATCGTACATCTAAGAACAATCCCTATTAAACCAGCCTTCAAATAAAAAAAACCGCATTGAAATCGATTCGCCGTTTCGAAGCAACAATGCAAGAGGCAATAATTTTGATGCAACAATGTATTTATAAAATTTCTACGCGGATTTTTTTATTATTATTATCTTTCAAATTAATTACTCTCATCAAAGAAAGTTTCACTTTCAAAGATTATGATGTTGGCAAAACAAAAACAGTGTAAAGACTCGGTTAACAGTTAAATATAACAGTTAATAAAAATTAAGATTAAACCATCCAATAGCCATAATTTTTTAAGTAAAACAATTGTTATGAAATATTTTGTTAAAAAATACTCTCTTATAAGGGTAGAAAAATACCCTCCTCTGTGTACTGTTTGTTATAGGCAGGGGGTTCGTATATTGGATTGAATTTTTTTAAATCAAATGTGTGGTACAAAAATTGTTGTTAATTATTATTACTTAAATAGTTTTGTTAAGTTAATTACTATTCGAAAATATACATTTTCTTTTTATAATTATATATATTATATATATACATATATTTAAACAAAAAAATACAAATTATTCTAATACATCAAATTTTATTTAATTTTTTTAATTAATTTAGATTAAATTAATTTAATTAATATTTTGCATTTTCATTATTGTACATAATTAAACATCACATTTATAATAAATATTATATTTTTTTTTTGTATTCTATAAATTTACTACTAAAACCTATGTTATAAATTTTAATATTTAGCACGGTTTTTTCCTTAGATTAGAAAAACAATACAGTCATTTGGCACAAATCGACGAATTGAAAGATATATTGCTGAGGAGATTTTCGACTAGAGCCTCCTTCCAACCCTGCCTCTTTTAGGAAGTGAAGAATCTGGAGATTATATATTCCCTACGACTACTGGTATATTAGGGCGCTACTGGCCGCAAGTGTTCCGGAGTTTCTCTGAAGTTCTTTGAATTTACAATGCCTGTTGAGAAAACTCTCTGTAGGTACTTCTTGTAGACTAGCGCAGATTTTAAATCTTCATTGGTTAAATATTCCGTGGTAATTTTTCCAGAAGAGGATTCCAGGTCGAGGCAGTTTTTGTTTCTTTTTCTTTCCTTTTTTCGCCATATTATTAGGCGAAAGTACAGATTCAAATTTGTTAATGAACCTATTTTCATCACCTCGATCAAATTTCTGGAAATTTTTTTCGGAAATGGAGTAATTGTTAGTATTTTTATTAAAGAAGTTTTTTTTATTAAAGAAGAAGTGATACTTAGAGGTGGAATGAATGAGAGTGGTGTGAATAAGTTCATTAACTAATAAGTTCTAAACTTCGCAAACAGACCACCTTGTGCGTGTTTCATGACATTGAGGAGGCATTTGATAATGTCTCTTACAATTCCATGATTAACTCTGCAAGTCAGTACGGAGTAGAAGACACCTTCTGCTGGTGGATAAACTCTATGCTGATAGGTAGAAGAATACAAACATCCCTTCTTGGAGATTCTAACACTGTGAGAGTCACCAAAGGGTGATCTCTTACCCCCACTCCTGTGGAGTCTGACAGTGAACAGCGTACTGACGTGCCTTAACCAAGGACCCTGTGAAAGTACAATTTTGGAGCTTATGCAAAACGCTCTAAGATTCACACAGGAATGGTGCATCAACGAGGGATTAAAAATAAACCCTGGTAAAACCACACTAATTCTACTCACACAAAAAAGGAAGGTGGAATAATAAAACCACCCATCCTCTTCAGTGAAAGACTACAGATCGTAAGGGAAACCATATTCTTAGGAGTGATGCTAGACTCTAAACTAACATGGAACTCTCATCTGGAATACATAACAAATAAGAGCAAATCTTCTCTCATGCTTTGCAAGAGAGCATGTGAAAAAATCTGGGGTTAAAACCCAAAATGATCCACTGGCTGTACACAACAGTAGTTAGGCCAATTATAACCTATGTTGCTCTAGTGTGGTGGCCACAGGTTAATTAAATAACGGCAAGCACAAAGCTGTCCAGGATCCAAAGACTGGCCTGTTTGTGCATTACTGGATCCATGAGCAGTACACCCAAAAGTCGAGGTAGTAGTTCTACTCCCACTGCGCAATAACAATGCATTTTGAATCTTAATTAAGTTCAGAATCTGATTCCAAGGATTTTGAAGACCAAATAATTTCAACATTATTAAACGAAAAAAGGTCATTTAAAAAAAGAAAGATCCACCAAAAATTCATTCCTAAGGACGCATTTTGTAATGAAAAATATAAAAACTATTACCGTGTAACTCATGAAAAACTCTGAATAGCATGGATTCATCAAGGAGTCAATAGATGCTGAAGAGTGCATCACTACTTGACTAAAAACAATTTGCGAAAATAAAGCTATTCAATAGCAGGTCGTAGTCACTAACGAAAACTGTGGCACAATGACAGTCTTTGGCAGCTCACCAACGCGAAGTTATAGTGAATCACTTCACCTTACGAGCGAACATTCGCTAATGTATTCATTTCTGTGTTACACCGTTTTGCGCCCGACCTTATTGTTATAGGTCACGAAAATAGTTTTTTGCAAATATATAAAATGTGATAAGAGGCGTGCGCATCCTATATACGAATGCGCACCTCCCACACTATATCCCAAATCCATACTGAATAGTCTCCATGATCCATACCATAGACCATAAACAAGGACACATAACTCCATGTAAACAAATAATTGGCAAAAATGAGATGTCAGTAGTGTTCCTTCGGCATCGGAAACAGAACAGAGAGTATAAGGCGCGAGTTTTAATTGAAAAACATTACGCATTTATAGTATTATAAAAATTATTTCCAGCCAAAGTATTTTTCCAATAAAATATTTTTTTACATAAATGATAAGTAATTTCAATTTTTCAATAAGGATTTGTTGAAGTGATAGTTAAAATTCGCAAAATAATTACATAAAAATAAAAAAAAAAACATCAAATAATTAAATAGTAATGTTGGAATTGTAAAAATGAAAGAAATTATTGAATCAGATATTAAATTAAACTTTTATTTATTAATAATAATGCTGAAAATTAATATTTAATATAATATCATACAATTTAATTAATTTTGGAATATTTATACTAGCTTTTGGTACTTTAAAAAGTCCTGGTTTTTTAAACCCAATTGATCCTGTTGCTTATTGTCACAAGCACTACAACTTTTACAATTGTCTACTGAACATACTCTTCCCATTTTAAATGTTTTTTATTTAATAAATTTTTTTAAACAAATTTCATACTTTCATAATTTTGGCTATTTCATTTCTATTTATTATACTATACCGTATGTTTAGTTTACATCTTCGCATAGCAGATCTCTCACGAGTATGAGAGAGTACATATGTGTACATTAAGACCTCCTTCTCATACACATTGCTTAATGTATACATATGTACTCTCTCATACTCGTGGGAGGTCTGCTATGCGAAGATGTAAACTAAACGTTCGGTATTTCACTTCGGTACCGATGAGTTCCTATCAACAACTAGCGACCCTAGCGGCATAAAAAGTAAATATAACTTCTCCCATTTCGTTGCCATATTTTGTCAATTTTCCCGTATGAGTTATATCTCCTTTATATAGCCTCCATGATCCATACGATCAAATTTGTAGAAAATTTCATTAGACGTTTTATAATAACCTCTAAAGTCGCAAGAAGGAAAGAAAAACCAATATAGTTGCAAAAAAAACTATTTTCGTTATAGTTGGCCTTTTAAAATCTTGACTCGCGGACACAAGATTAAGTATATGCGATTTTTTTGCCAGTCTTTAGAATGTTAAAAAAATGGTTTATATAAAAATTTAGCTTGCTTACACGTTCATTCCGAGGTTAACCCTTAATCTCATCTAATTTGATTGGGTTATTACAATATTAATGTTCAATTAATTATAACTGTCGACACATAACTACTGTCGACATTGTAACTTGATTTCATTAAAAATTTTTACGATGTATTGTTAATTGTTATGCATAATGTTATGAAATTTACTTCTTCCTCTCATTAAATCCTCTAGTCCACCACGTGATAGATATTTTTCTAGATATTTCACAGGATCTAAACTGTGGGTGGGGACACACTGTATATTAAAAAATTCTAGACATGAATCATTTTATTATTATTATAAGAGCTTAGGTACCATAAATAAATAAAAAAGTATTTGGTCATTAATTTATGGTCTTTTTGGATATTATAAAGCAAATTTGAAAAATCACTACAAATTTTAATGATTTAATTTTTATCCGATAAGCCGTGGGTGTAATAATGATATCATTTTTTTGAATGAATTTAAAAACGCAATTAAATTTAAATATATGTATAAGAAAAATTCATTACTGGTAAATAAGCAGAGATTAAAACTATAATTGTACGCTCTTATTATTTTTATTTAAAAGAAAACAATATATTTATTCTTTGCATATAAAAAATCGATACAATTATACTTGAAAAAACTTGAGATATCATTAGAAAATTTAAATATTAGGGATATTCACTTTCAAAGTAAATTTTGGTAATCATTTCGTATGAATTCTTGTCATACAGAACTGCGCGTGTACAAGTTGAACTCGACATTGACAGTGCTGTATAAAAATTAAAAATTCTTCTAATTAGTGTTTTTAATTCTCGTAAACGGTAAATACTATTTTTATTCTATTCTTTTGTTATATAAATTTCATATAAATGTGGTATACATTCATGTTTCATTTGAATATTATCTAAAATTTACATATATAGAATATAGATTGGTGGACCACAGCATGTAAATCAAATAGTTTACGTGAATTATATTTATTTGACCTAATCATGACCTAATTAAATTCATGATCATGATATAAATATCCATATTTAAAATGTACAATACTAATATATTTAAAATAAATTTTGTTCCAATTGTTATAACTATAATAATTATTTTTCATATTTCCATAAATGCGCATGCTTATTAACAAACACTACAAAATATAAACAAATCACAAAATTTTTAACTCGTAATATTTATTATTGTAATGATATAATATTTATCCTTGAAATATTTAGCTTTCTAATTTTAGAGATAAGAATACAATATGTATTGTAAGTAATTTGTTATTGAACTTTTTTTATTTCTATTAGTTTAACAACAAATTACTTAAATAATAATTATCATTCCTAACCTAACTAGACGTTGGTTTTTCTATTTATTTTTCAAGTACATAATTATTTATTGTAATCATGATATCAAGAATTCAACTTTTATTCTTGGTAGGTTAATTTTTTATTTTGTGATTGAATATTTTCATTTATATATAAAAAAATCATTTGTATTGTTTTGCTTATATAATTTTGTAATCTTATTAATTTTATTTTAATAAACGATAAAAACTATTTTTTGATACGTTAATAATTATAACAAAGTAGTACGGTTACTTAAAAAAACGATAATTTCAGCTTCATGCGGGAAAAAGCATGAAACTTTACATGTATGTAGCTTTTATGTATATACTTTAAATACAAGCATAAAAACACTTCGTGAAATAATATTTTTTCTAAGATTTTATGACCCCATTTTAAAGGATAGAAATCAGTATTTCCTGAATAACTAACTCCTTTTCTACGCATTCTAGAGAAAAATGTGAAGAGTTCAAAATTGTTGTACGAAAAATTCACTATCATGCCTCTTCAGACACAAATTTTTCCTCTAAAAATTAAACAAGATATCTCATTCAAAATTTATTGCTCTATTGTCGGATTAAAATGTGGTTCCAAGTGACTTTATGATTCTAATTAATAACCCCCAATTCCAACCCTTATGTTTTATCATGATAAAGATAAGAGGAAGGAGAAAAATTGAAATTGTCTAGTTGTTTCTAATAAAAATACTAACAACTGAAGTTCAAAAAAATTTATTGGAATCCGAATGGCTCGACAGAAATCGAATGAAAAATTTTGTGCCGAATCTATTCCGTTGTCGAAAAAAATGTTTCGAACAAAAGTTGTCAGTATTTTTGTGAGGAATATATTTTTAAATTAATTTTCTTCTATCTCGTATTGTTTTCAAGATTAAATTTATGGATGCACATTTGAATAATTTGATTTATTTGGACTAATTTTAATTATGTTTTAGAAAAAAAAACCTGTCCATAAATTTTGAACGTAATAGCTTCCTTCGGTTTCCAAAACTTATTGTTACAGATCTTTAGAATAGTCAAAAAATGAAATGTTTTTGACAAATTTTGCGTATAATTATTGGCGTGGTCGGCCGAACTAAGTCCTTAGTAAACTAAGTTAGTCAGAGTAAATAAAATTTTGTTCTGAGCATCTGAGCGCTGCGAGTTTCGCCCTGGACACACTATCTTTTGCTACTTAATAGTATCATAACCAGTGTTGCCAGACCCGATTTCTTAAAAAGCGGTAGATTCAAAAATTCCAATTTAAATAGTTTGAAATAAATACTTTTATTCAGAATAATTAATATTAAATTACATTAGTATTTAATATATTATAGAATTTTTTTTCTTCAAATATTAAATAATATTAATTCTTTGCATCCCTCCACTAAGGGCGAAAATATTCTGTAAATAATAGAAGAGCAGTTTATACAAAAAAATGTTCCTTTTTTAAGAACACAACTTTTGTTACAAACATTTTTTTCATGAAAAATTACCTAAACAGCTTATGAAAAATTTGCTTAGTACTATGGGCCACAAGGGTAGCGCTCATTTTTCAAACTTTTTTAGTTGATTTGAACCTTATTAATTCGGTTTTTCGGAAAAATGCTTTGAATAAAAATTGTTAGTTTATTTATAATGAGCAACTTTTATCCGATGAATTTTTTCGAAAACCTAAAGAATAATGCACAAATAAATTATACAATTTTGAAAAATGAGCTCTAATTTTGTGGCCATGTGTATCTTGATATATGATATATTCACCAATAGTGAAATTGTTATACATCTGTGCGTGTGTAGAAGTAAAATAAACACTTCACGTACTGATAATATCCTGTATATACTCAGCATATGCAGGATATTTTAACAGTTCACTTAGTTGTTACAATTGTGTGGTGTTATGCAAAAAAGAGTTAACCCACAGGTGACTGGCTTTGAGATAATTGACTTTAAAATCAGTAATATGTTAGCTGATAAATGTATAATACTACCTTAGAATTTTTATTTTATTAGGTTTTGAACAGCTGATTGGGCTTGAATCATTTTTGCACATTGTAGGGAATTAACGTTTTCTTCCACTTGGGTGGGATAACTCTAATTTTCATGTTTTGCGGATTGAATGCTTTTTGCATAACACCATCCAATTCTTGTAATAAATATTTTTAATTGCTGACCATCTAAACGAAAAAATTTGTGTAATAAATAAATTCTTTGTGATTTAATTATGTTTTTAAAATCATTTTTTATTCATAAATTCAATCAATAACTTTCATTGACTAGTATAATTTAATAAATCCACTATTGTCATACACAAGGCGATAATATAGAGATAGAACCCTCCCACAAACACTACCTACCAGTACATATATACAGGTGTACCACAAAGTTTGGTAACCTTTAAAAGTCATCTTTAAAAATATTTTAATTTTCGATCGGACCTTGTAGGATTGTAAAAGAGTCTAACCCTCAACTGTGAAACCCACTTGGGGACAACCGCCCCGTGCCGTACTTGATATCTCTCCAACCGTTCAGTTTATTGAAAAAGTTGTTCAGTATAATTTTGTAGGAAATAAAAGTTACTTAGCACTTAGGGGTCTTTCACACCGAAGATGCAAGTTTCGATTGATCGTGTTTGTATTCTTCTTTTTGGTTTCAAGTGTTTTTTTCGGGAGAAAGAAATCAAATATACAAGAAAGAAAATAAATATACAAAATAAATGTATGTAAATATGTAAAATTAATGAATACAGAATGCATGCATCTTGCATCTTCGGTGTGAAAGACCCCTTAGAGGAAATTATCATCATCAATGACCATTGAAATCTCTTTAAAAATTGTTACGTATACTTAGAAATACCCTGTACTATAGGAATCCCACTCTAAATTAAACACCATGTAAAAATTATGTATATATTAATTACAAGCAATATTAAATATTATATAATTAATTAATTCATAGAAAACATTCCAATTAAAATAATTATTTCATTAAATTTTATTCAACTTTAATTACTTTAAAAATATATAAAGCGAAAAATTTTGCTTGAAAACGAAATCAAAATAAGAACGATCAGAAAGTGTGATCTATATATTTATTAGGATGCCATACCAAAATATGTTGTAAAGTTTCATTTAAAGATGACTGAAAGGATTTTAATGTTCTATTTTCTTACACATAATCACATTGTTAAACAAAAAAGAAATAGTCGCAAAGCCTAAATAGGAATTTCTTTAAAATTTATAGTTAAGCTCTATCGAACGCTAAGAAAAAAAGTGTAACTTAAAAGAATCGACAGGCAACAAAACTCAATGTGAAATAGTAGTAGTAATAGCGGGGGGGAGGTCGAAGCCTGGCAAATAGGCCTTTCTTGGCTTTTTATACCGACTCCTAAAGGGTTAGCAATTGTATGCAAACTAGGAATTGGTAGGTTGTGTGACTGCAGCCGACTTTGATAGAAACTATGCCGATATTCATCTGGAAATTGTGAAAGGAAACTGTAGAAAACCTTCACAGCATAGCCGGTTACTTTCGTTCTTGTCCATACGCCGACAGTTTAGTCAATT
Source organism: Nineta flava (assembly GCA_963920215.1). Lineage (NCBI taxonomy): Eukaryota > Metazoa > Arthropoda > Insecta > Neuroptera > Chrysopidae > Nineta > Nineta flava. Next base: position 72,882,353 of record OY986044.1, read on the forward strand.
CACCACCCATTAACTTTTTTTTTTAAATTAATTTAATTGATAAACAGCCGCCATTGGAAAACGAACCAGCAATCTGCCAGTTCCGAGCAGAGCGAGCGTCTTTAACAGGTCGACCACTCGGACGGTAATATGAAATGTGAAGTAACAAAAATGGATCTTATGTTCAAATCGAAAGTCATCAGTGTGTAGGGTGTACGAACAATTTTCTTATTCAATAATTTATATAATTTTAATTTATCAAATTAAAATTATTATAAATTAATTATTTTTAAAATTATTATAAATTATGTAATTTAACCTCATTAAATAAAAAATAACTTATTCTTAGAAAGCAGTTATATCTTTCTCCAATCTTCAAACTATCACTTAGTTTTTTCTTGAATGAATGATTGATTAGATCTATTGTGCTCCCCATCTGATGTTTAACGGGGAGTGGTCTCGTCTTAGAGCACCTCGTCCTGCCCTGTGTCCTTCAAGAAGTATAGGATCTAGATTGGGCCTAGGGACTGCTGTAGCTCTCCTGCACGTATCTAGTAGACTTCTAGACATTTTATTCTTTTGTGTATGAGGTCGTTACAGTCTATTAGGAGGTGTTCCGGTGTTTCCTCCGCAAGTAAGAGACCTCCGCAGACTATTTTTGCTCAGGCCAATACAAGTTTTGTATCTTTTGCGGTTGTAGTTCCCGAGAAGATTCTTGGCCTGTCCCAGCCCTAGAAAGTTCCTCCAGAGTATGGCTCTCTTAGTGTCTTCTTTCTTTCTGATCTTCTCTTGGTAGTCTTTGAGTGACTTTATTATTCTCGTCCCGATTTTTAAGTTTGTCTAGATACTCTCATACCATCTTTGAGCTGATGACGTAAGAACTCAGCGCTTTGATGACAGCCGCTTGACTGCCGTAGAGGATCGCTATATCACGATTCTGATACTTATCTAGTTTTATCTTTTTCGAAGTCATTTCCTTGTGATACGGTCGATTAGACACCAAATTGACAATTGTTGGGAAAATAAAGTTTTCCGATTTTTCCATAAGTTTGAAGTTATTCCGCGTCGAATGCAAAAGATTTTATATAGATCAGTCAGTAGTTTACTCAAAGGGTTGTATATATTACCTATAGAATATGATAAGAAGGCAAGAATCGCTTCCAAATCGTCATTGAACTATGATGCCAAAAACAAGCACATTGAGAAAGGCATGCTTGACCGATAATAATTTGTATTCTTATAAAAACAATAAATCATATAGATAACACTTTCTTAGGTCAATAAACTAAGAATGTGGGAAGGACCACAAAATTGGTGATTAATCATAAATTCAAATCAGGTTCAAAAATAAATGTAGACTAAATTCTGTTAGAGAAAGTAATATAAAATTATTTTAATTAAAAAAAATCATTTACATGCTGCATAATTTGGATATAACAAAAAGAATGGCTAGTTTTGCGGCACAAGCTGCTTTACGTAGCAAATGGAGTTCACTTGTGGAGGAACATACAATTGATGTACCAGTCGAAGTTAGCAATAAAGTGACTTCGGTTGTGGGATGGTTAAAACAGGTTTTAGTTAATTTTTCTTATTATAAATTGTGACACAGTTACTTTTTAAACACATGGTAGTGCTAACGATAATATATTGATTAAACAAATTGTGAAGAAAAATTAAAAACTTTGGTTTGTTTGTATTAGGCTTCGTTGGAAGTACGTGCAGCTGGTAGAAGAGCCGTGAATTCATTAGCAATGACTAGTGGTACGGATAGTTTAGCAGATAATTTTGATGGGACTAAATCAAATCACTTAGTCGTTTTACATTTTAATGATGTGTATAATGTGGAAGCAAGACCTGCACCCGAACCTGTCGGAGGGGCTACTCGATTTTCAACAGCTATTAAAAGCTTTCAACAATTCAATCCATTAATTTTATTTAGTGGTGATGCTTTTTCTCCAAGCATGTGTAAGTTTTTTTTTTTTTTAATTTATTTATTGTTTCAATTTGATTTGCACTTTACGTAATGTCATGGACTGGAAACGTCCCGTACCATTTCGAATTCATAGTCTTGTTTTCTGTTTGGAACTGTGCATTTGTAATATTATCAATTTTTTTAGTAAGTACATTCACTAAAGGAGAACAAATGGTTCCAGTATTAAATGAAATAGGAACGCATTGTGCTGTATTTGGTAACCATGATTTTGGTAAGGAACAATTTTACTGTAATTTTTAAAACTATAATTCTAATATTCAAAATTTTTTGTAGATCATGGTCTTGAAGTATTATCACAATGGGTAGCTCAAACGAATTTCCCATGGTTAATGTCGAATGTAGTGGACAATGAAACTGGTCGTCCATTAGGTGAAGGCAAGATTACAAGTGTTATAGATTGGGCCGGCCGACGAATTGGACTGCTTGGTTTAGTTGAAAAAGAATGGCTTGATACATTGACAACAATCAATCCTGAAGAAGTTACTTTCCTTGATTTTGTTGAAGCTGGACAAAAATTAGGGGCACAATTAAAACAAGAAGTAATTTCTTTTATAAAAATTAGTCACGCGCTGACGTGATAGTAACTTGTTATGTTTCTCCTAACACAAATGACATTGTAGTTTGGAAATTTAAAAAAAATTTAACGTTCTACTTAGATTCGTGAGATATCTTGATGTAGCCACCCATTCTTTGTAGTTAAAATAGGGAAGAATCTTGCAGTATGTTCAATATCTATCTAAATGTATCCAGGGCCGTGCCTGGACACATTCATTACGTGCGCAGCACGCAGTTGACCAAATTACGAAGCGGCTAAATAGCCAGGGAAATTATAACAGTTTTTTGTTTCTCGTTTTTAAATAAGATTAAAATAAGGATTTTATTTATTTTTTAATTAGCAAAGAAAGGAGAAGAAAAAACAAGAGGTGGATTGAAATGAGCTCGCAGAATCCTTATGAGAATTGGCTCTCGGTCAAATAAAATTAAAGTAGGTTTGGTATAGTACATGACTATCCGATCATTAGTTCTCATAAGCACAAGTCTCAGAAATATTTAGTTTTTGAGCTAAATGTTCTGGTCGTGGCGGTATCTGGATAATGGCTCGCCACTTCCAGAGTTTGTAGCTCAAAAACTAAGAATTTCCGAGCTTTGTGTCCATGATAACTTTTGATCGAGAGATCATGTACTACAACATACTTGAATTTCAGCCAATTTGACGGAGAGAACTTCCAGATAATGCCACTTTCAGAGCATGCAGCTCATAAACTAAGGATTCTGGGACTTTCGACTATGAACATACTGCAACATACTTGAATTGTAAAAAATTCGATCGAGAGTCAATTCTCATATTAATAGGGCTTCTGCGGGGTTCTTTTATATGAAAATAAAATTTTTGAAGCTTATTCTTTCTTCTTCTTTTTATTCTTTTCCCTCTTTTTTGGCGACTTTTATTTTTCGTCTTATCGATATTTATATATGCATTTAATATTATGTCCATGCCTATTTGATGCCCAAATTTTCTTTTCTAATTAAAAATGCCCTTTTTTTTCTTATATATGATGTTATCTCGGAGGCCATATACTCAGACACGGCCCTGCATGTGTCATTTGTGTTAGTAAAATATAAAAAATTACCACAATATTATGTATAAAAAGACATTTCTGATTTTAATAAATATTTTTTTTTTTGTTCAGGGTTGTGATTTTGTGATTGCATTAACACATATGCGTACTCCGAATGATATTCGATTAGCCGAAAACTGTGAAGATATTGATATTATTTTAGGTGGACATGATCATGTTTATGAAATAAAAAATATAAACAATAAGTATATTATAAAAAGTGGTACTGATTTTCGACAATTCTCAAAAATCACAATTAATTTTGAAGCAAATACGTTCGATGTAAAAATTGATGAAATTAATGTAACATCAGAATACGAAGAAGATATGATTTTGAAAGAAAAACTAGAAAAATTTACATCTCTAGTCGAAGGTAAAATGGATGAAGTATTGGGATGTTTTTCTGTACCGTTGGATGGACGATTTACATCTGTTAGAACATCCGAATCAAATCTAGGAAATTGGGTTTGTATTTTAAAAATATTATAAATTCGATTATTTTTTCACGTAAGATGCGTTCTGATAAACAATAGTATGACTTTATGATAAGGCTTTCACCTTTTCCTAATTAAGTATTCAAATTAAATTATATTGTCTACTCTAAAAAAGTTTAATTGTAAAATCAAGTGAAGAACGAGGAAAATTTTCGTTCTACAAATTCAATGAAATGGACTCCTCAATGTTCAACGGCTTCTAGAAAATTTTGATACCGTTATTCAAAATTTTATATTTAAAAAAAAATTGGGAAAACGAAGCTACTTAAGTACCAGCTTGATGCTCATCATCCTGAAAAAACCCTTTGGTCTCCCGGAGCATAACATGTTAACATCTCAGTAAGCTGAATCTGCAAAATGAGAGCAAATCATGGATGTTAAAAAACATGAATAGGGGATTTTGATTCCATATTATTGCTGTGCTCTTATACTTGATAGAATTCACTTTACTTTTTTAATTTTTAACTGGATGCAGAGGAAGCTCAATAAAGGAATCTAATTCAATCATTCATTTAAAGAAATCATATTTCTGATTTTCGGAGCAATCTTAAGGATATTGGAAGTAAAGAATTGGTTCAAATTTTTTTAAATTCCTATAGGTGTGCGATGTTGTTCTATCAGCAACTGGTGCTGATTTAGTTTTAATTAATTCAGGAACGTTCCGTTCAGACCAAGTACATCCGGCTGGTGATTTTATAATGCGTGATCTAGTAAATGTTATACCAATGCGCGATCCATTGGTTGTGTTACAAGTTACGGGTGAACAAGTATTACAGGCATTAGAAAATGGTGTATATATGTATCCAAAATTAGAAGGACGTTTTCCCCAAGTAGCTGGTATTAGTTTTGCGTTTGATCCAAGAAAACCGCCTGGACAACGTGTTGATCCATATTTAGTACGGATTGGTGATGAATACCTTATACGTGATCAAACATACCGTTTAGCTACAAAGAGTTATATGCATTCTGGTTGTGATGGTTATGTCATGTTGAAAAATTGTAAAATTTTGGTAAGTTCAATGAATTCAATTCAGCTACAATTGTTTTTAACACCTTATTTGCAAGACAAAAATTTTGTAATTCATTACTTAGGTTGTTTTTACACGTGCAAGTTTTAATGGAAGTTTTCAATCGATTGTTTTACTGAGCAAGCGCAGTATTGTTTTTTATGTAAATTTTTAGTTAAAAAAAAAAAAAAAATACAGACAAATTGAGCACCCCACGCTTTTTTACAATCAAATTAATTATTTTGTTGATAAAAATTATTTTTTACTTTTTAGTTCGGCTAAACTTTAAAAGCGTGTTTTATTAGTTTTTTTAAATTTTATTTATTGTGAATTGACGAGGTTGAAAAAGAAAAAAAAAATTAAACAAGAAGGGAATTTTATAGCTGTTAAAGAACATGCGATTGCTAACTTTCATGTGAATTTCATCGCGGGAACGGCAATATAATTTTTGGTATATCAAATGTTTTTAATACGTTTGACAACTTTCACGTGTAAAAACGGACATAAGCGTCAATTATTATACTAACACGATTAAGATTGTCTCTCCTAAATAATTAAATAAATAATAATAATAATAATAAATTTAAATAAAATAAAATTTTTAGTCACAATTACCTCACGACCTTTCTTTGTTTAGGTTTATAAATAAATGAAATAATAATATTTAAATTATGTAATTATGTAACCATGAAAGGATTGGTATCCTCCATTTTCACGTTTTTAAAATGATTTGTACGTGTTTTACGTGTTCTTGATTTAAACTGCCTACAATACATTTTCATTCAATCAGGATAACTAGACCATTTATCACGAATTTTGAAACTTTGTTTTTTTTTTGAGAAAAATTTTATTGTTTAGGTTGATGAAGATGAATGTCCAGAATTAGGATTAGCAATACAAAATCATTTTCAAGCAATCAATGTACGTCTGGGTAAAACAAAGAAACCATCAAAACATCGTCAATCGTTGGTGACATTGTCAAGAAGGCATAGTCTAGTAAAAATGTTGGATATTAATTCAGTGGAATATGATGGTCCGCCACCGGTACGTCGTGCATCCGTCAATGAACCGTCGTCGTTGCATACAAATGGTATTGCACCCACACCTTTATTATCAACATCACATAAATTATCAAGACGAGCATCGTTAGATGATTTAGAACAACAAAGTTGTCAATTAACGCCACGTACTGATCAACGGATATTAATTATTAATAGTGAAGAGGTATTTTTATTATGATATGCGATTTATTATTAGATATGTGAATTCAAAATGTTAATTTTTTTTGCTAAAAACTAATCGTACCCGCAACATTTCAGTACCAAGCAGAGCCCGTTTGACCGCACGGCCACTTGGACTGATTTATCTGTAGTAATAAGTACTTAAAATTCGATTATTTGTTTTATTGATTTATGAGGTACATTTTTACAAGTTGAAAATTGTATCTCAGGAAATCGATTTTTCCCAGGACATGGGTCTGACCAATTATTTATTTTAACTGACCAATTATCAGTGGATTATTCTCAATCGATTAGTTACATGAAATGTTTTCGCTTGTTTTATAATTTTTGTTTTGCTAATTTATTTTTTGCTTTTATTTATGTTTTGTTTGGATTTTTTGGTGTGTTTTTGTAGCATAGAACAAAGTTGTACGAGACCTTTAAGATTTTACCTAAAAATAATGGATAAATTGTAAGCTTTATTAGTTTATTTGTTAAACTTCACATAATAATCACATTTAATAATAAAAAACTTTTTTCCAAACAGAAACGACAAGAATATGTATTGCAAAGGCAGCGTTTAGAAGCAGATTCTGTTATTCCTGAAGTTGAAGATGAAACATCCCCTCAAGACAATTATAAATAATAAATAAACTTTTAAAAATTTCAAAATACGTTAACTATCATTTAAAATTAATATTTATGAAACGTCGCTTTTATTTATTTTTATATTAGTTAATGTATTTTAAGTTTTGTAATCTCATTCTTTTTTTAATGGTACAAATAGGATTCGAGACATAATTTGGTCAAATACAATAACGTTTTGCGAAGAAACTAAATTTCGGCTTCCGATATTTTCGGTGATATAGTGAAGTTCGTTAACATTGTAGGGAAATTAGGTCGTATTAATGAGATCAAATAATAGTTTGTTTATGTGCGTTTAATCATTATAAGTTGAATGATTGACATCTCATTTAGTGAGAGATGTAGATAGAGGTTTGCGGGCGAGACATCGAGAACGAATGAAAACAAAACTTATTTAACTGGTGACCATTAAATGACGTCAATACAAGTAATTTATCGTAATACATGAGGACATTGGAAGCGAATTCAAGTTTTTATGAAAACTATATTTCATAATACAGCTACGTCCTAATTAGATTGCTTGACCCCATAAGTACCGGCACGGTGCCGCAACATTTCAACCAAGGACAGTTCAACCGGTTGTCAATAACGATATGGCTATTCGGACACACGCAGGTCTCTTGCGTGTCTTCAGCGTGAAGCCTTTAAAGCCATTACAATATATTTTTCATCGGTCATACCCCGAGTTGGTCGGATTTGCGTGTTTTTGGACCCCCCACTGAAAGGCGTTCTATATATTTTAGATATAGTGTCACAAATTATTGAAATTAAATAAGGTAACTAATACACTAACTAACTTTACAGTAACTACTTTTACGATTTAACGATTGGTTTGGATTTAATTGTTATCCGGTTGAAATATCGTCGGTTGAACTGTCGTTCGGTTGAATTGTCCTCGATTGAAATGTCGCGGTTGAAATGTCCGCGGTTTATTTGTTACAGAACCGCCCCGACATTGATATAATCGCAATAAACGAACTTCACTGTATTTTGAATATATGTGGAAAGTTCCTTTGGTTTATCCTCAAATCTATTTGTATCAACATTACAGTATCAAATAAAAACTGACTTTTTTTTAGATTCTATTTTGAACAAACATGATTGTGATTTTATCTTATAGAAGGAAGGATTTGTTATTAAAGTGTGTACTTTCTTTAGAATAGTTATTTTTTAATTTTTATTAAGGTTTGTATATACTTTACAGAGGTTACTTCTTATAAAATAATATTTGATATCAGTTTTCTTTCACACCATAAATTACAGATATTTAATTTGACATTACAAGATTAAACTTGGCGTGTTAGTATTGGAAAATGTTGTCAGTAAACTCGTATTCATATCAGAATACAAATTAACATAAACAATTCATGAAAATAATTATCAAATTATAATTTTAACAGTGTAGTATTTAGACTTGGGAAGTTCGTGGCATACATTTTTTAAGCATTAATAAACTTTTCTAAACTAAAGAGATGAACATGAATTTCTATTTCAGTTCTATTATTTTAAATACAATTTTATATTTGGTTTTCTTCAATTTGAATAGGAAATCATAAATAATAATAACAGCCTATTTAGCCCACTGGCTAGGCGAAGGCTTCACCTAACAACCGCCATTGATTCCTATCTCTCGCCTTTGACGACCATTGACCACCCGCAAAATTGACTCTTCGTTTAATCTTAAGATTGTGTCAGGGATTATTTTACCCGTGTATAAATTCGAAAAACTAATTTTATAATAATAAAATATAATTCATCTGATAATTATAATAGAAGTAGTTATTCAAATAATAAAACTTTTACCACAATACTCGAAGCAAAAAAGAGAAAAATAGAAATTTTCTCGTTAAAAAGAAATTAAAAAAAAATGAATTTGTAACTCAAACAAAAAAATACACTTCTAAACTTTAACACTTTAACGGGCGAAGGATACGCCCTTCCACCTTCTGGCAGAAAGGCCATTATGCAAGAATGTACCAGTAAGCACCCCAACCAGAAGATTTACCTCTTTCCGGCTCTTGCCAATAAGCCAGATTGACCTCGCGGCATTGTAAACAACTATCATTTGTTTAGCTTGTCTGCAGTCTGCTGGAATTTTCCATTTTCTATTTATGCAGAGAGCCAAAATGAGGTACCTAGCTTTCGGCCCAACAGAAATTGGGGAAAATGAGGTAAAGCAACTCAAGATGACGGGTAGGTTCGACAACGACCACAGAGCTAGGCATAACGGCACCGGTATAAGCAATTTTTCGATTTTCTATTCGCACACAATTCGTTATATTTTGTGCTATATAAAAATTTTTTTATACCGATTTTTATCATAAAAATAGTAGATTCCTATTTCAAAATCAAAAAATTTTTTTCCAAACATTTGGACTAGAAAATCCAATACAAATTTTTGGTATCTTGTGTTACAAAAAATTTGAATGAGGTAATTTTATAATAAAAGGTGGAATCGAATATTTAACACAGTAAAAAGTAATTGTTGTAAAGTATAAACTTTAAACTTTATAAGTTTTTAATTGTTGTGCTTGAGTGTGCGTCGTTTTTATGGAGAATTGAACACAAAGTTTAATAATTCGATTTATTTTTTAATTTTAAGGAATATCAACAATACGCTTAAATGATTGGTAACTTTAACCAAAGCTTTAATATGTATTTTATAGCCTTTCAATATGTTTGAGCATTGTGTGTTCTTATTTAATTAAAAATATTGCCATATATAAAACGAACGCACACTGTTTATTATTAAAGTATTTATTTAAAATAAAACGAAATAATTTTTACTATATTTACTATTTTATTCAAATAATTTATCGAATATTATTGTTAATTTTTGTTTTATTTGATAAATTGTAATTTTTATGAATTTCCGTCAAACAGTAATCTAATGTTGAATTAGCTACATTTATTCAGGAACAGGGATATCACATTTTATGTATATATATATATATATATATAATTTATGTCCTCAATTTAAATGAGTCTCTATCTCTTTTTAATACAACAATGTACAATTGACTTTACTTTAACAAATTTTACTTTTTAAACTGAACAACTGTTCAATTAGAACTGATGATAATCGAACAATAGTTTATTTCAAACTTGATAATAACCGAACAAATGTAAAATTTAAACTGATGATACTCGAACAATAGTTTATTTTATAGATTTTTTTTTTATAGATTCTTCTAATATATTCAGTTACGTTTCAGCCATGGTCGTATTCAAAGGGGGTCAGTAATTGATAAAATTTATTAAAAATTATATAGGTTTGACCTGGGTATGAACCAATACAATACCCCACTTGTCTGACGCCTTAACGCACTGGCCCACCAGCTGTGGGCCTTCAAATATTGGGATTAGTTCATGAAATATCTCAAAATTGACAAGCTCTAATGTAAAATTGTAACTCGAAAACTACATTATATCTCTGAAAATGATTGAAGATAGTGCTAATGCATATGAAAATATTGTTGAAAAAAAAAGTGTATGTTAAAAATAAAATGTAGTTTAAATTTATCAAATAAAACAAAAAAATAATTGTTATTAAGAATTTGATTTAATGTCTATAAATTCTTAAACTGTAAACATAGATTTTAGTTATCGAAGACGTAATAATTATAAAGACAACGCTACCTTGAAATATTTTAAAAGAAAGTTGTTATATTTTTTCTAGTAATAGGCATAATTTCATGACGGTAGAATATTATTAATATTAAACAAATTTGCACATTCCATTTTTATAAAGCAAATTCAAAATTTATTTATATAAAAAACTTAAATTCAAAAATTTTCTATATGCCCTTCTTCCCTTTAAAAGCAATTTGTAAAATATCAATCCTTCGGACAAATTTGAAATAGTAAACTTGTTATTATCATAAAAAGTAATATGCTTCCATTTTTACACAAATAACTTTCTGTAATTTGATAAATAAATTTTTTAAATGTATCTGCAATAAAATTGACTAATATAAAAGAAAATGTAAGAAAATCCCCCTTCTTCCGAATAAATAATTAAAATTTTCTATATGATAATAGCTCGTTTAACGATACAGCGAATTTTATTTTTTGTACTCGAAAATATTACAGAAATACGTATAGCCTTTCTCACGATCGAAAAATAGCTTCTAACAGAAATGTTCAATGACAGAATAATTTGAAATTTCCATATCCACGTTTGCCTGAATTGAGAACTCCAAAAATATTCCTGTGGGTATTGTGGGATTTAAAAATTTCAGAATTTATTCGACGGATTTTTCTGTTACGAGATTCTGTAGCAACTCTTTGTTTCTCTGTGACTTTCTCTATAACAGAGAGTTTCTAATTTCGAAACGAAAAAGAAAAGAAGCTTTGTCAAAAGTTGACTTTTGAAATCATCTGAAGGCTTTTGAGAATCTTTGTATTTGTTTTGAAAAATGATACGTTTTGAAGATACGACTCTGCCTCTAGCAATTTTGTAACTTTGATCGTGAAAAGGGTTAATATAATGTAGTTGTTTAATTAAATAGCTCAGGGCATTATTTAAAGCTTATATCACACTATACATTAAAAAAAAAATTTATCCAGCCGCAAAACAGTCGCGTATTTGTTTAATTTGTGAAATTTTATTTTGACATTTGATTATCAAACAATAATCCAGAAGAAATAAGCAGAAAAATATATGAAGTTGGAAATAATTTGTAACAAATAGATTGTCATCCTTAAAGTCGTCGCGAAAACAATTTTGTTAATATACCGCAAATAATATATATCTATTGTGAATTCGCAGCTGAGTTAATTAGTTACAAAGACCGTTGGAAGGGTTTTTTAAGAATAACACATCTCGTTTCTAGCAAGACGTCAAGTATCCGTTAAGTTTCTTCATTTGGTGGTATCCGCGGTGAAAAACTCTTCTCAATTATATAAAACTCTAAAATCAATATACCTACAAACAAATTCAGCTATTACAAGGTATTTGTTATTTCCGGATTAATGTTTAGTTTGTTTATTTTTATAAATAGTTATAATTTGCTTTAATTCTGTTACTGTAGGTTAATCATAAAAATTTGTGTGTTATTCATTATGCTAATTTACAATGATAATTGCAGCTCTGTTACAAGCATTAAAATTGTTTGTTATGTGAAGTGTATTGAACGAATAGTCTAGTCAACAAGTTAAAAAACTTGTTCTTGCTACTGCGAATTAAAATACGTGCGATAGCTCGTTGAACTCGTTATGACGTCTAGAAAAATGTGCAAAATTTTTCAAACCCGCACATAAATAATTGCAAAAGTTATAAACAATTTATTAAAAAAAAAGAAGGGGTTTTGTTTTTTGCAAATATCTCAGAAACTATTGCAGATATCGGAAATAAAAAAAAAAAGATTCTTAAAGAGCAGGAAATTTCTTAAAAAAAAGTCTCACCTTCCGGAATTGTACCACTAATATTTATAATTTTAATTGAGAGATAAAAATGAAGGACTTTTGATTTTCCATTTTTTTACTAACAAAGATACGGAAAAATTCAATCATAAATAAAGTAATGATAAAAATTTGCGACTTTAAAATTTATTTATGTTTCAACTTTTCCGTATCTTTGTTTGTTAATAAAAAAATAGAAAAAGAAAATTTTTTTAAAATTTCCAACGGGGATCTTTTTTAAATCCTTCAAAGAATAGCTCCCAGAAGTAAAAAAAATTCCAGACTTTTATTTTAAAAATTATCGGGGTTATCTAGATTGGAAAAATTTTTTAATTAACAAAAGCATAGTTAATGGGAAAATTGAGGTAAAATTTTTGCCGACAGATTATTGTTTGTTTAAGTATCTAGTAAGTACTTGAATTTTTTCTTTCCTTAATATTCATATTTATTGGGTTAAAAAAATTTGTTTGTTCAAGTGTCGGAATCAAATGGATCCGAATGACCCGTTTTCAAGCCCTATTTTCATCTCTCATTTAAAATTATAAATATTAGTGGTACAGTTTTTTAACTTGTTTACTAGACTACTTGGATATTCACAGTAACAATAATATTAAATGTAATAATCATCTTTATACTTATACCGTACGTAAATAATTATGTGTGATATTGGCTGTCTATTAATTTGAATTAATATATTTTTGAAATAATATTTTTATGATTATATATAAAGTATACATAAATGAGAACAAATATATTTGTTTTACTATTATATTTTATGCACAGGTAATGTAAAATTGTAAGTTACTAATACAATTGATTGTGTAGATAATGAATTTACTGAAATATATATAATTAAATAAAAATGGCTTTATACCACTTGCATTCGAATTTAAAATAACTAGTTTATTCATTAATTATAATCACTACACTATAAAGTGTTGGAGTTTTGTTTTTATTTTTAGTATTTTTTGTTTGATTTAAGAGTTGCCCATTTAATATGTCCGCAAGTTTTTTTTTATGTATACCAGCGCCAATACATTATTACAATCCGAAAAAATGCTTTAAACCTGTAATAAGCACATGAAATGTTTAAAAACCGAAATTAAGAACAAAGAAGATACCCGAGTAGAAATCATTTTTACCGTAAAGAACTCTGCCCTCTAGTTTAGGTGACAACTCAGTAATTTTAGCCTTTAACTATGGATGGTTGCAATTCTTGCAGAAATGGAAGAGATTTCAAAACATTTTCTAAATCATGGAATAAAATTTTTATACACAAGAAAATGTTTTGGGGATCTACATCTCAGCAAGCACCAGACGAAAATCATAATAAATCAATGCCGAATGCCCTTAATCATTCATTAAATTGCACTCATAAAAAAAAGATCAAAAGTAATTGTGTGCGTAAATATAAAATGTATTATGAGAAATGTATGAAATGTATCCGACCTACCTTTATATCTCCGCGCTGGCATTATTTTTCGTCATCGGGCGAGTGGCATCCTTCAAAGTAGTCCCCATTTGATTGAATAACACGCTCCCAGCGGTGTTTCCACTTTCCGAAGAAGTCCTGGATGTCAGTTTTTGGAATAGCCTTGAGTGCCCTCGACGCATTATCTTCAACCGTCTTTTTATCGTCGAACCGGTGTCCTTTGAGCGGTTTTTTCAAATTCGAGAACAACCAAAAGTCACAGGATGTTATGTCGGGACTGTACGGAGGTTGGCGAAGCAGTGCGATATTGTATTTAGTTAAAAACTGTTTCACAAGATTCGATGAGATTTCTCACCGCTTCCACTTTCTAAATTTGAAGTTAAAATTTCCCAAATTGTAGTTTTTTTTTATTCCAATATCATCTTCTAATTCGCGCACAGTCAAACGTCGATCTTCTTCAATCGCAAGTAGCACGCGCTCGATATTATCCGGTGTTGTTGTCGTCGAAGGTCGGCCAGAACGAGGATCACTGTCAACAGATGTGCGGCCACTTTTGAAATGATTATACCACTTTTTTATTTGTGTTTTGCCCATGCACTTCCCATGCAGAAGGCCTTTCCCAAAGGCCTTCTAGAGCGACCTCTGCGAATTCGCTCGAACACTCTGGCGCGAAGATATAAAAGCAGGTCGGATACTTTTCGGACAGACCTCGTAAGTTACGAAACAATCATTCGAGGGAGATGCCTTGCCGGAGCACTCGTTCTTTACTTCATTCCATCGTTTCAAAAAGTGCCAAACTCGTGATTTCTGTTGTCCAACAAACTATATCCGCGGAAATTCATGTTTTTTAGTATTACAATATAATTATAAACTATTATTACAGTTTTTAACATTTCATTTGTTCTTATTAGTTCTGATTATATCCTTACTTTTTTTGTACGTTTGTCGACTACAAAAATAGTAATCATATATTGTAATTCTAACGGTGATCACCACGTGATTAGTATGAATTTATGTGAATCATGATCTTTTTTTGTGACTTATAGTGTTAAGCGTGACACAATTTATGGATAGCTCTTTAATTTAAATACTCATTTTGTGATAATACATCAATGACATTGTAGATCTTTTATTTTGTAGTTATTTTTTGTTGTTAATAAAAAACAATATTTTCCATATTATTCTTATTATTAAAGTACCTACCTGCTTCTTCTTCTTTTGTGTTGGTATTTGCAGTTACAGTCATATGCTTGGTGGGGAAAATATCTATCCTTTTAGCGGACTTTAGCAAAGTTCCCTAATTAGCTATTTTTCTCAGGCTTCCAATGTTCGTAAAACCGAAAGTAGCATACCTTATCACAGTATCTTGGCTCTCTTTAGCCTTCAAAGGAGCGCTGTAGAACATACAACTGATTCCAATACTCGACACACACAAAAAACACAAAATATTAGTAAAAGTTTACTAAATTTATGTCAAGAGGTGCAACTTTCGATGCTGCCAACCCTCACTAGCCAAGAGCTCGTTGAGGGCCCACAAAATCGGCTTTTGAATGTAGGAAGGAGCGACTCTTATCGTCGAGTATGCGAAAGCTCTGATGAACACATCAAATGTTCTGTTGTATACTCCCCAGATCTATAACTCCGTTGAACCGGACAAAATAATCAAACCTCTAGGAGCGCAGAATACAAACAACCTGCGCACTGAGGACTGACGAATTATCAACAGCACGAAGAGGGATACGGGACGCACCATCGTGCTGGAAGTAAGTGCAGCGAATCTAAGGTTGATTCAAGACCGAGGGTTTAAATTAGACCATTAAAATCATCAGAGGACAAAAATGCCAGCTCTTCAGATGCTTCTAATAAACCTTCAGCACAGTAAGACCTGCCTCAGCTGTCTTTTGTCAAAATGTGCTGGCAAGGGAAATTTTCATAGCCCTAGTCTAGGAACCTTGGGCTGTGAACCATAAGATTCTTGGACTAGGAAATGCTGGAGGACAAATTGTTTACAATAAAACTCCAGAGAAACCCAGAACTAGCATTTATGCAAGAAAGGGTATCAATGTCTTGCTGCTGTTAAGAGTTTTGTCAGAGAGACCTCACAGCGGTAAAAGTAAAATACAACATGAGGAACGAAACTGGAGTGGTAATCATCGCTTCGACTTACCTGCTCTATGATGCATCTACTCCACCACCAATAGAGATGAAATACCTGATCTAGTATTGTGAGTCAAAAACCACCAACTGATCATGGGATGCGATGCAAAGGCTCATCACACTGCATGGGAGAGTACTAACACAAATGCAAAAGGTGAGTACCTCTTTGATTATATTATAGCTAATAACTTAGATATAGTTAATCAAAGCAACAAGCCGACTTTTATTAACAAAGTTCGGCAGGAAGTCGATCATTGATGTAACACTGCAGAATACCTATGAAACCAGTGGAAAAATCAAGAAATGGCTAGTATCCGATAAACCATCTGCATCGGATTACAGACAAATCTATTAACAATGTGGAGGTTATCCGAGGAGAACAAATCATCCACTATCGGGATCCGAGGAAAACAAATTGGGACAAATATAATTCTACACTTGAGTTCAAAGTCGCCACAATCCCTAAAAAAGGTAAAACAGTATTGGACATTGAGCTTACCGCTTACCGCTGAGCTTCAGCATGCAATAATTAACTCTTTCCAAGAAAACTGCCCGGAGGTCTCAAAAGACATCAGCAAGTCAACTTGCTGGTGGAATGAAGACCTAAGGAAACAAAGGCAAAAAGTTCACCAACTATTTAACAGAGCAAAAAAGATAGAGAATTGGGACAACTACCAGGAAGCCCTTACGGAATACAAAAGGTCTCTGAAAAAAGCCAAAGTAAACTCATGGAGAAAACTCTATCAAGATGTTGAAAACACATCTGAGGGAGTAAGACTCTATCGTATCCTAGCGAAGAAACCCGCTGACACTATGCATTGGGTCACTACGTAAGCCCTACGTAGCACTACGTAGAGCACACACACTCATGCAGCCAGACAATATCCGTTACTTACGTTTCCGTGAAGGAAAAACAATAAATATTATACAAAATACAAGAACTTTACAATATTTATAACATTTATTTATTGTCGAATACATTTTTCGTTTAAGTGTTTATGTTTATTGTTACATTTTGAAGAATAACATTAACTGTAAATATACATGATACGAGTATTTTTGGATAACACATTATTTTCTTTTAATTCTCTAAATACTTCTACAATTTTTTATTAATTTCTAATTTTTTTTTGTCATTTTTGGAAGACATTTGATATTTAAATTAATAACAATTTTCATATATTTATATATATATATATATATATAAATATACAAATTCAGAAAGTTTCAATGAACAATCTGTACAAATAAATTGTTAAATCGAAGTCCTTTGCTTTTCTTTGATTTTCTCTAAGAAAATTCAAAAACTTCCTAAAGTAAGTTTTTTTTTGTGTAACATAATTAAATCTAAAATTTTTCCTATTTACAAAAAAATTTGTACATATATTTTGGAAGCTTACACTTGTTTTTTTTTTGGAAGACATTGTTTTTGTTTATATATAATTATAATTTAATTCATGAAAATCAATTGATTCTTCAAAATATAATAGTGTCCAAAAATATGATCGATTTTATTTTTCTAATACATTGTGACTATTCTTCCATCATCAAAGATGAGTAAAGTATACTGAAAATTCCGGTACATGGTTGCAGTTAATATCATGGCGGAAGTGAACGACTTGTGGAGAAATGCACACAATTGGATTTTAATCCATGTGTGATTCCTTACTTCGAAAAATGTAACTTTTAGTTCAATCAAAAAGTTAACATCACTAGAATGGATATCATCAAAAAATTATCCCAATAATGGATAGCAGAATGATCGCCAAAATCATCGGGTGGTTGTCTTCTGTACAAGAACCGAAATTACAAGAAAATTGATGGAAAATAAAGAAGACTTAAGTCCAATATAGGGCACCTGAAAGCTAGAAAGCAGAGGAGACTGGCAATAACCTAGCTAAATGTCCTAGTCAAACATTTTTTCTTTGTGTGGAATCATTTTCCATTGTAACTTTAACGTATAGTCCCGTTAATTCCGGCCAGATTGTCTGGAATCACGAAAGTCCGGATTAACGGAATTTCCCCAAAAATGCACGGAATTCAAGTTTTAGATACTTAAAACTATAAAAATCGATGTTTTTTTTATAAATACAACTTTTCCTACAGCTTAATTTTATATTTAATACCTATGTACAGTACAGGGGAATCGAATATTCAAAGCTCACAAGTTTAGTATAAAATTCATTTCAGTTTCGTCGATTCTGATAAATATACTTTCGGAATTTTCAGTATACAATTCCGACAGCTGATATTAAATATTAGTTTGACATGTTGCATATATTTTTTATACACTAAGCTCAGAAAAATCAAATAATTTTTGTCCAGATAATTTTAATTCTATTTTATTATATTTTAAATTTCTAATCACATTTTGAAAGTTTTTTTAATTACATATTTTGTATCATTTTTTGGAAGACATATTACAATTTCTTATCTATTTTAAATACATTATTATAAAATTATTTGTATTAATCTTTGTGGAAGACTTGAGTTACATTTAAAACATACACCTCAAAAATGAAGACATCTATAATACATAATATATTTATTATAATTACGATATGAGAGTAGTTTTTTTGTTTTGTTTAATCTATTATTTGTGTTTCCATTTATTTTACTTTCAACGAAAGTATTTAACAATATTTATATATATTTAAGTTTATTATTTCTCTGATGGGTATGTAAAGAGTGGAAAGTTAAAAAATTGGGGTTTCAAATTGTCTGAAATAGAAAAATAACCCATGGATAAACTAATATTCAAATAATTCAGAATAATATATTCCCGAACTGATCCTACAATATTACAATTTAACTTAGTTTTTTCATTTCTACAAGAAGTTTTGCAAATTTCGTTTGGAAATAAACACTCCTTACACACTCAACATAGATTTTATATATCAACAATGTATTTTAATTTAAGAAGGTCCCCCTCACACTTATATACAAATTTTCACTTAGTTAAATCCTCAATTTGGGGTACGTTGTGTCATAAAATAATTATCAATAGTTACCATAATAGAGATAAAAACCTCATATTAATGTATGTTTTTGTACAATGCATATGTAATACTCCTATATGGACAGTTTCTATAAGTGGAAGCTGTCCCAACATTAGCAGGCATGCGCAGCATGGACAATGTGTCGCGGAAGATAGAGAGAATCAATATCATCGGCACCCTAATGTTGGGACATTCTTTCCTATACCAACTGACCATATAGGAGTATTACATATATGGTATAATGACATGTAACAATGAGCTTACTTGACTAACTTCGCTTTTGATAGTAAGTAGCGTTATATCGTGACTCATTCAATATGTATAAGACGTATTCTCGGCCATAGAGATAATATATATCTCTATGATTCTCCGCACACTCGTGGTAATTACATAAACACTAGTCACTAGTTTAAAGTGGAAATTTTCTGTTTTACAGTTTTGTCGATTATTTCGATTTCGTTAATTCAGGCGAAAAATCAATAAAAGTTGAACAAAACTTAAAATAATTTTAATATATAATATGATCCGATAGAAATGACAATCAGCTTTCTATTAAATAGCCTGAAATTATTTATTATTTTAGTGAAATAATTATTTTATTTATATAACCATTCCTTGTCTCATGGTACCTTTGATCAGGAAGAGAGCTACAACACACCTCAAATACAGAGAATTCTATCAACAACTTTTATAAGGTCTGGTGGACCTTAATTACTAATAAATTAAAATTAACTAAATCAGTTCGAAATAATAATTTGATCTGCAATAAAAAATTTGCAAATATTTGTATCAAAAAATTATATTTTAAATTTAAAAAGTTTTGCGTTTTATGATTATGATATGAAAGGCACAGAAAGTAAATGAAAAATTAAACAAGTGAAAATAACAACTAACTGAGTTAATTTCAATTTTCATTATAAAAACAGAATGAAAAATATTTCCAGTTTTTTTAATTAGTTGAACACTTTATATTATATTTTTCAAAATTTTAAAGGTCTTGGACCATTTTCAACTCACCACCACCCCACCCCCCGTTATATACTGTATGCTTAAACCGGTTTTCAATGAAATTAGCATCTAGCTAATTTATTGAGTAGCATATAAGTACAGAACATTAATTAACACATTTCTATAAGATCGCTTTGGAATCTTGACATAGCGTCTTCCTCGCATTGATATCTTATTAGTATATATCTGCTGAGATGTTAGATGGACCGAATATCCACCATTCTTCAGTTTGGAGACCATCATCTATGGTGATCAACTATTATCCATTAAATGATAATGTGTGGAATTTTGATCCCGAAAATTTTTCAATCGAATTTTTCATTCACTATTCATCACTCAGAATAAATATATTTATTCGAATATTTATTTACGGGACCAAGACTATCTTGAAGTAGTCTATCTTTGGAGTAAAACCAAAATTCAAAAAGTCAGATATGGTGAAGATTGGGGCTTTTTTGTAAAGGTGAGAAATATGTTATAAATTTTTTCTGGGGTCAAAATGTCATTTTAAAGACGCGTATAATGTAAGAGTTAAGGTAATTACTTACATTTTTTAAATAGTTCAAAAACAATTATATTTAACTTTCAAAGCAATAATAGTAAAATATTGCAAACTTTCGGTGTCTCTCATTTAATCAGCAACTCTGTCTAAACTCAGAGTTAAAAAAATATCACTACTACTAATATTTTTATATAGTCTCTGATTTCTTATGGATTTCTTAAGAAAAAATATATAATTTATATTAAATTATAACTAACAAAGTAAAAGTTTCAGTTCAATATATAAACAAAAATATAATAGGAAAAACTATCTCAAAAATGTTTATAAATAAATAACTGAATAATTTGATACATCTAGAGGGAACTTGTATTATATAAACAACTTTAAAATTATTTGGCAGCTTTTTATGATAAACTTGTTAAGCTGTATGTAGCTTTCTAATAATAATAATTAATAATACGTAATTGATAATTGATATCATTTTAAAAAGGCAATCCAATTTCAAATGCTTTAATCAATGCGGTACCAGAATCGTATACCCCAATAACACCGAACAATACACCCAACGAAATAATAAAATAATCATATAAAACAGTTTTTTGATCTAGAGTACTACCCTTTAATTTTAAATGAAAATAACATGGCCATATAAAACTTAACATTGTACCAGTAAAACTGCCAATGAATCCCATTAATATTGAGAAATGTGGTATAAATACAGCCATTAAAATTGTGAACAAAATAACACCTAATTTCCATGCTAAACCCCATACTTTTAATTCACCATCCAATGCCCATATTGTTGGGAATGGTGATTTCGGTTTACCACGAAAGAATGCACGTTCTAGTAGCTCACATGCCGCATAGTACGGTAATGGATAACTTAATATTGCTTTGATCACCAAACAAAAATTAACTAAACCTTTAAAACCAGCCGAATGCAAATTATTTGTAATAACTTGTTGTGTATCGTTTTGAAATGTTAAAAAACATACATAACCGAATAATGATTTAAATATTGCGGCAGCAATATGTGACCAATCTAACATCCATGCAAATTTGCTTGGATCCTCCATGTTACCTTCCAAGGTTGGTAAAAATATTTGCGATGTGTATGAGAATACAATCACACCTAATGATATTGGAAAATTCTCAAAATCAAAACTCCATTTGACTTTACTCCAACCCCAATCAGATATTTCTAATAAACAATAGCCCAAAATAATTGCATTGATAAATAAATGACTCATTGTACACCAAAATGATAATAACGATACAGATTGCAATGATTTGAGAAAACCTAATGGAATTAAAAATATACCAGTTAACATCATCCATGATCTTGTATCAATACTTCCGGTCGGGAAAGTTCCAACCATTAAATCACCACATACGACCACATATAATATGCATGTCATTAATAATTCAATTATTTGAGCGATACTAACAGCACGTACACCATATTTTGGACCAAAACATTCTTTGGCAATACTAACATATGAATTTCGTACACGTATTTGGCGTCCGGTTTGTGGATCAAATTCATATAGACATTCGACTAGAATTTTACCAGTGTAACAGCAAATGTACGCAATACCAATCATAGCAACAATTGCCCAATAGCCACCACGTAGTACGGCAAATGGTAGGGATACTATGAACATGCCCTGTAAATAGAATTAATAAAATTTATAAATTTAAATTGGTATTCATCGGTTGCCCACTTTGAAAGTAGTATTTTTTAGAGGGATGTAAATAGTATTATATAATGCATGTAAAACTAAAAGTTCACAAACATTGTGTGTACAAGCCTTATAAGTTTTATATATATATATATATATATATATATATATATATATATATATATATATATATATATATATTATATAAACAAAGTTCAAACTTTGACAGGATATTCTTATATCATGATATCCTGTTTTTGAGTAAAAAAATGTTACGATTTTTAAGAGATTATTACATAGCTTAAATGGACTCGGCGGTCCACCAGAAATGTCAGGTTTATGAAAACTGTCATAATAATTATCAAAGTCTTACAAGTACCTGGACCAAATTTCAAAACAACCCTGTTTATGGTTTCTGAGATAATTAAATTTATAGATCGAAAATTGGTACTAAAGGTACTTTTATTTTAGATTGTCACAGTAGGTTTCGCAACGTCAGTGTAATTAAAATTAAATAAATAATTATTAATAAAAATTAAAATAAATAATAATAATTAAATTATTAAAATATTTTTTTTTAATTTTTAATAATTTTTTTTTATTTGATAATAATAATTAATTTAAAAAATCTTCTAAAGTGGTTAGAATTAGTGTATTTTAAGTTACACGAACTTTACCATTAATTTTGGTTGATTTATCCCCACCACTTTCATAACAGCCTTAACACACATGAATTATATGAATAGACTGAGAAGATTGTAGTCTAAACTTTTTTTTGACTTGAATGTACTACTAAAGTTGATGTCATTTTTTTTAAATTTTATTGTTGATTTGTGCCTTATTGATTCGGTTTTCGAAAAAATGATTCGAAACTGACAATTCGTCAGTTTTATACCGCTAAATATAAGTACCTATACTAACAATTTCATTCCGCGGAAATTTCAATATATAGCCTTGGCAGCCTCAAAATAATTTTAAAACTTAACACTCTAAATATTTGGTGAGAGCACGATCTTAAATAAATATTATATCAGGACACCAACCTGAAACCAGAATTTTGGCCAAAATTTCTATACGACTGGACGATACGTGTGTTTGTAAAAATGTTATATGTAAGCCCTAAAACGCATTATAGAAAGGATAATTTGGGAAATAAGGTTTGTTTAAAAATACCTGAATAGCATTTGTAACATTCCATGCAGCTTGCCATTCATTAATTTTGATATTCGATTTGCCACCTTCAACTCCACCAAAACTACTCTCCGAGCCACTGCCAAATTGTGATCCAACTGAACCTTGACGTACTGGTGCCGGAAATGCATTATCACTTTGTTGATAACCTTGAGTAAAACTATCTTCGGCAATATTATTTTGCGGCAAAAATGGATTAAATGGATTTGAGGAATGTTGTACTGGTTGTTGTATTTGTTGTGGATTAAAATTCGACATTTCTGTTTGATCAAATGATCCACCAGTGGTCATCGGTTGATCATTTGGTGCAGCAAAACGTACCCGTTCTGGTGGTAAACGTTCTGTTGAATTTTCTGCACCAACACGATTTTTATCCGGTAAAGTTTGTCGAACTGTTTGCCATGCTACATTTAATGCAGCCTTAAATGGGGGTACACGAAAACCACCAATTTGTGCCATAATGTATTTTTTTTTTTCAACTGTTTTATTAATTCTTTTCCTAATATCTAAATATCACTTAGTAATTTATTTTACATTATATTTTTAAAATATACTACAAATTATTTAACGATTTCTAAAATATTAAATTTTCTTAGGCAAAAATGGAAGACCGTTATTATATTTTTAATATTTTATAATCACATTTAAATTAGATTCGAAATTCAACCAAAAGTTATCAAATAATTCAACTAAATACTAACATTTTTTCAAATAAAAAAATTAAATGTTTAAGACCAACTTCGAGATATTGGTCCAATGGTTGAACAATGTTCGTAAATCGATTATTACCATAATTCCATTTCAAATTATATGCGACACATATATATTTACCATAAAATAGAAAAGGACAAATGTATCATCGTAAATGTCGAACGTAAGTTTCGTCACACAGCATCCATTCTAACGAGAAATGATAGTAATACATTCGACATAATCGATATCCTTTTGAATATTGCGCACGCACACATAAAAAGTGCCGTTATTTCGAATTGATGATGGGGTAGAAAATTCATTGAACGAATTTATTCATAAAAAAATGTTTTCACATAAATTTTTATTTAAAAAAAAAAAAACCAGGTACAATATTTTTATTTTCTTACATAAATTCATCTCTCTCTCCAGTGTATTCAATACTCCTAATTTACATCTTTATTACATTTGACTAGCTCCGTACCTTGTACCAAAAACTGTATAAAAATATTTTTTTATTAAGAGGTGGTATTTATTTTAATTATTAATCTATTTTTTTTAATATAAATGTAGTCACAGTTTAGAATCAATACAAAAAGTTAGTTTCATTTTTTAGTTTGGATTAAAAGTCGCTAAAATTTTCAGTGTCTACAAACTTTGCAGCATTAACAGATTTAACATATTAATAATTTACAAAAAATCTTTGTGCTGTTTCACAGAAAAGTTATGGTCTAGGATCCGACATTAGAAACCAAAAATTACTAGTAATAATATATTTTAACTTTAATTTTAGTTAAAGTTTCATTTTTTAGACTTTTCCATAGTTTGGTCCATTTATAACACATCTTCGCCAATAAATTATATTGTTTTATCCGTGAAATCTACGTTGATCTCTTAGGTTAATAAAGTATTTTTTCAATAGATCTCCATTAATATTTCTAGTTGTACGGAGGATCAATGACGCAGATCAAAGTAGATCTAATTGCGCCAAAAATATATTTTTGGCGCATTTTTTCTCGGGTATTTATTTATACGTCCCTCTTCATAATCATTATTGAAATTATATAGCATATTTTGACTATTTAGTGGGCCATTACATTAGTTGAACTGTTTAGAATAGTACAGACTCATTCTTTACAGCAGGTTATAAAATATCGGCATTCCGACCATGAATAACAAAACTTAAGAAAACCAATTTTTGTCAACCATACAATCAGCCATTATAGAATACTAAAAATGTAATATGATTTTCGAATATAACACTCCGTCATACATAACAAATGGCGCATGCGTACAATGTATTAACATTATTGTGTGCATCCCCTACAAAATTAGTTTGATTTGATGATCACATATCAAACAAGATCATTGAATACATAAAATTTTGTATAAAATTATAAAACTATGTCTACGTTTAAAATTAAATGCATACAAAATTTTCATTTGATAATACATTAACATACATTAATAATTAAAATAAACCTCTCCTCTAAATTGAGGTAGATAATGTATTTTTTTTTGTAAAAATTTTATATATTAAATTGTTAATAAAATATATATTTATAGTTTTTTTTAATATAATAGTAGATATATAATATATATTTGAATATATATATATATATATATATATATATATATATATATATATATATATATACATATAAACATATTATCTAGACATTGTAAAATTGTACGTAAAAAAATAGTGAGCTTTTTTAAATAAAAGCTTGTATACTTACTTATTTATTTAAATACATATATTCAAACAATTATCTAAATTCAAATCAAATCATTATTTATTATTATTTTTATTAGTTTCTGATTATTGTAAACTGTACACTGGAACAATTCAAATTAAAAAAATAAGCACATTTACCAAATTTTAGTGGGGCCATTTAGCGTGTGTGTATACTGATTCAAATAAAACCAAAATTATCATATCGGAAATATTTACGAATATATATTCAAAAAATATTAAATATATTATCATTCAAATTGAGAACCTCCCCGTTTTTTGAAATCGATTTAATGATTTTTTAGAAAATCATTAGAAATGACTTTCAATCATTTTACCATGAAAACATTGTTATAATATGAAATTTAATACAATGTTAATACAAGACGGTTAATACTAGATACACTCCCGTTTAACGGGAGTGTCCATTTCCGTTTAATATTCAATTTAATCACATTAATCTAACCACTTGTGTTGATAGTACTACTCCATTTTATAATTCAACTTCGAAACCATATACGGACCTTGATTGTACATATTTCCAGTACTAATTATCATAGATTCGAAAAGAAATCATCATTGATGCGATGCTTGCATTTCAGGACCGTCTTGTATTAAAACATTGACATAAATATGTTCATAAGAAGTACAACCGAAACTGTTCTAGAAATTAGCAAATGCAATTGCATGGAGAGCATGCTGTAAACTAGCACGTTAGCTACAAACAAGCATACTTTTTTAATAGCAAATGTATCTCCAGCTTTATTCTTATAACTTTATAATTTAGAATCAATTGTTTGTTTTAAATTTATATTAAAAATATACCGGAAGTGTACTACTGATATGACTTGTTACATTGAATTTAGACAACTGTTTTAGGATTTTAAATACATTTTCCTTTTCTTTTTTAATATAAATATTCTGTAAATTCTATTGCTATTAAATTAAAAAATATTTTCTTAAATATGTACAACATTTTATATAAATTATATTTCTTTCGCCTCTTTGTTGCAATATTCATTTTTTTTTCTTTTGTAAATTACAATGACGAGATAATAAATATTATTTTTAAAATCTAACAAAATTACTTACAACATATTTTAATTATACAACTGTCTCTTTCAAATATTATCGACTTGAAAAATATAAATAAATTTTAAATGTAGATTATATATACAGAATGTATCATCATAATTTTATTCTTGTTAAATTACATTTAGCAAGAAATAAAATAAGCTTATAATAGCTTGATAAATATGAACATATTAAATAATAAGAATCCTTCTTTGAGATCTAGTAACTCATACAGTATTCGTTTCGAGCGCAACCGTACTCAGCGCCATCATGCGTGGTCAAAAAAACACCTTCATGACCAATGCCAGTGTGTAAAAAACCATAGACGTTTAACAAAAATAATTAATTAAATTAAACATGTAAAAGCTAAATTAATGTAACGTTTTGTTAAACGCCTATGGTTTTTATACACTAACAATGGTCATGAAGTTGTTTTTTTGGCCATGCATGGCGCTGAGTACGGTTGCGCTCGGAGCGAATAGACAAACCATCAAAATAAAAACTTAATACTTAATGATACGCTAATATGATCCAACAGTCATAAACATTTTTTGGATACACTCTGTATAATCTCAAAACAGAATTTTTTTAAATAATTTTAATACAGGATGCGTCAATATTTAGTTCGCAAGCATTTTTTCCTTCACTCGGATATTCAGAAAAAAATAGAAAATTTTTTTTTTTTAATCTAGCCTGATCTAGGTATTTTCTTTTCCAGAACTGAAATTATCAAAACATGAGCCGGACTTGACTAAAATATAATGTAAATTGAATAAAAAAGAAGCCTTAAACCATGGAGACTAGACAAGGAGTCCGAACTCCATGTAAACAAA
The DNA here is from genome assembly GCA_963920215.1 of Nineta flava. Classification (NCBI taxonomy): domain Eukaryota; kingdom Metazoa; phylum Arthropoda; class Insecta; order Neuroptera; family Chrysopidae; genus Nineta; species Nineta flava. Next base: position 72,910,016 of record OY986044.1, read on the forward strand.
TAATTGACAAAAATAAGATGTCAGCAGTGTTCCTTTTGCACCGGAGACAGTTTGAATTGAAAAACATGACGCATTTATGTACTATTATAAAAATTATTTGCAGCCAAAGTATTTTTCTAATAAAATACCAATTTAATAAATGGAATGAAGTAGTTAGTTGAAGTAAGTGATAGTTAAAAATTCGCCAAATAAATACACAATAATAAAAAATACAAAATAATTATAAAACATCGAATAATTAAAAAGTAACCTGTCAAGTTGGAATTGTAAAAATGAAAATAAATTATACTAAAATTCTTAAAATCAATTTAGAAGATTATTGAATCAGATATTAAATTAAACTTTTATTTTTTAATAATAAGTCTAACAGAATGACAAATATATACTTCACTCCTATTTATTATACTGTATATTCACTTCGGTGCTAGTGGCACAAAAAGTAAATATTACTTCTAGCATTACGTTGACATATTTTATCAATTCTCCCGTTTGAGTTCGGTCCCCTTGTCTAGTCTCCATGCCTTAAACAACCATTAAAAGTTTTACACAATAAAAAAATTATTAGAAAATTTACTAGTTTTTCCAAACCAAAATTAATTGATTTTACAATTTTATTCTTTTATACGCAACGTGGAAAGAAAGTAATCTTGGCTAACAAAATTTTGACATCGATATACTCAATTTAAAATTAAATTTAGATATATTTGTTCACCCACTTTGTGGATAGAGACTCTGTATAACAATAAAAAAAATATACACTTAAAAATATATAATATATATATATATATAGTTTTTTTTAAAAAGTAAAATGAGGGGGTAGTATAAAATGTGATCCAAATTTTATATAAAAGAACTTTTCAAGTGACATTCAAAAATTGGCAGTGCAAGCAAATATAAACATAATATTTATATATAATACATTTTAATTTCTGTATAAAATTTGGAACACACATCTGTACAACTCAGAAGGAAATGGAATGCACTACCATTAAATTTTTTTTTTGGTTTAGTGACGGTTATTTGCTTGAACGTATCTAAAATGCTTAAGTTTGTTCTATTTAATGGATAATAAAGTCAAAAATAGTGTTTTTATTAGGAAGACCATGATGATGGTCGTTGTATTCGTTATAATTTTTTATCATAATTGACTTTTTTTTGTTATCAAAGTTATCAAAAGCGATTGTCAATCGGTGGTTCCTTAAAAGCAATCGATGAGTAAACTTTTTTACCAACAAATACATAGACTAGTCATTACAACATTTTGATTCTGTACGATCGGATTCTGAGATATTATTGCATTTTCACGAATTTCCTAATATTTTAGAAACGAATACAGATACGACGTTATATATAATCAAGACCAAAGGTTAATTCATTCAGTTATCGTTTTCTAACTTTGAAATTATGCATCTCGATTAGATTCTCTGTAATAAGTAGGTCCGAAATTATGGCCGTTTAAAATTTGGATAAACAAGTAATGTATCAACTATCTGAGTTAATTGTTTAAATACCCAGTATATACTGAATTGTATATCAATGTTTGAATTGTTAACAATTTTTGAATTGTCTTACAATTTAAAGAAAATCTCAGTTTTAAAGATGGGCATATTTCTTGCTTTCCGAGGAACTATTGAGCACAAATTATTAGAAAAGTATTGTTTTTATGGAAAAATTTTTCAAACAAAAGTTGTTTATTTTAAAAAGAAGATTATTTGTTATAACTCTTACGGTTTTAAAGATAGGCAGTTTTCCCATTAACGAACTTGGCCTTACTTTTTTGCTCTAGAACACACACACAAATTTTCAGCTCGTTATCTCTTTTCGTTCTTGAGTTATAGTGTCCACGGACGGACAGATAGACGGACACATATGCCGTATTATGAACACATATGCCAAACATTCATGCCTGCGAACAATATTTTTAAGCGTTACAAAGTCGTAATCAATCTTAATATACCTTGTATATTTACATATACTGGGTATAAAAATAGTATACTTCGTATTTTTCCGACTTTTTCAACTCATATATAAATCTTCTATATAAATCGTAGACATCTATTTTTCCCTTGAATTTTATGTTGTATTTTTACTCTAACTTTTAACCGCTGTAACTTAGTTTAAATAGAAAAAAAAACATACTTGTCGTTTTTGTAGTTTAAATAGAAAAACAAAATTCCACCATAGTACTGTGCCCCCTTCTCAGGCGTCTAAACGAAATTTGTATTTAAATAGAAAATTTATATCTCAGGAAAGAACAAAGTCTGTCTCTCACATGAAATTTGGTTTAACTTTACATTTCTATTTAAAATTAAAGAAATATTTTTAAAAAAAATTATCACTAACTAAAAATGGTGACCATTTTAATTTTTTAACGTTTTTTTTATAACTTTGAGACTTTTTTGATCACATTGATGAATATTATTACCCACTGTAATTTACGAACAATCTGTATATAATTTGCGCTTATGTGTTGGGTATGTGTGTATATGTGTTTGTTCAATAATAAAAATCAAACCGGTGTTTTGTCCTGACACAGTGCTGGTCGTCCTTAAGGTAGTTTAAGTAGAAAGTTGAAATATATATTAAGGCGTATTTTCTCCATTTATAAATTAAATATACTGTAGTTGGTTAATTTTGAAACTGAGTCACTGAACTATTAAAAATATATACAGATCAGTGATTTAGAAGAAATAAAATTTTAAACTTAACATTTTCAACATGGAGTGAAAAATATTACTACGATTTGTAATATTGGTTGTAGAATTTTTACAAGAATGTGTCCTGTATTTATTATGAATCGACACGGAAACTGCATTTAAAAATCGTCGTTCAGCTACCTTAAGTTTATTTAAATTCTGTAATTCTTTCTTTCACATTTTATTCTTCTTTAAAGCGTTTTATAATATCCACTAACCTCCAGTGGTTATATACAGTGTTGCCAGATTGGGTTATTTACCGCCAATTGGGCTATCTATTTTATCGATTGGCGGTGGAATTTTATTGTTGGCGGAACATAGCCATTTGGGCTATTTTGAATTTTATTATTGGCGGCATATAGCTTTTTAGGCTTTTTTGAATTTTAGTTTCAATACATACAATACATATAAGCATTTAATGCGCATTATTTCAGCGTGACACGTGACATATCAAATTGATAGTTTATTTTCTGAAAATTTTTTTAAAATAAACAATGATATTCTGTAAGTAGTAACTAGTGTATTTTCTATAAAAATTTGGGCTATTTTGGGCTACTCAAGCGCCAATCATCAACGGTTTTTGTTAAAAATTGTCTGGCAACACTGGTTATATACTATCTTAGTCAACTATCCAATTAGTACTCAATAGATGCAAGATGCTCAATTTTACAACAACAAAAAGTCAATAATAAATTGTATGTCATGTGCTGAGAATAGTTCGTATAACGGTTAAATTGAGTGAGATAGATTAAATTTTAAAATAAATTGAGTCATTAAGAAAATCGACTTAACCCCTATTTAAGACTCTTTTTTAAACTTATAATACAAAAACAACAATAATGACTCAAAGAATTTTTAAAAACAATTATTGTGACAATCAATCATAGACTAGAAAACTCATTTTGGGAAACCGTCACTGAAATGTTTTTTTTTTTTCTTCACTTAAATAGTTAGCGCGTTCACTAAAAGATAGAAGTGATCACTTAAAAACAGAAACATTTGGTGTAAAACGAAGGCACACTGGTTTTGAACTAGTGTTTTAATCTTTTTGTGGTGGATTTTGAAATGCTTGACTAAATCCTGGCAATGGTTTTGAATCTTCGTCATCGTTGGATGACATTATTAAATCATTCTCTGATATTAATTCTAACAAATCGGGATCATGTAACACCGAACTATCATCTAAATTAAAATTATGTTCAAGAATTGCATCACGCGCAGTTTGATCCAGATCAATATCGATATCATCTCCAGTTTGATGCGGATGATGTTCTTCAATTAACATACCCGCTGTAGATGTTAATATTGGATTTAAATTTGCGAATGCTGTAAAATTCTCTGGATATATATTTGTTTGCTGTGTTGTATCTAGAAAACTAGGATATTCATGTTCTGGTGTATATATTGGTGGTATTAGTGCTGTTTCCGTTTTAATTACTTTACTTGATGTCTCCGTAAAATATGTCGGTGCTGTTGTACTACTTGGTAACAATCCGTAGTTCTGTTCAATTTTGATAATATTCGGAGTGGTATCAATATCCTGTTTTGTTGGATAACTACTACTGGTAGATGGATTTTGTCCTAACATTTCATAATTTTGTTCCACTTTAATTAAACTCGCATCAAAATCCGTGCTTTCCTTCTTAACATTTAATACATCCTCTGTGGAATGTGATTTTTTAATATGTCGTACTAGATGATCTTTACGTCCAAAACGTTGTGGGCAAAATTGACATAAAAAATCACGTCGTCCAGTATGCACAACTAAATGTCGGCGTACGTCTTTACGTGTGAAAAATTTTCGTTCACAAAAATCACATCGGAATTTCTTCTCATTCGGATTTTTAATTGTTCGTGACCCTGCATGTATTTTTAAATGGTACAATATCTCAGATTTAGTTTCAAATTTTTTTGAACATATCTTACAATCTAAGTGGCCCTCTTCAGCGAAATGTATTGCTAAATGTTTCTTAAAACTGAGTGCAGATGTGTATTCCTTTTTACAATGTTCACGATCACACGTATAAATTTTTTTTGTGGGACTATGTACTTTGATATGATTTTTCAGATGATCTTTCCGATGAAATGTTCGTTCGCATACCGTACACGAGAATTGTCGACGATCTGAATGTATTAATACGTGACGAACTAATTTAAATTTTGAACTAAAATTTTTATTACAATGTTCACATGAGAATTGCATTGAACTGTTATCAGAACTAGTTGATGCTGTATCGTCATGTTGATGTGTTGATTTGATATGGGCTTGTAATTTTGTAACGTTTAAAAAAAATTTTTGGCATATTTCACATTGGATTGATTTTGATCGTGATTTTGTTTGTTTTTTGTATGATGTTTGTTGTTGTTGTAAGCCACTTGGACCTGGTTGTTGATCATATGCTGTTTGTTGAAATTGTTTCTGATATAAATCTTGTTGTATTCGTATTAATTTTGGCACTATTTTTGAGCTATCTACTATATTTGTCGATGTCGTTTCAACAGGTATCTGTAAATAAATTTGTTTCGGTTGTTGAATGTAATGAACACTACTCCCACCTACATCAGTGCTTCCAACTCCCATGGAAGGTGACGTAATACTACTTGATCCAGGTAGTTGTATTGTTTGATATAATTGCTGCTGCTGAACTATTCTTTGACCGATGTCGATATGATGTTGTATCTGTGGATTATATTGTTGTTGTTCTTGAATATTTTGTTGGTGTTGTGGGTGTTGTTGTTGTTGTGGGCCTACATTTCCTGTGTGAAGAATTGTTTCATCACACGCATTTTCTGCTACCTGACGTCGGTTTGGGGCCTCATCTTTCGATGTTGCCATATGCTCAGTGGGCTTAGGACGTGTCCCCATTTTAGTAGTCCCACCGGCCACATTTTAACCTAAAACATAACATATTTTTAATATTTAGATCGTTATTACTTTTATCTTATCCTACTAATCTTACTAATATTATAAATCTGATCAGATCTGAATGAATGATATTTGTTTTAGAGCTAGATTATATCTTGAAATAACACATAAAACATCTTTTATTTTGCCAAAGTTCTATATTTTAGTCAAGTAGGAAGATGGATCAAAATTTTGTCCTAGGAAAATCGCTAGCGCTATATCAAAGGAAAATACATTTTAAAGCTCAATTTCTAAATCAAGTATTTTCATTTTTAACACTACAATGAAATATTATGTTTTATTGCACAGACTATATCAATGATTATAAAATTGTATGCAATAATGGCAACTTAAAAGAATTTCATTAAAAATTTAACTGGATACATGGTGTTATCTCTTTTTAACAAACATACTACATACGATGAATGTTCTCAAACAGCTGATCAATGGTGTAACTGTTACACAATATGCTAAACTATATATACATATATACATACATACATATATTTTATGCTATATACAAGAAACACTATTCTCGACTCCATTACAATGAATAAAAAAAAATGAAAACAAAGACATTTGTTTTTTATATAATTGAAAAAATTAAATAACGAATACTTACAGTAAAACTGGAACTTGTCGCCAGCTCCTAAGTCACATATCACTAAATAACAAATAATTAATGCGGATATTGAAATCGTAATATGAAAATATTTTTATAGATATTATAAATATTTACAAAATAATTCATGTTTGAATAAAATTTAAAATAAAACGTTGATTAACAATGACACTGTATATTGAATTGTTAATGAATATAAGAACACTATTTTATATTTTATGTTATAAATGATTTTTATTAAAATTCATGTAAATAACATATTACTTGTTTTAATACGCACTTTTGTTGACAGTTCAGACATGACATACACAGCTTATTATACACATATACACACAATAACATTATACTCAAATACCCACTACACTATTACGATTTATTTATGTGCTATAGTCTGTGCTATACTCACAAACATATACCTATTCTCTTTGTTGTAGAACAAAAGAAACGCAACGCGTTTCGTATAAAATCTACAAAAATTTTAAATTTTTTACCCGCTATGTATAATATACTAGGGTATATTAAGTTTAGTCCGGACTTTGAAAATATTGGTAGCAGAAAATAAATTTTAGTATAGGTGTTCAAAAAATGACCTAATTAGCACATCCGTCCGTCCATCTATAAACACGATAACTCAAAAACGAAACGAGATAGCGAGCTGAAATTTTTTGTTTGTGTTATAGAGCTTAAAAGCATGGCACAGTTCATGAATGAGCAAAATCAGACTTGCCTCCTCTCCACAGGTAAATATTCATCTTTGAAACCGTAAGAGATAGAACAAAAATGTGAAGACAAATAATGCCTCTTTGAAAAATAAACAATTTTTGTTTGAATTTTTTTTTCATGTATACTGGGTATTTAAGCAATTAACTCAGTTAGTTTACTTTTTCTTTTTTTAAAATATTCATCAATAATCAGTGATCAAATTATCTTTTATATTATATTATAATTAATTGTTTTTAGGAAAAAATTAATTTAATCGAGATTCGAACCATAAGTTGTTATCAAGGTCGTTCATGCGATGAGACTTGATATGAGATCCAACATTTTAATTGTTGTTAGTTTACTTTTTCTTTTTTAAAAATATTCATCAATAATCAATAATCAGTGATCAAATTATCTTTTATATTATATTATAATTAATTGTTTTTAGGAAAAAATTAATTTAATCGAGATTCGAACCATAAGTTGTTATCAAGGTCGTTCATGCGATGAGACTTGATATGAGATCCAACATTTTAATAAGTAATTCGGCAAGTTTAATCACAAAAATTCAAAAATTTCAATTGAGAAATTTGTCGACGTTAACGATTAAAAATCAAACTTAGAATCTTATAGAAATTTCTTCAAATGGTCCGAAGTTGGGTACTATATATATATAATATATACAAAAATAATATACATCTAGGGGTGGCGATCGAACCCACGACCACTGGCATTCTAGACCAACGCTCTACTAACTGAGGCACCTTAGATGTGAATATATATATATTCACATCTTTAGAGGCATTGTTAAATCTCCCCTCAATGTCAAGAAACACGCACAAGGTGGTGTGTTTCCTTACGAATCCCTCCTCAATCCTGTATATTAGATTGTGGAGGGCTGATTCACAGGATTTTCCCACCTGATACGCGTGCTGGTTGGCATAAAGCGGATTAGTGCCCCTTGAGTGAAATGAAATCCTGTTACGTCTTTCCATTGTCCTTAGTAGAAACGATGACAGACTAATTGGTCTAAAATCCATTCCCGTGGAGTGATTGAGCCTCCCCGGTTTTGGTAAGAAGTCACTCTTACTGGCTTCCATACTGTTGGGATATAACCTGTAGATAGACTTACCTTGAATATGTGACCAAGCAGAGTTAAAAGATGCTTTGCTCTTTTTTGTAAAAGCATTGGGTATATCCCGTCTGACCCCGATGCTTTATAGGGGTCGAATGAGTTTATTGCCCATTCGATCTTTGAGCGATTAATGGTAATCGCCGCTCTTCTCCAGCCCTCGCTTGTCGTTAGGAGGTTTTGGTTAAACTGCTCTTGAGAAGGATTTTCACTGTCCATTCGGGTTTACTCACTATAATTAAAACACGTGATTTTAGCGCGTCCAAATCTATGGCCTCTAATTTAACGCTTTTTTTTTTTTTGTAACTATTCACTTAAGAAAAAAAACGATACTTTACAAATTTGAATCTAAAGAATTGAATTTGCTAATGATTAGCACTTATTAAGCGGTTTTACTATGAAATTTTAATAAATATTCTTTTTGATGATGATCGACGAACTATTTGTTCTATACTACTCTATTCCTGACTTAAATCAACATGTTTTTTCAACTATAAATTGAATACAACAGGAATTTTATATTTGGATTTATGTAATCATCAGATCGATAAGTACCAAATCTATATTTTTATTTGTGCAATTTTGCATATAGATGTCCAGGTTCATCCATTCCCCCGCCCCTGAAAGGATGTTTCAGAATCGGATTACGAATTCAAAGAGAAATAAATGTCTAAACTCTAAACTTTGGAGTATCCTTTTAATACTCGATCAAAACAATAAATTACTATGTAATATTGTAAAGTAATAAAACAAACGGAAAAATTGAAAATGAAATGAAACTATGCTAAATAAACTTATTCTATTAAATAAAATATTCTAATAAATAAATAATTTATTGCGTAGGTAAAGGACAAACCTTAACCACAGGGCGACTATACGTACCCGTCTTTGTCTTTACGAATACTGCACGAACCATCGGCTCCTGGAAATATCTCTACAATACGCCCTGGGGACCATTTCAAAGGAGGTACGTTGGGTTGTACCAATAAAACCACAGTAACCAGGTTAATTGGATTGTAAAGTATGCTTCCAAAAATCTTGGATCATTCGATCGATTAGTTGATATCGATCTAATCGATTTAAATTTTGTTGGGTCAGATCAACGGCTGGTAGTTTATCCAAAGGCGTTAGTGTCAAGAAGTGAGCAGGAATTAAAGCAAGAGGCTCGGAAGGATCAGATGTTAACATATACACAATGGACGGGAATTTAGCAATGCTTCAATTTGTATTAATAACGTATTCATTTCCTCATATGTTAACAACTGATTTCCCACTATTTTCAATGAGTTTTAACCGCCTTTACACTAGTCTCTCACAATCCACCCATATGAGGAGCGTGTCATGGAATAAATTTCCATTTTATGCCTCTTTGGGCGAGTTCCGCAGTAACCTTTTTACATTTCTTTTAGAACTTTGCCCCAATGAAATTAGTTCCTCTGTCTGGCCATATAGTTGAACAGAGACCTCTACGTGCTAAGAATCGTTTCAATGCTAGTATGAAATTTGCAGTTGAAAGATCTGATACAAGTTCCAAATGTATGCCTTTTGTCGAAAAACATATAAAGACGCAAATATAGGCCTTTTGCGAGCGCGCACCTCGATGACGCTTGAAAACTATACTAACAGGCCCTGCATAATCTAAGCCAGTATTGATAAATGGCTTCGCTTGCTGTACTCTTGACGAAGGAAGATTTCCCATGAACGGATATTGCATTTGAGGACGAGCTTTGAAACACAAATTACATTTATGAAGTTTCGAACTACACTTCGCCCAGCAAGGATCCAATAACGCTGCCTTAACAGCGAAAGTAACAGATTTGGTCCAGTATGTAAATTTATTTGGTGATAATGGCGTATCAACAAATCTACAAAAGCATCCTTTTTAGGAAGTAATACTGGATGTTGACTATTAAAATCTAATTTTGGGTTAACTAAGCGATCACCAACTCGGAACAATCCATCATAATTTATTCCATGACGAACATCGTTGAATTAACGAGTATAATGGATTTAACTCTTTATCTTCTACAACTAAAGAAACTAAGCGCTGTTCTAATGAGGTATCTAAATCCACAGTAAATGATTTAATAGGCCAGTTTGAATCGTCAAGTGACAACCAAGAGGGTCCATTAATCCCATCACGTTTAGTCATAAATTGAGCTGGAGACAAATCACGACTTAGACAATCTGATATGTTTATTTTACCGTCTATATGGAACCCCACGATCTATGGGAAATTATAGACTGAATTTTCGAAACTCTGTTGGATACAAATGTTTTTCATTTATGAGGTGACGAATTCATCCAATTAAGAGTGACTGTTGAGTCCGAAAAGGCATAAATTTTCTCGAATTTTAATTGAGTTTCAACACATTCAACAACAAAACGAATGATTTTAGCTAACAGAGGAGGGCTGCGCAAAGTTCCAAAATGTCTAAAGGTGATACTTTAGATTTAGCACATATCAAATTACATCTAACTTTATCTTCTGTTTTAGTACGCATATAGACCAACGCCGCATAGACTGATTCACTGTGGGAAAAGTAAATAAGATTGAAATGATAATAATTTAAAAAAAAGCCATAAATATTTATATTTCCATCATTTTGAATGATCAAATAATTTACAAATACAAAAGAAATGAAAACACTTTAAAACAATGACAATAATTTACAAATTTTTTCAATTTTTTTTTTTTAAACAATAGTTTTTAAAACGTATTAAAACATATTTTTGTTTAGTGTAAATGTATGAATTTTTGTATATAAATAAAAACAAAGTAAGTGGATGATTAATGAATCAATCGATTTTAACAATAAAATCATCGAATTGTTGATTTTAAATCAAGTAATGCACTAGCTGATATAATTCCATGATTTTGATTATACGCATTAAAATGTTTTTGTGCTGTAGAATAATTCGTTGAATTACTTTTACGTAATCGAATCGATGACTGTGAATTTGTTCGAATGAGTTTTGTACTTGCTGAATTATTATCACCGAAGCATCCCATAATCGATGATGAAGTATCACCATCCATTTTCCCATGTAATTTTTCATAATTATTGTTATTATTATTATTAGTAAAATAATTATTTTTTGAATCATTAACTTTTTGCTGTTGTTGATTTGAGGAAATCGGTCGATTCTTTTCAATAAAACAACTTTTAATGTACGTTTTTGTTATGGAGTTGGATGTTAACCTTTGTGAATTTTTTATTAATTTTGGATCTTTAAATTTTTGTTCAGTTACGGTTACATGTAAAGAGGGTTTCGATTTTGATAATCGATTTAAATTTATACTAGATTTCGTTGTAACAATGTGGTTTGGATTATTGTTACGATAACATGCATATAAATTGGATGTTGTCAGCGACGATTGTACAATTTTTGGTGAAGGTGTACGCGATATGCTACTTGAGGTAGTTGATTTAATTTCTGGTGGATGATTATTTCTAGGAGTAGGCGGTTTATTGTTAATTGACATTGAACGTTCAGTCATTAATTCATATAGTTTATTTCGATAATCATCTACAGACAGTTGTATATTATCTGACAATGGTGGTATTATGTCAATTTTTAAAGAGGGTTCACTATCTGGATTATGAAACCTGTAATAAAAAGTGTATTTAGTTTTTTATACCAAAAAGAAAGATAGGGAGGATAGTAGGTCCAATTGATGATGCTCAAAATTAGGTAAACAAGCCAGTCTTGATTTAAAAATTTTCAGGAAATAAGGATAGCAGTAATTTCTTTTTCTTCCATTCAAACAATTTTGTCGAATATTTTTTTTTTATAATAATGTAATCTTCATTAAGAAATAAATCAGATTTTAATTATTGTTAACATAACTTTTAAAATGCAAAGTTTTCCAAAATACCATTTGGTAACAGTGCAATAAACAAAAGTGATCTTGATACTAAACATAAAATTGCAAGGTTTATTGTTTTGGAGCACACCGCCCAAGGCTACAACAGTCTACATGGAGTAGTGGTAAATCCGGACCTAATTAACCACTTTTATTAAAATCAAATGATATAATAATAGCTTTTGATTTTCATTGATAGATGGCAGTGAAGCAATATTCCTACACATTAGTTCATTAAACTTACAATAGATGGCAAGATATCAGTGGTGTATATAAGTGGTGTAACAATATTATGTTACTAGGTTATAAGGGCGTTACAAAATTTTTGCGAGCGAAGCCGCGACGTGTAATGCTAGTAACTTAATAAAAGTGGTAAATGAAAATAGATTTTTGAAATTAATCAAAACTACAAGAATGATAGGTACTTACTTTGCAACATAAGGATGTTTCAAACATTCAACCGCAGTTAACCTTTTGCTAGGATTTAATATCAACAAATTCGATATTAAATCTAACGCATCATCTGGGGCATCATTTAATACATCACTTAACAATTTTTTAGGAATACTTGGTGTATTTTTTAATAACGATGATCCAAATCCTGATGTAATACTGGTAATATCTACATAATAAAATTTTAATAATTATATGAATAATATATTTTGTATTTGGTAAACAAACCTTCGGCAGTTGGATTTGGTAACATTGATAATATTTTTTCTACTTGGTTGACTGTTGACGATCCAGGAAATAATGGTTTTGTTGCAAGCATTTCACCAAAAATACAACCTAATGACCACATATCAATTCCTTTTGTGTATTTTGTATTGGCAATTAAAATTTCTGGTGCACGATACCATCGTGTTGCAACATAATCAGTGAGACGTGGATCTGAATTTGGACTGTCTGATGTTGATGACACGGAGCGTGCTAGTCCAAAATCAGCAATTTTGCAACTTAAAATTTATAATAAAATTACATTTAGATTTTCTTAAATTTCAGTTGATTTATTCATTTTAAAAAAAATATTCAGAAATAAAACTGGCCGAGTAAAGACTACCCATGGCGTATGAATGCTACATAACGCTCGAGTATGAACGGACGTGAGGATACAGATTTCATTTCAGTCTGGTTTATAACAGAAATTGAAATGAATATGATAATGTACGCTGGATGCTAAGAAAATGTATTTTGCATATCGCTGGTTTTTGACAAATGGGACAAGTAACGACTTGAAATGCGTCTAACAGGCAATTATACTGCCTGTTTTCTTCTTATGTTTTCCTTATAATGTTATATAGTTAATGTTATATAGTTACTAGTTATAAAAACTTACTGGCAAGCACTATTCAATAAAATATTACTAGGTTTTAAGTCTCGATGAATGACATTTCCCGAATGTATATACTTGATAGCTTTGAATAATTGATACATAATATATCTCATATGAATGTCTTTAAGCAAATGTTGCTTTTTAATTACATTATGTAAATCTGTTTCCATATACTCAAAACCTAAATATATATCACGATTATTACCAGCCCTAAAATCATTTAAAAAAAGTTCATTAGCGGTTCAAAGCACTGACCTTTAAACAGTCTGTTTTCAAAAGCATTTCTAATAGGGAATCAATGTTAAATAAATAAATAAAATATTTACTATAAAACCATACATACATACACATACTCACAAACATCTGGTTGCTTGTGGTATGTTTGATTGATATCATTTAAGAGTGGGGATTTACTGACTACAGAGTACCCCCACTATTTTTATTTCTTTATGAAGCACTGTGCAGTTATTATAGTAAATAATGTTTAACATTGTTTATCTATTAGCAAAGCTTTCCAAAACAGACGGTATATGGATTGCAGTATTCTACGGCGTTAAAAAAAGGATTCCAACATTGAAGCATACGTACTAGAGTCACCAACCAGTTATGAGAATTAAATATAAAATAAGAAAAGATAATTTAAAAATATGAAAAAGATAATGTAACCCAAGCTAGGTCTCCGTCTTACCGGAACGATGTGCTTACCAATACACCAGTTACTTAGTGGCTATATTACATTTTTTTTACTCACATATATTCAAGAGATTATATATTATCTCTATACATATTATTATATAGTATCTCTCTCTATATATATATATATATATTATTTTGGGAGAGAACTCCCCTCTTCCCCAAATGATAAGACATAAGAATTTTTTCAAAACTTTTATTAAATACTAAAGTCATTTATTGTCCACGGGCTCCGTATCTGTATCCGTAAAAATAAAACAGTCGATAGACAATACCATAACAGAGAACAATGAACGTTATATCTATTTGTTTCAAGCCACCCCAGTACGCCGGGAATTCCTCGAATTGAACATCGGTATATTTAAAAAAAAACTCTATATTTAGTAGTGTAGAGTTAAGTCAATTCTCGGAAAACTCATTTATTTAGTTTTAGTAAGAAATATAAAAAGAAATTCGGTATACCATATTAAAATAATAAAAATAATATTATTAATTTAGATTATATATATTGTTTTAAAAATATTTTTATTGTTTTATAATTTTTTTATCTTACGTAAGATTTAGTTTATCCCCCTCTCTGTTTGTCAGCAAAAGTAAGAAATAATTGCAACCCCCATCCCACACAGCCCCCTAAACCTGCATACGTAATACTTGAACTAAGGAACAAATACCAATAATGCATGTATTTCCGCTTTTTATAAATAGCTGGATTTTAATTTTGCAATAATATTTCCCTTTATAACGATCAACATAATATATATTTTGTACAATAGTGGACGACCCTATTTGTGAATAGTGAGTTCAATTACTCAACATTACATTACCTGTGAATACTATACAATTTAATAATATTTGGATGTTCGGTGAACGCTTGCAAAAACATAATTTCACGAAAGGTACGTTGGGAATCAATTTGATTACGAAACGCATCAAAAATCTTTTTAATTGCAACCACACGTTTTGTTTTTCGATCTACAGCTTTCCATACGATACCATAAGCACCTTTACCCAATCGCCGTCGTATATCAAATCGTTTTTGTATGTGTTCATCAATTTCGGACATTTTATCCATGGTTTTTTTATTATTTTGTTTATCCGGCATTTTTTTTAACTTTAAATTTAATAAATTACCTACATTTTGTTTATTTCAATTAATTTTAATTTATTTACAAAAAATTGTTAACTATCAAACCCTGAGTTTTATTGTATTTAATGATTTTAGCTTTGTGTAGTTTTAGTGAATTGCATTGTAAGTAGTTCTTTTTTAGTTTTTTGTATCCAAAACAACATAAAAATAAGTTTATTGGATTTAGTATCACATTTGATGCAACAATTCGTCCTGATTTGTGTTGGGAACTTTTTAATTCTATTATCTCCGTGATTCTGGAAATTAAAGTTTATGTTATAATTATAGAATCAGAATTTTTTAAATTTTTCCAACGTACACTCCCGTTCAAAAAAAAATGAACAGACCTGATATGTTAATTTCTTACATTTCATAAAACTCCTCACTTTTGCAACTCTCTGTATATTATTTATTTATAAACAAAGATAAGTAGTAAATTTTTTAAATGTGAAAAAAGAAATGAAAGTTTTATATTTTTTATTTATGTAAACAATTTATGTAAACAAATCATTTACTACAAGAATAATCAAAATTGTGAGAGACTGATTCGATTCAGATCTGTTCAATTTTATTGAACGGGAGTGTATGTGAAAGAGTCTGGATAATCCAAGAAAAATAAACATACAGACTTACTATACTGACAGACAACGCACAGCCTGAACCGGTGGGTCTAGACGCATGCGATTTTGAACAGGAGTTCCTTGTAGAACATAGGTGAGCACTAAGACAAGATTTTTGAAAATGCATCCCCTAAAGGGGTTAAATAAGGGATGAATGTGCGTCATTTTTGAAGTTAGATATATGGAAATTGTGTTTACGCTTCTGTTTATAAAGAAAAGTCAGTTGTATTAGCGATTTCGGAATGGTGTTCCCATAAAGGGGTATAATAAGGGAAATGTAATATTCTCAAGGTAATTTCCCAACGCTTCCACTACTTTAAATATTTAGCGACACTTCCTCCAAATTCCTATTTCAGTGAATATTTTCGAATTCTATCTATATAGAACGGTATTATTCGACAAAAAACTTATATGTCTGAAGAGCCAAGTTTTCCCATACAAAAAGTATTTATATCCCAGCAAAAATTATTATTTATTATTGATATCAAAAGTAGTAAAATGTATGTAAGGACCAAGTTTTTAAACAAAAGCAAGAAAATGATTGGAATATATTTATTGGGTAAGTTTCTCAGGTGCAGAGTATTTCATATTTTATTTTAAGTGGTCAGATTTTATAACACTTAATATACAAAGAAATAAACTAAGATGGACCTCCTTTCCTCTACCCACCATAGTCATAATAATACATGACTATGCAATGTCTGCCACCGTAGTCCTGCTGGCTATTAAGATTAATTAATTAATATGATATAGTGTCTTTGTTTGTTGCTCAAACAAATATAATTGTCTCTCTCTCTGCGTAGAACATATTTTTTGAAAATTTTATTAATTAAAATAATGAATCTAACCTTATTTTGACAGATGGATTTTTACACAAAATTGCATCAAATCAATAAAATTCTTGAATTTATAATGATCTCAAATTTACATTCTTACTAGGAAATACATTGATTTTGCAAATTTTAATAAAAATAACACTTGTCAACAATTACAAACGAGTGTTGAATTTCACAACAATGAAAAAAATTTACTATGAACGAACAAAAAGTGAAGAAAAAAAAAGTGAAAACAAATATAAAATTGAGAGTGATAAATATTGAATATAAAATACTTACAATTAAATAAAATGTCTCGATGACTTCTTGTATATTATATGAAAGTTTTATAAAAGTATAAAAAGCTAATTGAAAGAACTAATATATATAAATAAATAATAAATATTTTTCGCTAAGCAATAATAAATATATTTAAGATAGATAATAATTTTTTAAAACATAATTTCGATGATCATTGTTAAAGAATCGAAAATAATCATTGTATAGCATTTGGTAAAATGTTGTTTTTATAATTACTTGTTTATTATAACAAAATTCATTGATCAAATAATAATATAAATATATGAATATAATGACATTATGTATAAAACAATTGATCCTACAAATCATAATTTTGTACTATTTTTTGTTTACACTTGTTTACATATGGATGCGAAATGTGACTTCATTGTAACTATGGTTACCTACCCTTTACAAATATAGACCGGCAGCTGGCACGTCAAAACCAGCGTCTTTCTTGGTAATGATGGTTTAACCACCATAGGCAGCACGGGTGGAGGATACAAACATTTGGTTCTGCAATTAAAGTAACATAAAAGATACATTTTTATTATTAATAATGTTAAATATTTATTTTGGAAGATTTCTCACTTTTTTTTGACTCTTAAGGAACTAGGTTTTTAACTACTAGGTAAGGTTCGATGAACATTTAAAGAAATTATATATAATTGACGGTCAATAGGGAATATGCATGAAAATTTTGTTTCACTTGAGTTGAAGCATGTTTACTTGACAAATATCAAGGTAAAATTACTTTTCAAATAACTTCAAATAACTAGAAATAAGCGAGATATGAATGATTGAAATTTCCGATTAGACAAAGAGGGTGATAGCCCTCTTGATATGTTATGTGACGTCATATTACACTTTCAACATTTAAAATACACGTAAAACTCCGTTTTTAGTATTTATGCAAGAAAGAGACAGATAATAATCTTTAAAAGCTTATAGCTTCGTTGATATTTGTCGGATTTTAATTTCGTTTTTAAATATTATTACAGTATTAACAGTATTTTCATATTCTGAAAATAAATGTGAGAAAAAATTTTCATGCATATTCCCTATTGTAACCGTTCATCTAAAGTTTACGAGCATCAAGTTATTTTTAAGTTTAATTGTAAGATAATCAAGTGAAGAACGAGGAAAAATTTTCGTCCTACAAATTCAATGGAATGGACTCCGAGTCTCCCATCCTCAATGTTCAACGGCTTCCAGAAAATTTTGATACCGTTTTCCAAAATTTTATAATTAAAAAAGTTGGACGTCTTGTCAAAACGAAGCTACTTACAAAGTACCAGCTTGATACTCATCATCCTGAAAAAACCCTTTGGTCTCCCAGACTATATTGTCGCCATGGTCACTTGATTTGATATTCATTATGATTTCTTCTTCTGAGAAAATTAGAAGATAGTCTACGTAGCTCCTACGCGATTTTTTTACTAAAACAAAAAGCTTGCATAAAATTAGGTTTTAGAATTTCTTGAAAGAGATTTATCGGATCTAACTTCGGTTCAAGTAGCAAACTATAATACTTCTAAATATCGAATACTTTATGGAGTTATTATTAAGTAAAAATTCATATTTTTATATAATAGTAAAAAATAGTAATAAGACAATATAAACAGTATTTGCAATGAAAAAGCAAATGGAGCACGTTTATTAATATTATTATTAATAATATACATTTTTCGGTTTTTTCTCAAAATTTCGATTTTGAGTTTTAGGCCAATTACAACTTTTTTATCGCGATAAGGTAAAAAAAAACAATAAATATTCATCAATTATTATTGTTATCAATAATGTTAATTTTTATATCATACTGGAAAACAGGCCGTGTGGACTTCATGGGTCGAACTTAGTAACGGGACACTCAGAGTCAAATCATCTATTGGAAAAAATGAACACGTTTTAATAAATTTCATTTCCAAACATTCACGTTCCTTGTAGGTATACCTCACGAAAAATCTGTTAGTGTACGTACACAAATATTCACGTATTACCGACCGGTCTAGTAATAATATTAACAGACGTGTTCGTTATTCATTTACCTTGTTTTGCTTGCGTTCAATGACAATCGTTGTAATGCGATCGTAACATTGAGTGTCATTTTCGTTTCGATAATAATACATAGAAAATGGTACACGATATTTCTAATAAGATTTACAGCAATATATTTTATATATATTTCAATATTAATTAAGAAAATTTTCATATTTATACTGCAACTCACCCATAGTTTCATGAACCAACCGGCAATCTTATACATAACTTATTTTTTCAAGTATGCATATGCATATATATATATATATATATATATATATATATATATATATATATATATATATATATATATATATATTCTCGAAGACGTCTCTCCACAGTAGCAAATGTTTGATGGCTTGGTATACGACGATCTGATATATAACCCGGTCGCTTGGTCCTGATACCATTGATTATAGAAGGGAATGTTTAGTAAGGGTCCCTGCAGTTGAAGACGATATTTTGGTTAGAGTTGAAGAAGATCCAGAAGTAAGCACAAGACAATTGAGCAAAGAAACGGGAGTTTAAAAAAATACCGTTAATAGGGTACTTAAAGAGCAATTGCTCCATCTTTACCATAAGATGTGTGTTCAAGCCAAAGTACCTATATGTGGTAAAGCCATATATTTAATATTACCAAATATATGGGTAAAGCGTTGTGAAGACCTGGTCTATGGGTCATACAACATACAGTAGATAAATGTGCGCTTGCGTCGATTTCAAGAGAATACATATAATAATAATAATTTTGAAAACCGTCCTAGTTATCCAGATTCATTTTGTTACGTTATGGTATATGGCGGGGGGAGGGGGTCCCGAAAATGTTATCTAATGTTACATAGGGGAGGGGACGTGTTAAAACTGATATAAAAAAGCGTTACGTAATTTATGGATGGATCCTTATTACAAAACCATATATGTTAGCACGACCGTCTACACTACTTTGTATTTTTAGACGTTTGTGCGTGTGTAAAGGGTAAAATCAACGTTGATTTTACAGGCATATACAGTCTCTACGCATTGATAATGAACTCATTATATACGGGATATTTAGCAATTAACTCGGTTAGTTGTTATTATCACTTATTTGTTAAATTAATTTTTCTAAGATACAATTCTTTTTCTCAACTCAAAATCAACAAAAATTCGTTTTATTATATGGTATATGCAATATTTTCCATTCTTCAAAAATAGAAACACTTACTAAATTATTAACTCCGCCTCTTAATGATTTCGGTATTGAGAATTTAAATATATATTTAAAGTTTTAAAATAATTTAATAGCAAAAATGTTATTTAAATTTTTTTTCCAATGACAATATTATTATCATATATTGTTTACCAACTATATAGTTTAAAATTTATCGTTTATATCGTTGCAATAACAAATTCCCCTTCGAAAGAATAAATATCGTGACTAAGTTAATAATCAAAATCAATTTGATTAAGTGCGGAGTCTTATACGTTTGATGCTCCGTACATCACCATTGGACTTTATAACTAGTCACTGTCTTTGTAGTTTTTGTCGCAATAAATTTCAACGATATGAACTGCATTATGTTTGAACAAAAATTGCCATACATGATTTATAAGTTTATTGACCGCTGTCACACACACCCACGAACTTTGACCCGCACTCGTACGTTCACTCACACACTATTTCATCCTACATAATCACCCACCCACACTTAATACAGCCCCTAGATAGATAGATATATCTTGGGGTATAAAAAGTTCAGTCTGACGAGATTCGCTTCTCCTATATCCTGGCCATAGCTAGGAACTTGCTGATCAGGTTTTCCTGAAAGTTTATATATTCGGGGTGAGATACGCCGAATATCTTGTATCTGCTGTAACCGAGAGATTCGCAGTTAAAGATGATGTGGCTGAATGTTTCCTCCTCGATCCTCACCGCACAGTCTGCACATAATGGATCCGTTATGGAGTCCTATTGTGTGCAGATGCATCCGCAGGTGATACCGCCGGTAACCGCAGTTGTTTCCTGCTTCAGTTCAGTACATCCAGGGATAGCCCTTGGATAGTCCCGACTTTGTAACGGTTGAAAACCTTAATCGCAGAAACAAAAAACTTTGAAATAGGTAAAATGCCCTTTAACATGATAACCTAAAACGAAATTGAAATTTTGTGTGCGCGTTCTAGTGCTAAAAAGTAACTTCAAGTTCGTCGGATCGTACATCCCCCTAGCGGGAAAATATGCATCTTTGAAACCGTAAGGAATAGAAAAATGTTCCTTTTATAATACTGTTCCTTGCATAAAACTAAAATTGTGCGTCACAAAAACAATTAAAAAATTTTCCTTCATAAATTTTTCACTATAACACTTTTCAATTTATCTGGAAACTAAAAGCTTTGGGGCGGTTAACTGAACAAAGTAACTGTACGTTGTAGTAGTTTCCACGACGCACAATTTTATTTCTATTCACTGACTATAGTGCATTTTTCGAATTATTTTTTACTTTTTAGTACATTTTTCAAAATTAAAAGCTTTCTATTTACATGTATTTTACGTTAACCTAAATCAGTCAACCGTGGTACGGAATTTCAATAAATAATCATAATGGAGGAACAGAATGTATTCATGTACTTACAATTCTGATTTTATAATATATTTATTACTTTTAAAAAGTCGACCAAACTCGAACTAAACAATTATGTGACATGCAAGAAAAGAAATATTATATTAGAAAATACTATATTAGAAAAACATTTATTTATTATTGGCTTGCATATAAAATTGATAATTGATATCATATAAGAAAGCATATATAAAATATTTTTTGAATCTGCCTCAAGTTTACTTTGAGGAAAATTATCATGGCTTATGAAAACTAATAAAATTACTATTCAATTATGTAATAAATCATTGACAATAAATAATAATAATATTTTTTTAGAAAATATATATATATTCATGCTTCAATGGATTCTATTGATTTTTATAATTTTTTTTAAATAAAACAAAAAATAATTTATGAAAAGAGACAAAATATTTATAAATTCAATTAATATAGGTAACAATGATGACAATGTGATTGTTGTTTGTTTATTGAACTAATATATTTTAAGTAGACAATGTGGTTATTAAAACAGTAAATGAGGTAGGTGAAAGTCCACAACAGGAAACATTTTGGCGAAAGTTTTTATTAAAGGCAGCATTAATGATTGATTATTTTTTTATTACAAACAACATATAACCAATTTCGTCTCTACCCTGAGGATAGGAAGGATACGAGTCCAAGGTCCTCTATCCGATAGAAGTCCCAAAATCTATTTTTTTCCCAATGAAATTAAGCCATTGGTTTTAATTTAACCCATAATTAAGAAAACAAAGATGCAAAACCTGATCTACCTACACTTACAACATCTTAATGATTTCTCTGATTTGAATTGCTTTCAGTAAATATGCAAGAAAGCTATTAGGCGGCCAAACCAGTGTATATATATACCAGTGTATAATATATATTATATACTCAGGGGTGGTCAATTTTTGTGTGCATAAAAGCTATTCTATATCTGAAAAATGTGTCGCGATCGACTTGTACGTACCATTTGTTTGTACATATGATAATTTGATTTTAAGATTTCACTTTCGCGATTTTTTTTGGGTCAGGAAAATTTATCATGGAAGAATGAGTACACCTCATATTGAACCACTCAGTGTACCCACCTACGTAAAAAACCTTTAGGCCTCTGTATCTCAGTAACCGAAAAAGCTATGAAGCTTAAATTTAAAACGTAGCTTGAGACCCACCATCTGATGTACCAAATTTCAACATTACAGCTTTAATAGTTCCCAAGATATTTAATCCAAAAAATCGACATTTTGGGGACTGACTGACTGACTCACTCATCATCAATATTCTAGGGTACTTCTAGTTGTCCTAGAAAGTTGATTTTTGGTAGGTCTCAGGCTGAAACCACCCAGAAACGTTTGAAAACCGAAAATTTCCCTCCCACCGCAAAAGGGAGGGCGAAAACTTATACCTGAAATATATCATTAGCGATGTATCTGTAGCCACTCTAGTGACTTGTTCTCCGTCAAACGTTTTTATTTTCACCTATAACAACATTGGTAGTTTAAAAGTTTAAATTGTTGAATACAAAATTATTGTTACAATATTTTATTTTAACTCCACCAATTGAATTTGGATAAAAAATCATGTCCACTTTTCCAGGATTCAGGTTGTTGGGACAGTCCACAATAAATTAAAGTCATTGAGGAATTACAATTATCTAATTCATACTAATGCTGATAAAAATTAAAGCCCGTTAAAAAGTGTGCGAATACATATAATTTGATGATAACCACACTGTATAGATATCTTTAACATTTTTAAGATCAAAAACCTACTACCTAAACAAATAATAAGTGAAAGAATAATTTTTTTTTTTTAGATTATATTTATATAAAATTTTACTTGACTTTTTTCATGTTATGGTACCGCCTGGTAGCGATAATTTTAGTAAGGTGAAACTATTGATTAACAAATTAACTAAAAACTATTTTCATTTTTTGGGTATATATATATACATGTAATTTGTAATTTTTGTATATCATTTCATAATTTATTAAAACAATCATTATTCATTTAATTTTTATATAGTTTATCAAAATTATCATAATGTATTCATATAATTTGGTAAGATTATCAAAATAATTAAATTTTATTCATTAAATAGTTTTAATAGGAACTAAACATGATTTAGAATCCGTTGGTCTAAATGTAATCTAAGGTCATGAGTAGATTAGATTGGGTTTGGTTTAACCATGATTAATATCACATTCCATATCATCTGTGACTCAATTAAATAAAGAGCTCTAAGCTACGTTCTTTACGATGTGAAATGACCCAAAAGTTGTTCAGTAAATGCCATTTGCGCAGGTGTAAGCGGATTCAGTTTATCACCATTTAAATCACTTTTAACCGTAAAGAAAATAGTTAACGAGCTAAACCAAATATTTTTTCCAATTATGTGTTTTGTTCTTGTATAATTAATTGGGGTCTATTTTACATTCGACTTCTATTAAATCCGTTCTATTTTCGCATAAAACGTTTGTGTTTGTATAAGAACAGTGAAATCGCATTTTAAAATTCAATTCCAATATAATGTGTTAGAATTTAACCGTTCCATATTGACTTCAAAAAAAAACATATTACTCTATTTTTGTTCAAAATTTAATGTTCTTAAGTTTGAACGAATCTCGTATTTGCGCTAAATATGTTTTTCAATACTGGCGAACCTTAGAAATTAATAAATTTTCGAGTTACAGAGTCGTAGAACGAATAGCCATTTTCATATAAAATTTGTGTGGTCTAATATTAAAATTAAGGTTGCCACCTCAAAATTATGAAAAGTCGGGAGATCAACATATATTATGACGATCCTGTCTAGAGATCGGGAGGTCCATATATTATTTAGTAAACTGGGCAGTGGAGGATTTACCGGGTAGGCAAAGTAGGTAGCTGTCTATGGGGGGGGGGGGGGGCAAATTATGATCGTTTACACTAAATATATCGCCACCTGGGTGATCAAAAATATAATTTTTCATTTGAAAGCGTATAAGCCTGATACATTCTCGAATCATTAAAAATGACCTTTTTTTATATACGTTTAAGTATACACAAGAATAATATGTTGGAATAATAAGTTAGTCATTGACAAGCTAATCAAGTGTGGTGTAACGGTTAGCGCACTGGACGCGATATACTGAGGTCCGGGGCTCGTTTCCTGGCTGTTTAAAGAATTATGTTTTCATATTAATATTAATTAATAACAATATTATTATTATTTTTGGATTTAGATTCATATTTAGACATGTTTTTGAAAAATTTATTAATTTTGGTTAGAAAAATGTTTTCTACTGAACTCGGGAAGTCGGGAGATTTATCTTTGAAATCGGGAGAAACCGTAGGATTTCGGGAGTCTCCCGACGAAATTTGGAGGGGTGACAACCCTAATTAAAATATTTGAAAATGGTTGTAAATATAATGTTGTGATATTATTGAATTGGAATGCTATCTATCTATATAAAAAATAAACAATAGCTAGTTTGATCATATCTAGATAAATTTATCTTAAGGTGAAGAAATCATCCATTAACCACAATTACGTTTACTCGTTTTAACACAGATTAAAATTTTATTTGTCCTCATTGCTGTTTTTGGAATAATAAGTCTTGGAAATGGATATCCATTAAATGAAGATTTAGATCATGCTGCCACCGGTCATGGTAATTAAACATTAAAAAAAAAATATATTCTCGTTTATGATAATTCTAATCTAATATTTCAGAACATGGACGTGTTCAAATAAAAGTGTATCGTGGTCCAGGTGATCATCATTTTGCTCCATGGGGTTATTGGTTCAAACAGCCAGCTGACGATCATCATTAAATAATTAAATGCAATATTAAAATTATTTAAATAATAATAATATATATATTTTTTTAACATACAAATTTTTTAAATTAAATAAAAACCTGTTCCACCAACTCTGCTTCAAAAATTTAATGTCGGTTAATTAAATGAAATTAATAAACGATATTCGCTCCTAAATCATTTAAATTGAGATTCAAATGACCATCATACCAATACAAGTGGCCGAGCGGTCTAAGGCGTTATGAGTGCGCAGTTTGCCTACTTGGGACTGGAAGGTTATGGGTTCGAATCCCGAAACCGGCAGTTTATCAATTATTAAAAAATAGAAAAAAGGGGCGGTTAATAGATTCAACTGTCGACGTATGGACAAGAACGAAGTAACTGGCTATGCTTGTGAAGGTTTTCTGCAGTTTCTTTCACGAACTCCAGATGAATATCGGCATAGTTCCTATCAAAGTCGGCTGCAGTCGCACAATCTACCAAATCTTAGTCTACACACAAAATTCCTTCCACTCCACTCATATCCTCACATCCTTAGGCATCACAATGGACCTTATGGTCAAAGTGTGTCCGTCCAGGACAGCCGCTACAATCTATCTATCTAAGCCTCAAGCATGAACGTCCTTAATGACCTATCATAATAAATAACCGTTGTATACAAAATGTATACAACGGCTAACCAATCATAGGTAAAAAATGGATGGTGGAATGAAATGTAATTCATGTCGATTAAATTTTTAACCTTAATTCCTAAATCAACCTTTGAATCAGAATTGCTGGAACTATGTGTAAAGTAAGAATAATATATAAAAAAAAACTTTTATTGAAACATTCTTAAATAGTTAATTATAAATGGCATTGTTTTATTTAGGCAGCATTATGTAATATTTTATTAAATGCACTGTACGCAGAATCTAAATCAAATAATAACTGTCGAACTTGTTGTTCGGTTAATTCATCGGATGCATGCATTGCATTTAATGTTGTTAACCAGTATCGTACTTTCTCTTTGCCTTCAAAATCTGATGGTAATATACTTAAGCGATTCATTGTATCCATTAAATCAGATATATCTAAATGTAATTCATCTTTCGCTTTGATTTCTAAACGTAGTTTATCCATAAGTGTTATAAATAGCTAAAACAAAAATGTACAAAAAAAAATTGTTTTAATTATATTAAAATAGTTTTTGACAAAAGTAAGATATCCGTGGCGCCACAATATGTCGAACTTTGTGGCACCGATGAGTTTTCAAGATATCAAAAGTTAAAATTTAAAAAATTCGATAAAAATTTACACAAGAATAATACATAGAAAAATATTGTATAGACTTGCAAAATCAGATTAATAATTTAATATACTCAAGGACGTTCATTTGCTACGCTAAAGTCAAACCGTCTTTAGTAAAATTTATTTAGGATTTGAAAAAAGTTGTAAAGTATATCAATAATTTTACAACGATTTATAACCTTTTTTTTTTATTTGTCCTAAATATTTTAAAAGTATTTATTGTAAAATATCAGGAAATGTAAATTAGAAATTGATTTGACTTGATGTGACAGATCTGACAATAAACTATGTTGTATATTTGTGTGTATGTGTATATTATTTTAGTGTGCGTGGTCGCCAGTTTTCAAAATATGGTGGCAAAAACAAACCTAACAAAACTGTTTTAATTTTATTAAATAATTAATTCAAATATCCGTCAAAACCATTTTTTTAATGCAAATATATAAACTTTTCGATTTTTAGCCATTACTTCGGAAGTACGTTAAAACGAACACGATCAACATTAATCATGTTATTTAAATAGGAAATAGAAAATCGCGAAGATCCACTTCTAAATATTTTAATATTAAGAGCACAAACTTGAAATGTCTCTACCCACTAATAAAAGTTTAATAATCTTTGAAGTACCTACCGATACTATATCCGCAATACATTTACTTGTATTGCCTTTATCATCTTTAATTGTGATAGGACGATCTTCTTTAATTCGTTCTAAAGCAGCAGGACAATCCAACTAAAATTTAAAATACAAAACATAGTTAAAACAAGATAAATTTTTTACAAAGGTAATCAAAACAATACATACTCGAAATTTTTTTATAAACGCTTCAATTGTAGGATAATCGTCGCCTTGTATTTGTTTAAATGCAGCCCGGTATTGTACCAACAATTTACTGCATGCGGCTGTATACTCTTTAGGTGTAACACAATCTCTAATATATGCTTTTTCTAAATGTTGAAGTGTATTTACAACTGCATACAAATCAGCCATATTCTCATATCTAAAATTGAATTTTAACATAATATTTTACTGTTTATAATAAAAAATACTCAGATAACCTTATAGAACATCCGTTATATTATAGATTGATTCAATAGTTTATGTCTATTCTAAGACGTATCCTAAGCATATAAATCTCAGTAAAAATCATTGGAGTTAACTTCCCCGATAGCAGCCACAAAAATAGTTTTGCAGTATTTACGTCGTTATCAAATATCTGTTTGCTTTTCATCGAATGTCGGAAATTATACAGCTTGGCTAATACAAATTCTAGGCGAATCGAAAAAAATGTATCCAGGATACGTACTATGCGATCATTGGATTATTATATCTGAGTACATAAACTATCGAATTCACCTGCAATTTTATGGATGCTCGCCAAGGAAGATCTGGCTATCATGGGTCACAATGAAACATACTTTTCTCGTTCCCGTGAGTTACTAAATAATTTTACTTCTTCCATTAATTCAGGGCGATTCGAATCTATAAATACAATTAATTTACAAATTTATGATATTTAGTAATATTTTGATTTTTTTACCTTGCATAAATGCAGCCATTATATTTTTTATTAATAATAAATTTTTAATTTAAACTATTATTATGTTTTCCTGTCAATTTTATAAGTTATGTCATTGTGACAGTTTTATATGAATCATCAATCGAGTTTATTCTGTAGACTTTCGAAGTAATAATTTTCAATGATAAGGTGCGTTCTACAGATTAGATATACCTAAGATTGGCCACTCCTCTCTACAAGAAACGTAGCATGGCCCTCTAGCGTAAGCAACTGTATGTAAACTAATTTTAAAAAACGGATAATTTAACTAATTTAAAAAAAGACGGGAGAGTGTGGAATTTGGTACTGTTTTTAGTTATACTGTCTTATCACAAAATATATTTAAAGAATCATAACTAACAATTAAGAATATAAAGATTTAATGTACGTTTTTTGTAGCAACTATATAATCTGAAAAAACAGCAGGTAACGAACCCGATATTAGTTTAATTCACTAACATTAATATTATTAATT
Source organism: Nineta flava (assembly GCA_963920215.1). Lineage (NCBI taxonomy): Eukaryota > Metazoa > Arthropoda > Insecta > Neuroptera > Chrysopidae > Nineta > Nineta flava. The sequence goes on from OY986044.1 coordinate 72,938,593, forward strand.
TTGAAAAGTTCAATAGCATAATTGAAATTCTTGTTTTGGGAAACGATGATAGGGATCTTTGACGAAGATACACAATTACGTACAATACAGAAGCTAAAAATTGTTAATAATTATTAATTTACCAATTGATTGTATTGTCAATTTATAAGTTTTTTATCACACTTTTACATACTTCTTCACAAATTCATGTAAACGACTAACAACAAGTAGTTACCGTAATAGCACATTATATTTGTGTCAAAGAGTTTCACTAATAACTACTAGATGGTCTCTAGGTATGACTGTCAAGTAGGGCCATCTAGATAAAGCTATCTTATGGAAACTACCATGTATACATGTTTCAAAAGTTTCCAACGCTTGGTCGTTCTTTAATTAATTGCAACGATTGGTTCGTTTGGTTAAAGATAAAAACGTAAAAAGCTTCAAAAATTTAATACCGAGTAAAGTTTTGAAAATTAGACTTCTCTGGAATTCTTACCGTCATTAAAATAAACGAGTTGAGTGAAGAGTATTGCTCATACTGAAAAATAATAAATACTTTTATACCAATTTATTAAATTACTATTTGGCACAAACTACTTTGATAAAAATTAAAAAGAATAATTTTACCTACCTTTTATAAAAATACCGGATCCACTTATGGCTCTTACAGGTTGATTATCCTTAAATAAATCACGGAATAGTAGAAAATATATATTTATAGCTCTAGAATATATTATGTTAAACAAATATCTATTCACTCCTTTCAGATAACATCTACGGTAGTTATTACCATTTTTGGCCTAAAGTGCACAGTAATGGAGATACAGGCCGATACAGTTTTACTCAAAATGGCCGCACGCCCGGGGTCGAAATTGAGGATTTCGTTCATTTAAATTTAGTACGTGATACTGAACCTAATTTTTTTTAAAATAACTCCTATAATTTAATGCAATGCGGACAAGAGAGTAACGAGCTTCTCTATTAACTGTACTAAATGTAAAACAAATATTTTACGAGATATTTGAGAAAAACTGACTTTCGGAATCTTCGGAGCTCAATAACCTTTTTAGCACACGCGATTTCGTTATTGACTTATTGCCATGTTTTCATAGTGCCAAAACGAAGATAATTCCATTGGAAAATCTTGTGTATTTTTTAAGAGGTAAAGTACTATTTGACTGTGTTACAAGTTTTCATATCTAGAGCACGGTAGTGCGACAGACCCGAGTTTAAGGGTTTTTTTTGCCTGTGTACGTTACCGTGATTTAGATTTTTTGAAAAAATTACTTATTAGAGCTATTAAATAAATTAAATAAAAATTTGAAAAAAGAAAAAAAAAACCATAAAATAAAAAATTTGCATATAAGATTCATAAATTTGGTAAGTTTGTAAAATGAAAAGCTAGAAAATTCTGAATAAATTTTCTAATTTTAACTTATTTACATCGTGAGTATACAAACTATAGGTGATGAATTAATAATATTAATTAAATAAGTCACAAAAAAACATTTGCCATCTACTTAAATTTAAAAAACGATTACATTAAATATTATTAATGACAAATTAACATAATCTTCATTTTATATATATATATATATATATTCTAAATTATTTGTTAAAATTAATATTTAGAATACTTTACAATAATTTGTGATCAATTTAAATAAAAAAATCACCTCTTTTTTTTTTTTTTTTAAATATTTTTTATGTAATTTTTTATTGTTTTTATTTATTTATTTATTTTTAATAATATTGCAAATCTATATTTTCTTAAATCAAAATACACACATTATTAACATATATTTGTGATTATATATGTAAAATTGGAAATAAAGGGATCACTAATTTAGTTTTTTTGCTTTACTTAATACATTTAAAAATTATTATAAAGAAAATTTACTTACAATTTTTATTGTTTCTTAAAAAGTATTATCAGGTTCACAAATCCTGAATTTGTATTTTATTTTTATTATTATTATTTACATATCAAAAGATGAAGAGAACATGTAAAAATTTACATAAATTAAAATATTATGTGAATCGAATATGGGATTCAAATCTTCTTAAACTAAATCCACCACCTCTTAAACTAAATTCAGCCGATAATACACACACATTATTGAAAAGTATACAAAAATGTTCTAAATTTAATGCCAAATTGTTGTGGTGTCCCCTTGAAGGATTTTGTTAAATACTGTTCGTACTCATATTATTAAACAAAATGTTAATTTGTTAATATTTAAATAAAGTTTATATAATAAACAAAGCTACAAATTATGATGCGATTGATGATTTGATTGAAACATCGTAGTTCCAGATTCGAGTTATTTAACAAATATATTCAAAATACACAAACCATTAAAAAAAGAAGAAGCAAACATATTAAATATAAAAGACGAGAAATATGCTAATAAATAAATTATATTGATTATTGGTTGTTGAAAAACCATACACAAGGGAATATCACAACAAGGCGGTTAAGGCAATTATCAATTCATTTAAGAGATGCGTGATTATAATATTTTTTTAAGTGGATCAATTTATCCGAAACAAATTGAAAATTTATAGTTTTACAACTTAGATATTATTCGAATTTCTTTAATAATTTGTAGATGGAAAATATTTACATGTTTACCGAAATTCATAAAAATCAATTCAAATAATACTCTAAGAAGAAAATTGCTCAGTATAAATTCGGCCATTTTTTTAAACAACAAAGATTTGCCAAATATTTGCTCTCGTTTCATTATACTTATTCGATTCACTTTCAATAAATAGAAAAGTAATAAAAAAAAAAAAAAACAAATGAACAAAATAAACGAGTTCTGTGATGATAACAACACCAACCTTTTTGTTAAAATATACAATCGTCGAATTTCCATGATTTTTTATTTCGTGTTTCACGAACTCGAGCTAATGGTTTTTCTAAATCATAAAGATGATCTCTATTACGCATATCGGTTGCTACAGACTGTTAAAAAAAGAACATAATATTCGAACCAAAATAAAAAAATAATACTATGAAAAGTTATTTAAAAAATAATACACGCATTTTGTTTGTCTTCTATATATAAATAATTAATAAAATCAATTTAAAATCTTAAAATATGGCGAGAAAATTAAGAATTTAAATGAGCGTTTTTTTTTTTATATAAATCTTTAATTTTACATTTGATTTGTGTTTCCTATTTACAATTGGTTTTTATTTTGAAATAGTTAAATTTAAAAGAAAACAAAGAAATTTTGTAAAAAATATATAAAAAATAAAAAAATGAAATTTTCGACTTGTTTTAAATTTAACTACAACAATTTTGAAAAGGGTGTCGAATTTTGATATTACCAATCGCTATTACTAGACGACGAATCGGTACTTTCATCTGCACTTACCAATTTCTTTTTAATTGTATTTGGAATATCTTCATCTAACCCATAAATAACATTACGTCTTAATACACGCTCCTTTTCATCGTCAAATTTTACCTGCAAAATAATTACGTATTGTATTTTAAAAGAATTACTTATGTATGAAAAGATGGCAACGGTTTTGCTTACAATACAATAAAAAAAACAAGTATCTAATAACCTAGAGCTGGTTATTTTTGAAAGGAAGAATATGCAATTTAAATTAAATCTTCAATTCCTCCATGTTATAATATTAAATACTCATATAGAAAAATATATCTATTAGAATAAAAATTTCCTTAGAATACATAGAATACATAATTACTCTTTGCGGTCACAATTTTAGTCTGATCAAAATGAAATGTTGTATCTGGTATTTTCTACATCAATTTTATTAATAAATGGCATAGGTCAAGGTGAAAGGGGGGAATAGACAAAGAAGAGAACACAAAATATAAAATATCACTCTTAATTTTAGAATAATCGAAAAATGTATGAGAAATAAGTATATAAGTAAAACTAATTTTCTACAACTTTACTTCTTATGTATTTTTCGAATATTAAGGGAGATATGCCAAATTTTGTGTTTCACCCTTTATCTATTATTTATTTCTTTTAACCCATTAACGAACTTGATCTTTTAAATACCAAAAGCACCTTACATACCAAATTGTATTCCGAACAAATGAAAACTGTGACCGCTAGAGTGATGGCAGACAAAATTTCAGTTCGCTATGTCTTATCAGTTATGAGTGCGGACATGCGGAAATGGACTAATTAGGTCGTTTTACGAACACTTATGCTAAATTTTTTTTTTACGATCACTATTTTCAACTGTTAGAAAGTCGGGACTAAACTGAATATCTTTGTATATATTACTTATACCGAGTATAAAAATAATAAATTTTTAATTAAATTTTTTTTTTCTTAATAGTTATGCAAAAGTTTCTTTTTTAGTATATTTGTAAACCCCCCACCCCCCCCCCCCCCAAAGATTGGACCAATTTAAAACCGAGTCATGTGTCTGATGGATTTTTTTTATAATTACAAATTGCCCCGTCCTATTTTTTGTATGGAAACTAAAACAAATTCAACCATGCTAGAATACTGAAAACAAAACCGTTGTTAATTTGTAGAAGATCATTTAGTTTTAACTTACATGATACAATTTTTGTGGATTTATTTCATTAAAAATTGCATCATATATTTGATTATCAGTCCATTTGACGTCTACGTGTGTTCCCGCATTCGGTGGGCCGTTTTTAATACAATCCATATTCTATAAGAAATAATGATTATTAAAAATATGAAACTTATTAAGGATGTACGAGCACTGGAGCTTCAAAAAGATTAAGTCTTGCTTTTTTGTTTACATGTAGTTGAAGTGCATATAGATCCCGGTTTGACGGGCCTAAATTAAATTTTAACTTAAAAAAAATAACATTATTGTGGACTTTTATAAATATACTATATACGATTTTGAAGAATTTTATAAACGGACTATACATGAGTGCTCGTAGATCCTTAATAGTAAGAATAAAGTTTATTTCGGGTTACTTACAATAATATCTTTTGGGTAAACATCATCCGAAAAACTTCCATCACAAGTAAATGTAACTTTATAAAATACTACATCTTCGATTTTTGTAATAATAGCTTGATAAAATCGCCCATTTTTATGTTTTCCCCAAATATAATCATTTAGCTTTAATATTGGTTTTTCCTACGAAAAAATGTTTGTATAAAATAACTATTGTATTTATAATTAAATACTCATATGGGTCACAAAAGTGGCGCTCATTTTTCATAATTAATCACTTGTTAGACTAGTAATTAAACATGTGTCTTTTTTTCGAATTTCACTTCGCCTTCTCAGAAAATTATGACCGAGGTGTCATACGATTCGTAATTGCATCTAGAAAGTTTTTGAAAAAGTTGAAGTTCCGCATAATAAAATTGCAAAAGTTATATACAATTTAGTAAAAAAAGGGGGTTTCGTTTTTAGCAAATATCTCAAAAACTATTGTAGATATCGGAAATCGAAAAAAAGATTCTTAAAGAGCAGGAAATTTCCTAAAAAGTCTCACCTCCCAGAACTGTACCACTAATATTTATAATTTTAACTGAGAGATGAAAATAGGTTTTGAAAACGAGTGAGTATTATTACTCAATATTAATTAGAACATTAATAAATCTCATTGATGGACATATATTGATGAGGACAAAGTGGGTGATTTCATTTTGCAATTTGTTCAAGGGCAGATAATACGTAATTTACGTAAAATACATTTGGTCGTCCCAAACTGTCTATTATCCTGGTTATTAGTATGTATTCGTATAAATCGATAGTTTCATTCAACATTACTGAAGAGTATACCCGAAAAATAACTGATGAGAACTGTATTGCCGGCCGAACACTCGGCGAGAGTGTACACAGCTTCACTTGTGGCTCCTCGCCTTATGAATGTCTCGCCGAGTGTGTACAGACATTAAAGATAATTTTTAAGATTGTTATCAAAGGGTCAAAGAAAATTAAATAAAAACAAAAACAAAAAAAAAACAGAGAGCCTAACAGCTGATATGTGTATAGCTAAAATATGTTTAGTTGACTGCTGAACTACAGATAAAATAACACACTAATTAGATTATAAACAGAATAATTGGAATTGTATTGTTTAAATTTAATTGCACAATTTCATTGGTAAATTTTAATTAATTTGCCAATTATTAGAAGGTTAGGTCTTAGACAAGTTGAGGTTAATTATTATTATTGTTTAATTTATTTATTGTATTATATTTGATTATTGTTGTTATTTGTTTTATTTTCACTGTAACAGTATGTTTATTCAGAATTATTTTTTTCCAGATCTTGATAAAGTCACAATAAATTAGTGACGAAACGTCGCAATTCAACAATGGTTTAATTGAGTTGACTGTTATTTTTCCAAATACCCGTGATCCTTATTTATTAATGTGATAACTATATTATTTTATACGAAAAAATACTCTTTTTTTTTTGGTTGTGGAGTAGTTAAAAAATTGTTTATTTTATTTTATAATTGTTAGAAATTAAAATATGTACTTAAAGTTGACTTATGTCGTTTTATTCATGAAAAAATATAGCAACGCTGTATACCATCATACGTTTAGTCTCCACTTATGTCACCACGCGGTGTTTCAGTTAGTTTTGAAATATTCAATATTCGAATATATACGGGTTAATCTATGATATACATGAGATGTGGTTATTTATGAAGATGTGGATTCAAAAGTTTAACATACATAGATAACTGTAATACCATCATAAGGTTTAGTTTCCATGCATGCGACCGTGTGGCGCTTTAGTTAGTTCAGTTGATTCGATTTAAATAAATTTGTGAAGTTAAAATATGCTAACATTTGACTGAATATCAAATATGGCGTACATAAATTTCGATGATTTTTAAATAACGATATTAGAATAACTTCACATTAGAATTGATCAATTTTTTATATACATATTCCAAAATGTTGGAATGAAATAATAATCAGTTTTTAAAATTTCCATCTTGGATTTTTCATGTTTAAATTAAGTGAAAACTGCATTTATTCCCTAATATTGTATATTAAAAACTAGACGTCAGATAAAACTTGAAAAAAATTAATTCGAATGTATTAGATGATACTCTTTTACATTATACTAAATTTTCATAAGTTTATCTTGAAATTACTTAAGATTAATTAGGGTTCCTTAAGGAGGACCAGCTTAAGGAGGTTCCAACACTGTCTTCTATAAAAAGGACAAAAAAACCGGTTTGCTTTTATTATAGAACAAATGCATGTATATATACACACAACACATAGATATATTCACTATTCATGTATACAAATAAATGTAATTAAATAATTTTAAACTTTTTTATTTCGAAAACAAAACGGTAAAACGCGATTTTTAAAAATAATTTAATTAATAAATATTTATCTTTACTCCCCGGGTGTTTTTTAAAATTCTTTGGAGTCGGGCATGAAGTTTTACATGCTTCTAATGAGAGAGAGTGAGAGAGAATGATTACTTTGCTATTAATTATCTCGCGTTCTAAGCGGTCAAAATTTCTGAAACTTCGGGATTTAATAGAAAACGTTATTTTTAGCTTGTGCAAAAAAAATGAGCAAAATCTGTCGAAAAGTGGTTTCATGCTGGTGGAACATCCTTAATGGGATTGATTATGTTTAGTATTACTTTGTTTTGTGAAACATAATAAGTTGATGCTAAGTGGTCGATTGAAATAGCACTTTTATTTAAACAGTCCATAATAAATTCAAGTGACGTTGGTGAAAACAGACATTAAAGATAATAACATGATCATGCGAAATATTAGATAGGAATCTGATAAAAAAAATAAAAAATGTAAATGCCGATAAAATATATTTAACAACATACCTTTCTAACATTCTTGCCAAATACAACACTATTACTACTTCGAGATGATGATTCAGATGTTGATAATGTAGATACTGTAGATTTTTTAGATGATTTTGGACGCAAATTAATTTTACACTTTCGCACATTTTTACCATTATTTTGTTTGACATTTCGTAACGTCATACGTATTCTAGGTTTACGCTGATCACTACTCGACGAATTATTCGATTTATTACTATACTTTACACGCAAATTTTTATTTACAATTGATGATGACGTTCGTGAAGATGTTTTTACACGAAAATCTTTATCATTTTTATCGGATGAAAAATTCGATTCTTCTTCTTCATCGTCATCATCATCATCATCATCGAAAGACGTAGCGTTATTTATTGGTGACGTTGAGATGATTTCATGTATATCTTTTGTATTTTTTTCGGTTGTGATTAATTGTGCTGTTGGTAATTCGGATTTATATTTCTGACAATCCGTTAAACGTATCGTTAAATCTTTTAATTGTGTTTCATTCATACTTAAATTTGTTTTATACACAGCTGTAACATTTTTCACGGCCGATTTCGTTATTAATTTCGTTTTATTAAATATTTGAAAATCTTCTATATTTTTTGTTGTACTATTTTTCATCTTATTATTCGATGATGATTTTGTATCAGAATCTGAATCGATGTTATTTTTCACACGTTTATTACGTAACATATTACTTTGTAGTACGCAATCACTAGAGGAAGACGCATCGTCTATATCTTGAACACGACGTTTCATTCTTCTAGAAATCTGTGCTAAACTAATGTCTTCATCACTACTGCTTGTACTAGAAATGATATTACTATTCGATGATGTAGTTATGGACATTACATCATCATCATCATCTTCAAATTTAATTATCGAATTTGATATATTTATGCCAGTTATTTCAATTGGATCAATTTCAATAATTTCCACATCGGATTCATTACTACTATCATCTTTTATATCAATCACCTCGCCTATAGATGTCTCACCACCAGTTGACGAATCACTAATAAGATCGATAAATGCTAACGGTTCATTTTTCTTTAATTCATGTTTTTCATAGCCTCGATCCAATGGTTCACTTTTAATATGAACGGATTGGGCAGACGAGGAGATTCTATCATCTAAAGTTTGTACTTCTTTCTTAATATCGAGGCGATCATTACAATAACCATTAAAACCCATCCAAGAATTTAATTCGGAATTTTTTATATTAACAATACTCGTTAATTGTTCGGATATAGTTAAACCTTCGTTTTCATTTTCGCTTTCGTTTTTTATACTTAAATTATCTAAACGTTGACACCAATCTTCAAAGAAGTTTATATAAAAGAAATTTTGTAAATTATTCACTTCTTTGGCAGGTAATGGTTTCTTTATATGTTTTGTCCATTTATAATTGTCACATGACTCTTTTAAATGTTGATTTTCTGTTAAATAGTTCTTAACATATGAATCAAATTCGGGATTGGCACCATCAGGTTGATCGAATTCTTCCCATATATCGTTTTCTTTTGATGTATCCAATTCATCATCATCCTCATCGTTTTCATCACCATCCGATTTCGTTTCATTTTGTGCACTGGATACTTTTGAATCCATTTCACTAGGTATTTCTGATTTTGTTTCAATTTGTACGCTTGTTGATTGATTTTCATTACAAGATACTTCTGATTTTTTATCACTTTGTGTATCATTTGATTTAATTTCAACTTGTGCACTAGGTACTTCTTGTTTAATTTCCATTTGTTTGCTAGATAGTACTTCTGATTTTATATCACTGTGTACATTTGATTTAATTGCATCTTGTTCACTAGGTACTTCTTGTTTAATTTTAATGTCTTCTGATTTTATTTCATCTTGTTTGTTAAGTACTTCTGATTTAATTTCATCTTGTTCGGTAAGTACTTCTGATTTTATATCACTTTGTACACTTGATGATGGTACTTCTAATTTAATATCACCACTCTCTTCTTTAAAATTTCTGAATTCATTATTTTTTTCATTAAATACGATTTCTTCTTGTCGATGATTCGGATTTTCGTCGACATTATTCACTGATGTTGGTGTTGTCACAAATTGACTACAGATAAAATTTTTGTCTACAAATTTTTCATGATTATTTTGTACTTGTTTTTTTGTTAAATTAAAATAATAATTATTTACTAAATTTTCAGTCTTATTTAAAAAAATGTCTTTATGATCAACATCATCATCATCAGTCTTACCAACACAATTATCAATTTGTTGTTGACTAGTATTATTATTATTAAAATTTCCAAAAAAATTACTTACACACTTCGATAATTGTTGTGAATTTGTGATTGTTGTCGAATTATTTGTATTTGTTGTTGTCACTGTTACCTGTAATGGTACACATGTTACATAATCAGTAACAACAAACGATTTCACTGTACTTAATTCAATTGGTTGTAATGTCATTGGATACATGCGATCATGGACACTGGCAATTGCACGTATATTCACACGATTTACTGTATAATTACGAATTGTTTGTATATGTTGTAATTTTTGTGTAGTCGTTGGTGATGTTTGCTTTGGATTCGAGTATAAATTATTTGAATCATACACTTGTTGTAAATATTTGTGATTACCATTTAATATGGTGGGTGGTGCCAATGGTGCTTGTTGTGATAAAATAGGTGGTTGTCGTTCGAGTTGTGGCGGTGTTGACATACTATTGTTTGTCGGTGATTCTTTTTTTATTGGTTTTTTTGTATCTTTTTTAAATACATATTCGGGTACTGGTTCTAAATCACTTGTTAGAAATTTTGCAAATGCATCATGAAATGATGCTGGTTCTTTCATTCTTGGATTCATAAATGGTCGTGTATTTGGTATTATTGGTGGTTTAATTGAATTCGCTGGTGTCTTTTGATTATAGTTTAGCATTGAATTTCGAAAATTTTCACCCGATTGTATTATATTATTCGTTACTTTTAAATTGGGTATAGCCGGTGATAATGTGGGAGGTGTCGATCTATTATTATGAACAGATGTAGTTGGTGACATTAAGGTTGGTTTTAGCACAGGTGCGGATGGTATTGGTGATGATGATCCTGTCGTGAAAGAAGTTGTCGGTGATGGAAATGAAACAATATTATTTATGTTTGTCCCATTTGTTTGTGGCAATGATGGAATCAATCCATTTTTTGTATTTTTACCTAGAAAGTAATAACATTTTAAAGCAATTAAAAATTAAAACAAGAGAACAAAAAATTCGTTACGCAGGAGCGGCGTCAACAATTTTAGTCGGATTAAAATGAAATGTCGTATCTGATATGATTTTGGTATTTGCAAGTTCAATTTTTTAAATAAATGGCATAGGTAGACTAAAATTTATTTATCAACAACAACAAATTTATATTTCAATGAATATTTTCAAATTCTAATCTAATTCTAGTTGAAATTATGAATTAAGAAAAATAAAAGAAAGAATTGAACGATAGTTTGCAACAATTCCCAGAAATTAAAAAATGGTGGCAGAATATCGGGTATAGAAAATCAGAAATTTGTTAATAATCATAACTTACTTTGTATGATCGGTGATGAGGTGGTACTTCCACTTGATCCCGAAGTAGTTGCAATATCATGTTTGGATAATGTGTTAGTTGATGATGATGCTGAAGTTCCAATCGGTTTTGACGTATTTTTATTATGTTTTAAATGTTTTGATGATGATAAGGATGACGTTTGCTCTTGTTTATTATTGGATGATGAAGATGATGAATGTTTACGATGTTTACACGAATGCTTATGTTTATGTTTTTTATGATGGTGTTTCTTTATATGTTTATGACGATGTAATCCGAAACGTTCCGATTCACTTTCAAGTAATTTACTAATAGTATCCTCCGCAGTTGTTAACCCATCGGTTGGTGAACTTGATTGGTTATTAACTGAATCTAGAAATTTATAGGTTACGTTTACATTAGATATTACGACTCTATCAAAGTACCGGATCATTAGTCATCAAACGGATAAAATAATTATAAAAATATAAAAATAGAAATACGATAGTAGACAGAATTTTTCGCAATAATGCTAAATTTTAAAAACACAGAGATAAAACTTATTTATGACTCACATATTTTATTATTAGTATTGTCATGTAATTTAAGATTTTGGTTGTTTGCTACTTATCAATTACAGCATATCCCGGAAAAACCCAAGAGTTACGGAAATAGTGAATATGGGCTAAATTTATAATTTACTAAAATTGCACTCAAATATAAGAAAAACAAACAAATGCAATGTGACTAAGAAAGTAATGAATATGTTTTGTTTACAAACTCTAGATATAAACAAACGCATGTCATCCTTTAAACGCACAGCCGAAATCTAAATCCCTATTTGCTAATTAACAAAAAAACTCAGGCACGCGTCAAATGTCTGCCACGGCCTGATAATCTTATCTAGATTTGTAACACATCCGCAAAGATTGTTGATTCAGCTGCAAATGCGGATGCAGATATGTCAAAAATGATGCGAATGATCCTCGTTTGCGTATGCCATCCACAACATCCCTGATTTCAACTCTAGAACAGCCTGAGCGCGTTATTCGAATGATCGTAAACAATTTGAAAAGGGTTACTTCTCAACGAAGTGAGGTAATTTCGGATCGCACCCATATAGTGGGTCATTTAGAGGTACTTTTTTGTCTATGGATTTTTTGACAGATGAAGCGTGAGACATGTGAACCTATCATGGTATTTTTGTTCAGTATAATTTGACATTTCATCATGGAAAGACTTAACCCGGTCTTTATTCAGTTTTTGGGCTCTTGAAAAGCTTGAAGAAAATCCACTGTTTTCGACAAAAATTTTGTTTAGTGATGAGGCACATCTCTGGCTTAACGGATATGTCAACAAACAAAATTACCGTATTTAGTCTGAAGAGATTCATGAGCTGCCATTACATCCAGACAAAACAACGGTTTGGTGTGGTTTATGGGTCGGTGGAGGAAAAAAACTTAACTATGAATGGCGACCGTTATCGTGCAATGATAACAGACTATTTGTTTCCTGAAATTGAAGCTCGTGATCTCCAGGACATTTGGTACCAACAAGACAGCGCAACTTGCCACACAGCACGTGAAACCATGGCTTTATTGCGAGAACAATTTGGTGAACAGTCAATTTCGCGGTTCGGACCGGTAAGTTGGCCGCCTTGATCCTGTGACATCACACCCCTAAACTTTTTCCTTTGGAGCTATGTAAATTCCACAGTCTATATGGATAAGCCGCGTACGATTGAGCAACTGGAAGCCAACATTACTCGCGTTATTCACCAAATACCACTCGAAATACTCGGACGCGTCATCGAAAATTGGAACTGCAGAATGGACCATGTTAACCGCAGTTAAGGACAACATTTGTAAGAAATTATCTTTAAAAAATAAATGTAAAGAATGGTTCTTTTGTATGATAATAAAGATAACCCGATTTTGTTTTTGAGTTTTAAAAAAAATACCTCCAAATGAATTCACCCATTATAATAATGTAATGTAATATAATATAATGGAGTTCTTACCATTTTTGAAAGTAGTTGTTTCAGCTATTAAATTTTGCATTAATGATGAATTCAACATACTGGAATTCACTGTACCCATTGATAATCTTGTTGGCGATATTGGATGACCAATTTTCTTATCCAATGTAGCCGATTGTAATAAATTTGGTGGTTTGACTAATGATGATGATTTCTGTTGTTGATTTCCATTTGTCGCACTTGAGGAGATACTGCCAGTGTGATGATAATGTGATTTATTCGACGATGAATGAAGTTTTGCAGTGGTTGCTGATGATGTCGTTGTAACATTTGTTGGTGTCGATGTAACAATATGTTTATTTGTCACATAATTATAATTTTTTGAAACTTGTATAACAGGTGTTTTTAAATCAGTTTTTGTCGGCGGTGATTTTAATGATGTCTCATTTGTACTACTATCTAATTCGGTGATTGTGGTATCTGGTGATTTAATAGGTGTTGAATTTACTGATGATACTGTTGATTGTGGTACAACTTGTGTTGTTCCATCAATATCTGAATCATCCGAATCATCTGTTGTTACTATGCTGTTCATTGCTTTGTCAATAACATCTTCTATTGTCTCTTCAATTTTACGTTCTTGTTGTTTACCAAACTTCTTTTTTTTACGTCGTGGTTTCACTCTACTTGGACTACGCTTTCTAACGCCCCAATCATGATCTTCTTTTGATTTACGTTTCTTATACTTGGAACGAACACGACATCCAGCATCTACAATTGATGCTTGATTCACATCTTAAAACAATTCAACAAATAATTAACAATAGTTTTATTTTTCAGAGGAAATTGCACATTTCCAAAACTGAATAGCTTATAGATTATCGTCGTTTTGGCACTTTGAAAACATGAAAAAAAGTTCATAACGAAATTACGCATGCAAAAAAGTAGTTATTAAAGCTCAAAGGTCACGAAATTCAGTTTTTCTCAAATATATCCGTAAAAGAAATCTTAGCTAATTCTACACAAAAAAAAGGCATTATACAAAATTCACATAGGACTAATAGCTTTCTGGATATACGGCTGAGAAACGTTTTTCGTAACGAATCGATGCAATAAACTGATTTTTAAAAGGAACAAAAATTTGTCGTCCAATACGTTGAGATTTATGTCGACCCATAAGATTACAATTTATTGAAAAGTCGGATTAAATAAAATTTTTTAAAGTCAAAAGTCGTGAAAATTTGGTTTCAACTAAATAGAGCATTTACGTTAGTAGAGTTCAGAGTATAAAATTTATTCCTTAGTTAATTTTTTTTTTTAAATAGGTCCCTTATAATATTTACACAGGGCCAACAGTTTTCGATATATACGACTGTGACCAAGTCAAATAGTACTTTTACCACTTGAAAGTGCGATTTCGTTATGGACTTTTTGATATGTTACGTGAATTTTGAACCTCCGTCAAAACGTAAAACCAATGGTTTACGAGATATTTGAGAAAAATTGATTTTCGGGATCTTTGAACTTCAATAACTTTTTTTGCACGCGCGAATTCGTCATGGACTTTTTGCCATGTCTTCCGAATATAATTCTGTTGGAAAATTTCCACGAATCTTTTTTCAAGAGGCAAGCTCATTTTTACGTACTATTTTACTGGACTAAACATGGAATACATGTAATTAGTAAAATTCAAAAACTTTTTTCTAATCATCAATGTTAACATACCAATTTCCCCGGCTTTTAACCAAATATCTTCAAGTACTTCTAATTGTTGTTCATCCGGTGTAGGTTCCTCTTCTTCATCCTCTAACTGTAATTCATCTAATACAGCACGAACTTCGGCTGGAATATTTGGATCTTCTCTAACTGAATCAATATCAATATCTGGATTTCTACGTAAAAATAAAAAAAAAAAAACAAGTTTAGCTTAAAATTATTAAATATCAAGTTAAAATAGTTTAGCTTAAATTACCGTGCAGCAAATGACATGTCGCGTTTCTTTTTATGATGTATAGGATGTCGCTTAGATTGTGACCCATCGACAAAACTTTGTGGCAAAGTAGAATTACTAAAACAAATAATTGTAAAAAGTTTGTTAAGATAGTTCACACGTAAACCCACGTTTCTTAAGAATTTGAATATAATGTTAATTTAATAGTACAGTCAATAGAGAATATTGCGATGCACTAAATTACAGGAGTTATTTCATTTTTTTAAAATTAGGTTCAGTTAAAGTAAATGAACAAAATCCTTACAAATTTCGACCCCGGAAGTGTCGCCATTTTAAGAAAAACTGTAGATATAGGTCAATATCTCCATTACCGTGCACTTTAGGCTAAAAATGTTAATAACCTTTCGTGTAGATAGTTGAATTTCCTTCTTTTTTTGTTTATTAATTTTTTTTTTATATCACTTACCGTTCGTACGACTTATACGACTATTACT
The DNA here is from genome assembly GCA_963920215.1 of Nineta flava. Taxonomy (NCBI): domain Eukaryota; kingdom Metazoa; phylum Arthropoda; class Insecta; order Neuroptera; family Chrysopidae; genus Nineta; species Nineta flava. The sequence goes on from OY986044.1 coordinate 72,954,368, forward strand.
ATTTATTTATTGACTTTTTGACCGATATCTCTTCTAATACATATGTTAATATGCGATTGATAACTTCCATGTAAATTTAATCGTGTGAATAACAATGTAATTATTTGTATATCAACTGCTTTTAATGCGATTGAAAACTTTCACGTGTAAAAACGGGCTATGAGAAGATAATAATTATTAAGGTAGTTGTCTTGCAGTAATTATGTTAAAAAGTTTCAGATCAGAACACACATAAATTATATTAATCGACTGAGATAGATTGTAGACTTTTTTTACTTGAATATAACCTCGTTTACAGTCGTATTATTGTTGTTTGTTTAAAATTATACAACTTTAAATTTTATAAGTCTTTGGCTTCGGCTTTCATAGTAAGAACATGTAATTGTAAACATGGAAATAATACGCATCAATTTTTCATGAAATGTCTAAGATTTTCGTGAAAAAAGGATTTTTAATTACATTTGCCTACTTTTTTTTAGCCCAATCGCTCGACACGATTTTTAAATAAAATTAAAAGTGTGATGAAATTACTACTTTTGAATATATACCTGTAATGTTAATCGTACAATTTTTGAGAGTAATTTTTACCAAAACTAACCAGTCCAAGTAGCCGAGCGGTCTAAGGCGTTATTCCTGTGCAGTATGCAGTACTTGGAAACTAGGAGGTTATGGGTTCGAATCCCGACATCGGCAGTTTGTCAATTATTAAGAAAAAAAAGGAGCGATTAATTGACTAAACTGTCGGCGTATGGACAAGAACGAGTAACCGGCTATGCTTGAGAAGGTTTTCTGCAGTTTCCTTCACGAACTCCAGATGAATATCGGCATAGTTCCTATCATAGTCGGCTGTACCCGCATATCCTACCAATTCCTAGTCTACTCACAAATTCCTTCCACTCCACTCACATCCTAAGGCATCACAATGGACCTTACGGTCGAAGTGTAGCCCCCATCCAAGGCAGACTTTACAATCTACATCTACATCTTTACCAAAACTAAACGATAAATAATTTCGAAATAAGTTTAGAATATTGATATTTTGAATAATTTATCAAAAGTTCAGTCAATTTTGCCGGTAACGCGTTTCACACATGACAACTACCTTAAGTATCTTATTTTTAATGTAATATTGTTTTACAAACTTTTTATTGCATAAAATATCGTTTTCTGTGGGTATTGGTGCGGCTACATTTTTATTAGGCTCTTCCGGATGTGGTCCAATATCTTGACCGGCAAGCCATTTCTCATAACGATCTGGTTGAAAACGTTTAACAAATGTATCCATAGATATTTTTACCATATCCTTACTACATGTACATTGTGATGCACGTTTTCCATATTCCACCCAACGTTCTGTTGCAAAATTTGTCGATTCAGCACAATTAAATCCATGATTAAAACCTAAAAAAAAAAATATTTTCATTCGATAAACGCACTCTCAAATTTAACTATCGTTTTAAATAACAATAAGAAAAAAAAAGTATAAATTTTAGTTTCACCAACAAACGGTAATTGGTAATTGGTTAACATACATACCAGCATGATATCCATATGGAAATGTGATCATTATTTCACGTTCCTCTTGGGTAATTTTATTGTATGGAATTGAATACTGTTTTAATATTTGTGGTGATATTAACGTCATTTTATGTCTTAAAAATGCTTGACAACTATTATAACTTGCTGGAAAGAAACCATTCGCTAAACGTTCAACACGACGTCCATGTTCGGGTGGTATGGAATACCTGTGTTTAAAAATAGTATAAGATTAGCACATGTATTGAAACTTTAAATATTTTAAAATCGTCCTATGAACGTAAAATAAAAATTCATTACGCAGGAGCTACTTCAATTTAGCGAGTTTCCTTAGAATACATAAATCACTCTCTAGCGGTCACAATTTTAGTCTGATCAAAATGAAATGTCATATCTGTTATGATTTTAGTATTTGCAAGGCCAATTTTATTAATAAATGGCATACGTCAAGAGGAAAGAGGGGGGGCATAAAGAAAGAAGAAAACACAAAATATCTCTCTTAATATTAGAACAAACGAAAAATCCTACCTACAACTTTACTTCTTACAAATTTTTCTATTTTTCGAATATTAAGGGAGTATTTTTCCAACATTAAGACAGAAATACCAAACTTTGTGTTTCTCCCTCCCTCTAAACCCTCTTTCCCCTTGCCCGATTTTGTCCATTAACGAACTCGACCGTTGAAATATCAATCCAATGACCCAGTCAAAATAGATATTTAAGTCAGGAAAAATTAGCATAGAGCTATTGGTACAGGTCTTAAATACATTACTACAAATGAAATATCAAAAGTTTTCGTCGATCCTAATTCTGTTAAAAATTGTATTCAAGGTCAAAGGTATATTTCTCTTAAACGATATTGATCAATTGTCTACAAAAACTGTTCAGATCTTTTTTTTTCCTACGAATCACCATTCCTGTGATATCGCGATTCTAAAAGTTGAAAAGTGTTGTCTTCCTTCGTCACAATAGATCGTGGAGTATGTCTACTGGTGCTGGATAAACCACGTAAAAAATACACCAAGTACACTACTTCATAGGTGATGCGAACTTTTGGAATCGTGATATCTTTGGAAAGGTGATTCGTTCAACTTTCACCTGACCTATTTTTACAATAACACTTGTCTTTTACGAGAAATATGCGAAAAACCGATGTTTTTGACCTTTGACCTTGAATAAATTTTTTAGCAGAAATAGGATTGCTGAGGACTTTTGATATTTCATTAGTAATAGTGTAATTTTTTCGAAGTTACAATGATTTTTGGTTTATTTTGACTGGGTAACAAATTATCATTTGATCATTCTAAATATATCTTAAACCATTGAGTGTTGAGACGACTTAATGAGCTGTGATTTTTAGGCCGTGATTTGTTTTCCGGGAATATTTCGAAAAAAAGATAATTTTACAAGTAATATGGATGAATTTTACGTTTCATCTACTAGATAGGTTGTGGTACAAAACCAATAGCTACAGTTTCTTTCTTAAGTCATTGCATATTCGTTACGAATATTTCTTGAGATAACACATCATTGAGTCTCGCTCCAACACTTCAAGATACACCGCTCTTACGATATTTTTTAGACTGATTTTATTGGTTTTATTTTAGATTCACAGGATATTGATACGATTTTAATTTATTATAATTAGTATACCATGTTTTAGGGGCACCAAAATGTAAATAATTTATTGAATATAAATCCATATCTTCGGTATGCCAAGCGAATGTTGTTTTCCACATTCCAAAATATAAGTAGGCTGTATTTACACCTTCAATTGATATACCATAATCTTGATTTACATAATCTAAAATTGTTCCTAAACGATTCACATTCCATTCCTAAATTTAACAAAAAAAAAAATATTTCGTTTATAAGATATTCATTTTGTTTTTATAACAAAATCAACTATATTCAGTCATAAAGCGAATTTTTGTTGGCTTCGAGTTGAGCTCAAATATCTGAAGAAAACGAAAAGACAAAAAAAAGTTTAAATCTTACATTTACAGTTGGATCTGTTAAACTCCCAGAAACATCGGCTCCATAAATTGGTGCTACATACGTAATATTTTTCCAATATTTACGCTCTAAATCTTCATAGTCAAAATGTCTTGGAGTATTATATCTAGAATCAAATACAAATTAAAAAAACGAAACATCTTCGATTGGGATAGAAACGAAAATTCGTTTTATCATTCATAACTTTTCAATAATTCAATAAATTATATTTTATTTTCGTGCAATTCATACTCTGTATAAATGATGTACACTCCCGTTCATAAAAATTGAACTAGTTGAAATATTCTAAGCGTTGTTGTATGTAATATACATAATATATTTAGTAATATATACGCTTAGAATGTGACTTACTAGTGGTACAATTTTTATGAACGGGAGTGTATATATACATCGCAGAATATGCCATTCTCACGCTATTTAATTTCTTAGTTTATAAATTATTTTTGAATACACAACAACAAAAAAATGTATTGAAAGAGAAACAAATATTCAAATTTCAATATATTATTAAGTTTTGAAACTCAATTTTTATTGCGTATCTACTACGTAGTTTACAGCCAATTACAGACCTAGCTGTCAGCTTGTATACAGTTGGTTTAAAATTAGAAATTGATTCAACCAATTTTTTTACAATCCATTAATTAATTTTAACGTGAAACCAAATACAGATTTTATGGATAAAATCAACTATTGTTTTATCATATAGTATATCAAAAGCTAGAAATTACAGTGCATTTATGTCAATATTAAATTTCATTTTTCTATTTTATAATTATGTAAAAATAAATCAAAAACGTTTACCTTGAAGAAATTTTACCACTATTTATTATTGTTGACATATGTTTCAGACTATTATGGCCATTTTCGAAACCGTTGTCAACAATAATAAATAGTGGTGAAATTGACGAAGAGTAAGAGGTTTTGTTTTGAGATATTAAATCAACAATGTTTCACGTAAGTAAATCTCTAAACATATATATGTTTTAGTTGCCTTATATTGACACACAATTTCTGAATATTAGATTCGTAAATATTCGCTGAGTATTAGAATTGGCTTAATATTAACATTTCTAAAAAATTTCATTCACTACACCTTTTACATCAATTTACTAACTTTTTCTAGGATGACATATAGAAAGTAACAAAACTAGAAAAATGATGCAACATAATTTTGAATTGTTTAAGTAATTCACCTCTCTGAATTCGCTAAATCTGCATACTGTTGTACGGTCATTGATTTTTTTTGAATATTTATCTGCTGATACAATCCTTGTTTCCCGGTAACCACTTGACATATAGGCGCAGGTATTGTGATTTTTAAATCATTCAAATTATAACCACTTTGTCGTGGCACCCATTCTGCTGGTGGTATTACTTTAGCGAGACCGGCTTTATGGGCACCTTTTGATTCCATATGTTCGATGTACTTGGAAAAGTTTTTAAATTCTTCCCAAGTAGGTCGAAATACCATTATCCTAAAATATTAAAGCTCACATTAAAACACATATTTACAGGATGGGTTAAAACAGTTTCCAAATGTTTTGAACGCATTTATTGGAAGTTTTTCACCAAATTTTACAATGTTTGTTATATCAATAAGAAAAAAAACTAACCTGGGTATTCCTTGATTTGTTGTGTTATCAGCCATTTTTTCGAATACTTATAACATGTATATATATATAATGAAATATTGTAAATAATTTTATTTGGAATAAGTTTTCATGTTAGTTGAAAACAAGTAATTATTCACAGTAATATTTACAAAAGTTATTTTTTCACTGACGCCATCATAAGTACTCTTATTGACATTCGATTTATAATTTTTATTTAAGTGATTTTATTCAATTCAATTTAATTAATTGTAATCTTTCATTATTTTTGTAAAGAATAACATTATTTTTTAATAGCATAAATAATTATGTTATTTTATTTAAAAGAAATTCTTCACATATCACATATAACTATTATTTATATTCTCCAGTCGCCATTACTGCACGTACACATGCACTATAAAGTATATCACATAAATATACACAAAAAAATACTTTTATCTATATATCATAGAAATGGTTCTATTTTATCGGTCTTATTCTTTTTTAGATTTGAGCGTCATTTTTTAAAATTATTTTGAATAAAATAAATAAATGATTATGATAAATTATAAATAAATAATTATCATGTTATGTTACTAAAATACCGACCTAATTTTTTTATGAAATCATCAGTCGAATGTTTATCAGATATTTTTATTAGAAACTTCCAATGAAATTTGCGGACGATTTTGTGTTCAATTTTTTTATTGTTGCAATGATCTTGTTGTTTAATGATGTCCAATATCAAAACTAACATTATTAACAATCCACTACTTCTATACATACCTACATAAATGCATAAACTACATCCATTGCTTCGGTTTGGTAAAGTTACTCATGACGTCATAATCCAAAATGGCGGCTTTAGTCAGGCTACATTTCAACAATAAATTTTTTTACTTCAAATTAGCCTTTTTCCTTTGAAGATTTAAAAAAAATCCACCAGAGGCTGCACTAGTGGGGGTTATAGATGTTTTGATTTTCAAAATTAATACTAGAGGGGGTCACCAACCTCTTCAGTAATTTTTGGATCAGAACCAGCTGTTGGTATATACCAATACCAGAATACATTGAAAAAATAGTTTTTTGCGAATAAAAAAAATTTTGAAATCCGATAAGGAAAAGTTAAGTGAGAAAGTTATAGGTAACAAAAAAACCTATCGATTGGCGTGTCTTAAATTGAAATTGGATCGGTAGTTTTTGAGAAAAATAGCAAAAACCGTCAAAAATCGATTTCTTGTTTTTGTTACAAAAATTCGAGTTTATCATAAAAATGTCTAATAATCCACAGAAATGAAGGTCAAAGCAAGCCAAAAAGATGCTTTATGAACAATTAAAAAAAATTAATTTTTTGCCGAGTTATGACGTTGCTTAACGTTGCTGTTAATGAGAAAATCAAAACATGTGTTCCCTCCCGCGACTAGCGCAGCCTCTGGTTGAGTTTTGTTAAATCTTCAGAGGAAAAAGGCTAATTACCATTTGGTTTTGTTTCGGACAGAAATCAAACAAATCAATGTGAAGAAATGAGTAAGCAATATTTCACATCCGAAACCAAAAAAAATCGTTATTTAAAATTAAAAAGTCTATTAAGTATATTTTATATTTTTATATTTTTCATAAAAAAGATTACTTTCATTAAGAAAATAATAATCTGTTTCTAATTATTGCCACCAGATGACATAGTCCTAAGAAACAAACACGAATAGTCAGGTAAAAAAATTACTATTAAAAATAATGTCTTTAACAATACATGTTTTTATTTTCTCTTTTTTTTGTCAATTAATTATCAATCTTCAGTTAAAACTTTGTTATACATTCACAATAATAATATATAATAATATTAAATTCAAAATAAATAACAATATTATATAATAATAGGCTAAAAATATTTAAATATTACAAATTAATTTTTTCAGTTTGTACAGTTTCTAAAATTATTGTTGCTAGTTGTCGTATTGGTAAATCCGTATCAGTATTCTCTAATATCGTCTCCAATAATATATTACCACCTTCTTCAAATAACATTTGACAATACCGTTTTGCTAAAAATAAATATAAAAATTTTTTTATTACGCAAATATTCCTTGTAACCAAAGTGGCCTAATTACTGTTATATCTAATTGAAATTAAAAGGATTAAATTCATATATATTCTCACTTATTGTAAATATACTTCAAATACTAACGATTTTTAGTACAAACATGATGTATTGCCCACACTGCCCATAATTGTATTTGATTATCTACAGATTTTAATAATGGAAAAAATGGTCGAAATGTTCGATATGCAACCATTTCTACATCAGGTGTTTTCCAATTTGATACCACATTACCCTGTAACAAAATGTAAGATATTAATTTCTATGACACAAAATATATTTTCTGTCTTCTGCAACCACATGATGGTTTGAGAGTTATTTTGATCATAATAGTAAGAAGCTCAATAACTAAATATGAATAAGAACCACAAATAAGATATGTGATTTAAAACAAAGAATACTACAAGAGATCAAGAATGTAGCTGGACGTATTTTGGTTAATCAGTAGTTCCATCTCGTGTCTCAAATCGTATAAATAAGGGTAAATAATGTTAATAGTTGTAATTATAGCAACTGTTGAGTAAAATTGAGTAATTTTTTTAGTAAATAATAAAATGTTTTCTTTTGTTCAAAAGAAATTTTTTCCTCCCATGTAGTAAATTTTTATCGAAGAATATTACATTATCGTAGATTAGTCATAATATTAATTTGGTCAAATGAGTCCAGGTGGTCGTGCTGTCAAGGGCGCTCATTCATGAGGAAGGCTATAGACTATCTAAATTAAATAAAAAACAAATTTAAAAAAATAAAAAATAAATTAGTTTAAAAAAAATTCTTCCTCCAGCCGGATTTGAACCAGCGACCTATGGATATCTATATCTATCTATCTATACTAATATAATAAAGCTGAAGAGTTTTTTTGTTGGTTTGTTTGAACGCGCTAATCTCTGGAACTGCCAGTCCGATTTGAAAATTATTTTTTGCGTTAGATAGCCCCTTTATTGATGACGGTTATAGGCTAAATACAAATTTAACGCGAGTGAAACCGCGGGGAATAGCTAGTCTGTATATATTCGGTGTGAACACGCACACGAGGGCATACTTCTTTAAGACATATAAAACCGTTTGCTGCGTTGTCAATTTTTTTTGAGAAGAGTTAGACTGTATAATATGTTTATTGGGTTTGAATCGTATTGTCATACTATGCTGTTTATCGATAGCATGCACGCAACTATTTTCATACCACTTATACACTATTCTCACACTTACAAGTGAATCCAACATAAAAGATCGTGGTGTCTCTTTAACACCCCATTTCTCTTCGCCATCACTGGCTAAATGTGCGATGATTCCAGCAGCAAAATAGCTGACATCAATGTGTTCCGACAGTAATAAACATCTAAAAGACAAGAAAAATTGATATTATCACAAATTGACTTTTCGAAAAAAAAACAACGTACTGTAATTTATTTATTAAATTTGGTATCATTAATTGATGCCGTAATTCTTGAACCTCGGCAATATTATTAATAAGACCTAAAACTTTCGTTTCTATTGAACTTTCACCAGCAAAAGTCATTAAAACATCTAAAAATAAAATAATTCCTCCTTCTTGTAAAAATACTGAACACGTAGTGGATGACTCATCTAAAAAATATAAATAACATATTAAGCTATATAAGTTGTGCTTTTCTTTAAAGATTATTATTCAAATAAACCTGTTAAATTCCATAAAGCGCTTAATGTAAATTTCATTGTTATGTCACAATTGCGTTCGTTTACTTTATCTTTGATCATGGATAATAATTTTTTCATATACATGGGCACTGATCCAATAATACTTGTTTCTTCGGTTGTAATTTTTGAAGCTATAAGAAAGATATAAAATAAATAGTAGTATTTTGACATATTATTTATCAAAAAATTTCATTGCATTATTTAAATTAATGACTGACTACAAATATAGAGTTCTTTTTGCCCCTTTTCATCTACAATAATGAATACTCTGTATATAGAAAACAAGACCGTCCAAGTAGCCGAGCAGTCTAAGGCGTTATGTCTACTTGGAACTGGGAGGTTATGGGTTCGAACTCCGAAATGGACAGTTTGTCAATTAATAAACTGTCGGCGTATGGACAAGAACGAAGTAACCAGCTATGCTTGTGAAGGTTTTCTGCAGTTTTTTGAGTGTGTCTACATGTATATGTAACAAAGATACCATATCATAGTACACTGCATATAGCCAGTGATAGACACACTATACATTGTTTCTAGATTGGGTGTATTTTAAAATGCAAGCTGTATAGTGTACTATATATAATGATATTATAAGTTCAGTCCCAAGTTTGTGCCGGAAATATTGCTTAGAGCTAAAAAGTGGCCTCGAGTTCATAATTGGACAAAGCTGTGCATGTCCCACCTACTAGAGGAAGGAGGGGATATCTATCTGTAAAATCATAAGAGATATTTGTCATATTTATTTAAATGTATGTGATATTTGTCATATCCGATAAAAAACTCTCAATACATACAAGGTATTTAAGTAATTAAATCAGTAAGATGTTACATTTTTTAACTTTTTATGGTAAATTACTGAATAGTTTACAAATACTGAAAATTCGACTAAAAATAGTTACAATGCCTATTTCTAAATAATATTTTAATAGTATTGTACAATCAAAAAAACATTTTAACTGAATTGTTTGTTGATATTTTGTGTCATTATAGTACACGTACAGGTATTTATCTAATCGATTGTAATGATTTGTAATGTAAATTTTATTAATATTAACAACTAACCTAATATACTAATAATAGCCACAGCCATTCGATTCATGCTTGGATCATCTGTTGAACACAATGCCATTATCACTAATTTTGCACACCGAAACTTTTCAAAATTCACTTCTTGTAGTATTCGATCACTACACAACGTTAATAGTGCATTTTTTTGAATCTAAAATTTTTAGAAAATATAAAAATTTCATTTAAATATGCATTGGAACATCACATTCCGAAAAAAAAATGTATTTGACCAATTTTCACCTGTATTTGGCTAGGAAAATTATGCATAGCATCAATTGTTAAATTTACAACATTTTTTAATAAATTTGGATGGATTTTTGATGCAAATTCACCTTTTGTTAAATTATACAAGCATGCAGTTGCTGCCATTTGTACACCAAATTGTTTTGGATGATTTGACATAGCTAACAAAAAATAATAATTTATAATTCACTGACTAAATGAAAAATTAAAAAAAAAAGTACAAACCAGGTAAAACAAGATTTATAATATCAGCACGCGGTTCATTTAACGTCGGTGATAACCTGAAAAAAACCGATGTTAATGGATATCGTTTAATAAAAAATTTTTGTTTTAACGATTTTATACCTAAATAAATAATATAAAGATTTTTGAACATAATTGGCGCGGTCGGTATACATTTTGAGCGATGTTAAAATTTGTTTTTCATCAGTCATACCTGCTACCTAGAAAGGAAAATCAAATGAAAAATTTTAACATGAGTCTATTTTTTATATTGATAGCATTCTAAACTTTCTCTTTCTGTTTAATTTTATAGATTTATAAGAATGTTAATTTAATTTTTTTTTCATTTTACCACTAAATATTTGTTCTAAAACGCTTCGCCAAGAAAGTATTCATATCTATGTAAAGAGCATGTTAATCTGTTTTTTCTTAGTAGATATTTAATATTTTATTTGAAAGAGAAAGAGCTACAGATTACTTTGCCCTCTTATAAATTTTAGAACATATGAAAGCTTTATTTCTTTTCTATTTTTGTCTGATATCATTACTTTTTTCTAAGTTATTATACACACAAATGGTGGGCTTTATTTTTATTCTGAGATCTACAAATTTACAAAAGTGTTGAAGGCAATGAGTTACCAAGTTGTTTAATTATACATTAATAACAAAGCTAAGAAACAGTGTTGTCCAAACTTTATAGGCGCGGAATAGGAAAATCCGGAAGGATTAAGTTAGATGCATGCATGTATAATAATATTTGAAGATTTTTAAAATATGATTGTAATCCTCCTATCTATCTGATTGAAATGCTATTAACATTAAAAAAAAGAACACTTTAAAACAGCTGCATTCAGAATAAAACTATAATTATTTATCGAACAGTTAATCATTACTAAAGAAAATAGTAATGATCTTCAATACAATGACAATAAAATGACAATCACTGTTCATTGTTGTTTATGCATTTCATTTTGAATGCAGCCACAAAAGACATGTATAATACTTACAGTTAAATTATTTTGATAATGAATATGAATTGGATTTATAAACATTTCATTTAAACAACAATTATTAAACATTAAACCTAAAAATGTAAGTTTGGGATGACTTAAAATAAATCCACTTAAATAATTCATTTCCATATCTTGTTTTCCTAAATTAACAAAACAATTAATTAGTATATATTTTACTTAATTAAATATACAATATTTACACAAAGCTAAATGGCTGTGGGTACTAATAGATATTCTTGTAAACAAACCATATCCCTGGGGTACACGCAAAAAACGAAAACGCCCTCAAACTTAGTTAATTTTCGTTCGTTCAGATTTGGCCAAGCAAAGCCAAATCTGATTCTCTATTATCAGAACCGTTTTGTTTCTCAGGAAAAAAATAGGAAGAATTTCAGCTCTTATTTCAGGACGATATTGATATACCTTAAGTAAAACAGAATAAAGATCGTTGAATTCTATCCAACAGATCCACAGATATAAATTCCGAAAGATTGTACGACGAGCTCTCTCTGAAAAACATTATTTTTTCTCTAATTAGCTTCGTCTATTTCGAATTTGTAGTAAATAGATGATTTCTAAACAAAATAAGATGCAGCTCCGCAAATCGTAAAACGCTGTTAGTAATAATAACAAATTCATAATTTCTTAAAAAATGATTTTATTAAGTATTAACTAATTTTTAGCATTAAAGTTTTAAATTTGGCAAAAAAGGGAATTAATAATTTAAAAGACATTCTTATTTCCGAAGGTAACAACTCAACTAAATCATATCTTTTAGACTAATATCGATGATTAAGGTCAAATTTGTAAGTTTCGTGTAAATATCATTGTAATTTAGAATAATTTTATGTATTGAACAAAATACTTACCAGACATGTCTAAATGTATTAAATTTGGTAAGGCGTTAACATTTTTTAATAAGTTATCTAAATCACACACTCTACTGATTATTTCAAATGGACTCATTCCAGGAGGCTCACAAGATATATCTAAATATGTTAAATTATTTAATTGTATTATCACAGGTATCATTGTCGAATCATAACTTGCCTGAAAATGTAATCAATATTTATTAAAATCTTAACATACAACAGGCTATTTGATCTAACTACACGATAAACTACAATACAAGATCGTGCTTAAAATACCAAGCACTAATTATTTAATTTTATATATGTACTAGCTGACCCGTACCGACTTCGCACTGAAATAGTGTCTGAAATACATTTTTTCCAAGGGATACCCCTTAAAAAAATCGTAAAAATTGAACAAAATTTTTTTATCCCCGATTTGGATATAAACTTCGTTTTAAGCTAATTTGGACCTAGCGAAAACGATGGCATTGGTTAAAATACGATACGATTAACGGTTTTCAAAGTATCAGACCCATAGTGCTAAAATTCTAAACTGTATGAATTGAGAAGGCAAAATTTTGAAATGTGTTGGTTGAACGTTAAACTGAACCTGATTTTCGTACTGTATGGGTCAAAATTAGCCCAGAAAATGATTATTAATAAAATCGAGAACAAAAATTTTCTTAACTTTTTTCACATTTTTTCCATGGGGTACCCCTTAAAAAAATCGCTAAAATTAGAGGAAAATTTTATGTCTCCGATTTTGATAAAAACTTGGTTTTAAGCTAATTTGGACCTAGCGAAAACGATGACGTTGGTTAAAGTTCGATACGATTAACGGTTTTCAAGGTATCAGACCCATAGTGCTAAAATTCCAAACTGTAAGAATTGAGAAGGCAAAATTTCGCAATGTGTTGGTTGAACGTTAAAATGAATCTGATTTTCGTACTGTATGAGTCAAAATTAGCCCAGAAAATGATTATTAATAAAATCGAGAACAAAAATTTTCTTCACTTTTTTAACATTTTTTCCAAGGGGTACGTACCCCTTAATAAAATCGCTAAAATTGGAAGAAAATTTTATGTCCCCGATTTTGATAAAAACTTGGTTTTAAGCTAATTTGGACCTAGCGAAAACGATGGCATTGGTTAAAATACGATACGGTTAACGGTTTTCAAAGTATCAGACCCATAGTGCTAAAATTCTAAACTGTATGAGTTCAGAAGCGAAAATTTTGAAATGTGTTGGTTGAACGTTAAAATGAACCTGATTTTCGTACTGTATGGGTCAAAATTAGCCCAGAAAATGATTATTATTAAAATCGAGAACAAAAATTTTCTTCACTTTTTTAACATTTTTTCCAAGGGGTACCCCTTAAAAAAATCGTAAAAATTGAACAAAATTTTTTTATCCCCGATTTGGATATAAACTTCGTTTTAAGCTAATTTGGACCTAGCGAAATGGATGGCGTTGGTTAAAATACGATACGATTGACGGTTTTTAAGAGATCAGACCCATCGTGCTAAAATTCAAAACTGTATGAATTGAGAAGGCAAAATTTTGAAATGTGTTGGTTGAACGTTAAAATGAATCTGATTTTCGTACTGTATGAGTCAAAATTAGCCCAGAAAATGATTATTATTAAAATCGAGAACAAAAATTTTCTTCACTTTTTTCAATTGAAATTAATTTTGTTGGGTTAACGACTGTTAAAAATAGTGTAAATAAATACCACCTCGTTTGGCATACTTTAACGAAATGAAAGACTGAAAATAAAGAACAATTACTTACCGTTATTAAGTTGAACATTGATAAACATTGTAATTGATTTTTTAATTTTAATAACGGTTTTATATCAACAACTCTTGTATTTGATATATTTAACGATTGTAAATGTACTAAATCATCACAAATGATTTCCAACGCATGTGTATTAAATTCCGTGTCAGATACATTTAATACACGTAAATTTTTTAATTGTGATATAGATATTATTGGACTATAACTAAAATAAAAATAATAAATTTTTACATAAGTTTCGAATTCATAGTATTGCTTTTCTTTAGAAAGGTTCGTGTACAATAGCGTCGTATGTAGTTGTTGGTAGCCATTGAACAGATACACATTTGTTCCTCGATAAAGTTCTCTCTACTATAAGGGATGTTGCAAACATATGCATCCGCAAACTTGGAGCATTCGCATTGTTTTTTAACCCGCGGCTCAATCAACAATCTTCGCGAAACTTTGCAGACGTGATTTTGATACAAATCTATATATAAGATTATCGGGAGGCAGGTGCTCCAGTTTTATCACTAATCGCCGAATAGGAATAAAATTTTCATCAAATATCGATAATATCTAAGCCTATCAAATAAATTCTCAGAAAGAAACACATTATAAAACTAAATATTATTTTAGTGAATTCTAAAACATCGATTTAAAACGTCTTTGATTTTGTTGACTAATAATAGGTACATTTAGCCGATGAAAACGGTTAGAAGAAAAATAGCGGACGCTAAATTATGGTGAAGGCTGTGTAACACTGATAATTTTTTGCTAGGACAGTTGAGTAAGACATATATTAAAATATTACAATAATACGAACAGTACTTTTTATTTGTAAACAATTGAAATTAAGCAAATAGGCAGAAATAGTTCATTTGCAGCTTAGAAACTGATATAAACAAAACGAACCCAATATTATAAATACTTACTTATAACTATCAAAAATACTATGAGAAATATTTAAATATTTTAAATTTTGAATTGACCATTCGCTTAAACATCCTAAAATCACAAAAGAAAAATAATTATAGGTAAAATTTATGTGGACTAACCGAATTTACTTACTTATGACTTCAGTGACTGGTATCGACATATTTACACATTCTAAATTAACTATTTTATGATTTGATATTTGAATCAGTCCTTTTGTTGTTAATTTAAGTACATCTTTTAATTTTATATGACTGAAAACATCAAATATACTTCAGTTATTAAGGAAGTTGCTGCATGTCTATTCATTTTTTATATACCAAATTGGTCTCCAAATTAGAAAGACTCAAAAGTGCAAAATTATAATATATAAGTTTTTTACATTCTTCGCTATTTTGCGATTATTGCCCATATGCCCCACAATTCAACCAAAATCCAAAGAAATAAAATTGTCAAGATAAATTTCCCTATATTTTGATTACGAAAACAATGGTGAATTTTTTTCAATCCGGTTGCCATTAAATGATCTAGGTAATTGGTTGAGTAGTCACTTTTTATCTATTTCTTCAGTAGCAAACTGTCAGTATAGCAAAATTTTTGGGTCTAAAGTAAACCCTTCAAAAAGTGACCTTTGAATTGATTGTTTAGAGTATTCCTGTACGGTTAAAAACTGCATATTTGAATACTACTTTACTGCGTTTCCGGTCCAGTCGCTTAATAAATACGATAAAGTTTTTTCTATAAAATTTTTAACAAATTACATATATAAAAATATTCACCAATATTTTTAAACCAAAAATATAGGAAATTTCATCCTCTACAACTCTGGCCGAAAAGTGAGATACG
The DNA here is from genome assembly GCA_963920215.1 of Nineta flava. NCBI lineage: Eukaryota > Metazoa > Arthropoda > Insecta > Neuroptera > Chrysopidae > Nineta > Nineta flava. Next base: position 72,970,248 of record OY986044.1, read on the forward strand.
AGGGTTAATCCCAAAAACAAATCTACATCAAAATTTGTTTGGTATAAATTATCTTTGGGAAAATTTATGGGATTATTATACGATTTTATAAAACATAATTTTTCGTTCTTGTTTTTTTATAAATAAAATGAGGTCTTTATACTAACTACTAAGGCCTGCAGTTTTATCTACTTTAAACATTATTTCTCATTACAAAATGGTTTTTTTTTTTTTATTGGGTAAATAATTCATTAGTGTTAAATCTATACTGCGCTGGATGTAGAAAACAAGTTTCAAACAAAAATTACTTCTCTTTTATGAGATATATAAATTGGGGATCCTAAATTTAGTCATGTTCGACAAAATTCTATACCTCCCTATCAAAACCGGAAATTAATGGAAAAATGTTGGTGATTGTGTAAAACAATATTGCTTGAGATAGAAATTTGCTCTATTCAACGAGATTTTAAAATACCTATCCCCCCGATCCGTGATTTTCATTGCCCAACAAACTCTACCCGAGAAATTGAGACCCTATCGGTATGAGCTTCCATTTTCTATTCTGCAGACGGAAATCTTTATAATACACAAACATAAATTATTTTATTCAGATACCCTTAATATTTTATATGCGAATACAAACGCTTGTTATCCACCTTATTTCTCGTAGGACCATTCCGGGTAAAGAAAATGGTGAAAAATCTATTTCTAAGCCCCATTTTGTCAAAATTAGGGTGGTTTTGGAGATGAGACCATCTAGAATAACTATAGAAGTATATCTAAAATAGGCCTACAATAAATAAATCTATGATTTGGATACAGTAGTTTTTAAATTTCGAATAAGTGGTTCATTAAAACTAAATGATAAAAAATAAAAAAAACTTACAATAATTTTGTATTATTAGGTGTAAAAAGCGTAATTGTTTGATCATTTAATAAACGTTTACACACCATACGATCAAACAAGGATTGTGATAAGACTTCACATAAAAATTGATTCTTCTCTTTAAATTTATATTTTAATTTATTTTTGGTCCGTAACATATTTGTTGGTTCATGTATCTGTTGTGTATCAAAGAACATATTTTGTGTTGTTTTATGTATGAACATTTGTTCATCATTCATTGAATTATGAACATCAGTGTCAATTTGTACTAAACATGGTTCAAAAATATCATGTAAATGATCGCATATTACATCGACACACAGATCTTGTAAACTGTGAGGTGATTCAAACATTTTTTTAAAATTTGAATTTAAATTTTAGTAATTTATTAAATATTCCATATTTGCATCTAAAAATGAATTTTTAATTTACACAAATCACTATCAAACGTAATTTTTGTTCTTGAATATTTGTTCTCATGTAGGTACTTCTTTTACAAACTAACTGTCAAATGTACATTTGACAGTAGAACCCCATCCCATGATATACGCAGATGACAGTAGAGAATATAGAACAATGCATGCAACAATGAAATATGTTATACTTTATCAGAAAGTGTTGTTTTTGTTCTAGAGAGCACAAACTGATTAGTCTTTTTTTTTTATCTATAAATATAGTTTGAATAAATAAATTTATATCTAAAATAAATATTAATTCATCAAATTCTTTTATTCAGTTTTGAAATCACATAGCACAGTAGTGCGTCAGACCAAGTTTGATTTAAAACGAATACTTTTTAAATAATTTTTTCGATTTTCGTAATTGTTGCTATAAAAACCAAAATATATAACGTATTCAAATATTTTACTTTATCGTTAAAGCTCGTTGGAAAATCATCGATGCAATCTCACCATTTCTAGGCCAATAGCAAAAATTACTGCCATAAAATGTAGTTCTGTCATTATATTATTTTTGCATTTTCGGGACTAAAATGACAACTTTACTCCCTCCAAATAGGTACTAGAGTAGTACTTTTTTTAAAATGGGAGAAAAAGTTAATTTAATTAATACGAAATATGAAATAAATAAAAATTTGTTAAATAGAAATGTCATTTTGATTTTGTTGCTAGGATACGTATTAAATTTACTTTTTCTCCCATGGGAAAAAAATTACTTTTTCTCCCATATGAGAGAAAAGTACTACTTTAGTACCTATTTGGAGGGAGTAAAGTTGTCATTTTAGTCCCGAAAGTGCAAAAAAATAGTATATTTACCGTGGGACTAAAGTGCCTTTAATCCCATGAGTGGTTCATGGAAACTCCACTCGCGGGATTAAAAGAGTCACTTTAGTCCCATGGTTAATAATATACTATTTCGCGAAGCTTACATTCAAGCTAATTAAATATATTCGCGTTCAAAAAATAAACCTTTTTCATAAAGTTGACGTTTTTTTGAGAGACCTAGAAAATTTTGCACTAAGGATAAAAAATAATACGTGCCTCATTCATAATTCAAAGTGAATTCGGTTTTCAGGCTTGGGCTTTTGGTATATTCTGACATATGTTTAAATCAATATATCCCTTTACGATAAGATCTATCATTGGGCAGAGGCTAAGTACTATAATCGTCATCGAATTATATTGTATACATCGAACATACACTATAATTATATATAGAGTGAAACAAGAAACGGATTATCATACTGACCTCTATACAACTGGACAAAGTTGCTTATGGGCTAATCTATTAGTCTCTGGTCTAAGCCGCCTCGACTAGTCAAAGTATTAAATCTTGATTCATGCGCTTGGAAAAGTACGTTTCTAGTATTGTCACTGTAGCGCTGCGATCGTAACATTAAAATTGGACTTTAAATAAAATTTTTCGATAGCTCGCTTAGTTTTCGAGATATGGAATTTCAAAATGTTAATTTTTACAATATCTGAAATATATTAACTAAATATATTACAATACGGATAGACGAACGGGTATGCGGAATTAAACTAATTAGTTCATTTTATGAACACCTATACCAAAAATTGTTTTCTCAATATCAATATTGTCAACCGTTACAAAGTCGGTACCAAACTTAATATACCCTTGTACTATTTTAAGGGGAATTATACGGTTTTCGGGGTGCCGCGATCTGGCTTTTTCAGAAGTCCATATAGTAAACTTAGAGGTAAAATACGTAGCAGTCTGTATATAGAGGTAAACATTGACTTTTTATTATTTTCAAATTTGTTTCCTTGATAAATTAATAAAAACATTGAATTTATATTTAGCTCAAATTTTTTAGTATAAAATTGTTAACAATTATTGTAAACTTTCCGTTTTTTCTATTTGTATTCTTTTTATTATTATTAAAGGGCATGAAATATTGAAAATTCAAATGTACGAGCTCAACATAGTGCATTCATGTATTGGAAGTTTGTACTATAACGAGGTATAACAAAAGACAGATAAATGTGAAAATGAATTAGAAAAACAAGGATATTTGATTTAACATTTTTGAATGCGCATGTGTCATTTTCATTTCTAGTTATATTTCATAACCAGTCCGTTGACAATGCGTGCAGATTATACGGAGTGTTGTGTAATTTTATGAGCATGTATGAATTGTTCTTTGAGCCTTCCTACTCACATGCTTGAGATAACCTTCAATTGATTTTTCAAAAATATATATCCTTTGACAGTATATTTTGAGTGTGTGAGCATACAATTTTGTGACAATGTCGTGGATATTTGGGTACAATCGTAATAATCCATCGGATTTATCAAACTTTGGATTGCAAGTCCCTCCTGGAGCCGGTGGGGGAGGTAGTGATCAAGGTGGACAAAATCCTCCAGAATTGTCAAGTTCGCAGCGTAAAGCCATGGAAGCGTATCGTTTTGATTCATCAGCCTTAGAACGAGCTGCAGCCGCTGCTAAAGAGCTCGAAAAGTCTAGTAAGTCATAACAAGTATATTGCATCATTCATATAAAAGTTACAAAAGGGCATATTATCATTCCTTAGACGGCCAATTTTGTTAAAAGTATTATATTTCGTTTCTGTAGAACTCGACAAGATATACACAAATTAAATAATAAAATTTTTCTCTTTATTTTTCGAGATCGGATACAAGTTTGAATGGGTTGAGTTGGGTGGGTTAACGAATTAACGAAAACGGGTTCCAACATTCTATTTTATCCAGAGACCATTATTGTCAGATAATTTTTTATACTAGTTATTATCATGCTGAGGTATTTTTGAATTATTCAGTGGCATTTTCGCTTGGGTTAGGAGTTTGGGTAAAATTTAGATCATTGAATTAATTTTTAACAAAAGTAGTAAATACATAAGTATTTTCAATCGATCCGACAATTTCGTTTGGACAAAAGTTACGTAAATGTGGTTTTAAGTATCTCAATGCTTGTACACTTTAAGATATGTTTCTTAAATTAAATCATAATTTGTTTTGCAAAATCTATTTTCGAAATAATAAAAACCGTTTTTGCGGCGTTTAAACTTGCCAAATTAGCTTAACGTTTTTCGAATGGATGATATAATTCTACCTGTTACAAAAATTACTTTCGAATTGTTTTGTTTTTATACTTTTTTAAATTGTAAATAGAAAAGGAAATTATAATTAATGCCATTTTTGATTACTTGTACTTTTAAAGGGCACGCCAAAGAAGCGCTAGAATTATCAAAAATGCAAGAACAAACAAAACAGCAAGAATTCGTAGCTAAAACAAAAGAATATGAGGCACATATTGCACAAATGCAAGTAGATCAACGTCGAGTTGATGGCGAAGAAAAACGTAAAACATTAGCTGAAGAATCTAAACAACGTCAACAGATGGCTAATTATCAAGATCAATTATCTAGAAAACGTTATGAAGATCAATTACATCAACAACAGCGTATGAACGACGAAACTTTACGAAGGTAGATTAATAGTTTTTACTGTCACATGTTAGCTCATTAAATAATTCGAGTACACAGAAAGGGTGGATAATGTCCTCCTCGCTGAGCTCTACTATTTGTTTAAACGTTTTATGGATAGAGATCCCCGTTCAAAAGTTAACCCCCCTTTTTTAGTTTTAACCTGAATCCGCCTCAGTTTTTGCATTTTTGACAATTTTTTTCCTAATGTTTGTGGACCGCAGCCCGATCGGACCACAGAAAGTGCCTCATAATTAGCATTGGACGTCAGTCAGTCCGAGAACTGGGGAGTATATTATATGAATAATATACTTATAAGGGTATTCAGGTACTTAAATGTGGTTTTAAGTGCACTTCAACTACATGTAAAGAAATCAAGCTTTTATCTTTTTGAAGCTCCAGTGCTCGTACATTTGGCTAGATATTTGACCTTTGATCATATTTATCAAATTCTCTACTCTTTATACTCAAATTTGTTTTCCAGACAAGAAGAATCTGTAGCAAAGCAGGAGGCAATGCGTAAAGCAACAATTGAACATGAAATGGAATTAAGACATAAGAATGAAATGCGAAAATTAGAACATGAATTACGTGCAAAAGGAAAAATTGATCGTGAAAATCATGATTTAACATTAGAACAAATTCGATTGAAGGCTGCAGAAAATCGAGTTACAGTCATGGAGAGTATAAAGTAGGATTTAATTATTGTTTTTCTTAAAATCAATCCAACCACATTATCTTTGACTACGAACCTCTGATTTACAGCAGATACCAGATATTCGGTGCATCTCACCCCAAATATATGAACCTTCAGGAAGACCTGATAAGCAAGCTTCTGGCCATTGCCAACATATGAAAGAAGCGAATCTCGTCAGACTAAAGTAAAAGGGGGAACACAATGGACCATAAGGTCGAAGTGAAATACTTTTTAGACCCTAAGATATATCTATCTATCTAATGTTTAAAAAGTGAACCATAGTGCACTGTAAACTGCAAAATGCATTTCTATAATATTTAGGATATCTTGAAAGCATTGTGACAAAAAAATGTTCCTCAAATGTATCGGAAACCACACTTATGCGTCTACTCGTGATAGACTATTAATAAATAAACTATTTATAAATATCATCTGATTAAAAATGATAATAATAAATAACTGTATACTTAATTTTATCAAAATATATGATCTCTTGCGTGCTTACGCCGATGTCAGTAAAATGCTAATCTTATAATGGCTAATACCATAGCTAGACTAGTGTCCACCACTTTGAGTATTCTTTCATTAGAAGAATAAGTGATATATTTGTTTTTCAGAACTGCTGGTTCAGTACTTGGTTCCGGTGTACATGCATTATTAACGGATTGGGATAAAGTGGTTGCAGCAGCTGGTGGTTTATCATTGTTAGCATTAGGTGTATATTCAGCAAAGGGTACAACAAGTGTTGCTGCACGTTACATAGAATCACGTTTAGGTAAACCATCATTAGTACGTGAAACATCACGGTTTACAATGATTGATGCACTCAAAAATCCAATGATGATTATAAGACGTTGGCGTGAACGTAAACCAGCTGATGCGTTATCGGGCGTCGTTTTAAGTCCAAAATTAGAGACACGTTTACGTGACATTGCAATTGCAACAAGTAATACTAAACATAATAGAGGTTTATATAGGAATATTTTAATGCATGGACCACCTGGTACTGGAAAAACGATGTTTGCTAAAGTATGTTATTTGAAACTTTTCTTCAATATTGAATCGTATAGCAGGTATGTTTTTTAAAAATTTTATAACTTTTAGCGTCTAGCAGTTCATTCTGGTATGGACTATGCTATTATGACTGGCGGTGACGTCGCACCGATGGGTCGTGAAGGTGTTACAGCTATTCATAAAGTATTCGATTGGGCGACCACATCTAGAAAAGGTAAATATATATTTTAAAAAGTACCTAAATGAATAACTGTACTGTGTTAAAAGTATACATGTCAATTGAACAGTGATCTTTATGATTCTTAAGCTGGTAGGGGGGAAATACATCCGAAAAAATGAAGAAAATTCTTTTAATGCATATTCTACACTCAATTCTACATAAAACATCGAAAATCGCATGTTTTTGCAAGAACTAGAAGTTACCAAAATCTTTGTTAGATGTATTGGAAAGTAGTAAAAGGTCTTGGAAATTAAATTTTTTTTTAACCAATCAGAGCTTTCCCATGCATTCCCCACTAACATACTTACAAACACTTATTCACACACGCTGTTGGGCGCCTCTAATTAGTTATTTTAATTAATAACTAATTACCTGTACGTCTGATTAAAAAATGGTAAAGGATTTTTCGTCTGAGAATTCAATTTTCTATCCATACCTTCAGTTGTGTCCCCGTGACTTACGGGCCATCCTGTATATTATAACACTTTTAGGCTACCATTTTAACACAAACTACAAAAAAGTTTCAGTTAATTTTTTTACACATTTCGAGAAATAATTAAACAAATATTTATTTTATATTTTCAGGTTTATTACTATTTGTCGATGAAGCGGATGCATTTTTACGTAAACGTTCATCTGAACAAATATCTGAAGATTTACGTGCAACATTGAATGCATTTTTATATCGTACAGGTGAACAAAGTCATAAATTTATGTTAGTATTAGCATCAAATACACCCGAACAATTTGATTGGGCAGTAAATGATCGTTTAGATGAAATGGTTGAGTTTGATTTACCTGGTCTAGATGAACGAGAACGTTTAATTCGTTTATATTTTGATAAATTTATTTTACAACCAGCTACAGAAGGTGCAAGGTACGTTTTTCTTTAAAATAATTTAAAACTTTCCCCATTTACCAAAATAAAATCTTGTTTTATTCAGGATAGTTTATAATTTTTTTTCCCTAAAATTTATACGCTTCAGTGAGGAAAATATATCTATTAAATTGGGTAAACTTTAAAAGCATTTAGTTGTTGAGCGTGCAGAGTCACTACAGTAATAGCTTGGTTTGAATTCTTTGGGTACAAACCTTAAAAATTATAAAAAAGATGTTTTTATTACTTACAGTTTTTACTGTATTTTACCATATCCCGGAGATAATTACGAATAGCTAATTCATACTGATGATGACTATTCTGTAGTCGAAATATGTATTTATAAAATACATATAAAAATTGATAATTCGATTTCGTTCGATAATTCGATTAAACATTTTTTGAAAACTTACCATCACTCTTTTTTTTTTAACACTGCGTAAAATAATTTTACTTATAACAGTTAATTCATATGAAATAAAGTTATCTATAATCCATTAAATTTCTTTTTAGACGATTGAAAGTCGAACAATTCGATTATGGTGCATTATGTTCAGAAATGGCACAACTAACAGACGGAATGAGCGGTCGTGAAATAGCCAAATTGGGAGTAGCATGGCAAGCGGCTGCTTACGCTTCTGAAGATGGTTTATTAACTGAAAAAATGATTCGTGATCGTTGTTTAGATGCAATTGAACAACATAAACAAAAAGTCAATTGGCAATCGGAACAAGAACGTAGAGAATCAAAAACATTAAGTAAATATAATTCACCAACAAAATCATCGTCAAAGTCATCGGAATCATCTGATAGTGATACGACGAAAACCTCAATATTAGTTTAAAAAAATGAATGAATATTATTAAATTCTAGACAAGAGATTGGATGGATAATATTTGAATACATATAAAAGTCATAGTGTGATTATTTTTTTATTGACAATTATTAGGATCGAATTATTGTAATTAAATGCAATTGTTTTTACTATGCATTGATACAAAAATTTAAAGTATAAATTTTATGGTTCCCTAAATTATTTCAGTCTCTATTCGACGAATACAATCATACATTTTCAGAAAAAAGATCTGCATTTATGAGATTAAGTGGCATCTAATTAATTGTGTGATTGAATTTTGATTTGAATACGTTCCATATTATAGTTGACGCGATATATCGTATAAAGCACCGCACCACACGAACATAAACTCATGAGGCGAATAAGTGTTGTTTACTTTTGTGTTTGTAAATAATGAAAGTTTTATTATATTCATTGTTATTTATAAACCATACTTTTTTATAATTTTTATTTGTTTATAAATATCTAAATGTACATTATTACAAATTAATAAATTGTTATAATTTATGGTTAATGATTGATATTGTTTTTTAGAAGCTCTTTAAGGACGTTCAAAAGAGTCTTTGCGGGGAAAGACATAAGGGGGGGGATCAAGGGACTGCGCATGCCCGCAGCGTTACAGATTTAATGTATACGTTGAACTAGATTTAAATATTCTATGGTTATCTGGTAAATAATATACTCGTGAGTCGTGACTCTTAATGTTTCTTATATTTTAAATAAAAAAGTAAAATCTTGTGTTTTGCTTCTCTAAAATGATAAAATTAATTATATAATTCATTATTACTTTCCAAAATGCATTTGAACTTACCTTCATCTTTGGCTCACTCGTAAATAGATTAATAAAACTAAAAACCTCTAAAAACCTGTTTACCGATTCCAAAATGTCAAATTACTTAAAAAAAGTTCTTTCCAACGCTTCCAAAAGCGCTCCATATTTAAAAAAAAATTAACCAGCGTGCTGTCAGTCAATGCTGAAATAAACAACTGTCAATGATAAACATAGAAAATATTTTGTCTCAATCATCACATTAAAAAGGGGTTTTCTTCAGAGTTCGATTATGTTGAGTTAAATTGCTTTGATCGTTAAATGTTTTATCACAAGCATCACATGAAAAAGGTTTTTATCCAGTGTGAATTCGTTTATGTTGAGTTAAATGGCTTTGCTGATTAAATGTTTTATCACAAACATCACATGAAAAAGGTATTTCTCCAGTGTGGATTCGTTCATGTTGAGTTAAGGTTAAACCGCTTTGAGTATTGTTATGTAATTATTTTGCGAATTTTTAACTATCACTTACTTCAACTAATTACTTGATTTATTTATTAAAAAAAGTATTTTATTGGAAAAATACTTCGACTAAATAGTTTGGCTTTTCAATTCAAACTCGTGCCTTATACTCCCTCCACTGTCCCCGGTGCAAAAGGAACACTACTGACATCTTTCTTTTGTCAATTATTTGTTTACATGAAGTTCGGACTCCTTGTCTAGTCTCCATGGTCTTACCCTTGTTATCATTCAATGTAATTTATTAAAAGTAGTACATTTTTGTCGATTATATTTTCTGATGAACAACTGTGGTTCGAAACTATAGTCAATATAAACTTATTGTTACGAAAATCTGAAATATTTGTTTTATTTAATAACCAAAATAAACAGTTGCCCTTTTTTAAGGCCGGTTTCAGAATTCAGCAGAAACTAAAAGACAGGTTTAAAAAAAAAAAACATAATTTTTACAAAGTTTTCATATAAGTTTTTATTCATAAAATCCGTTAATACATATTATTCTTTATGTTGTCATCTATTATATATAAACAAATAAAATAATATTTTTCAGTTCTTTATTTAAAAACACACAACTTTTTTTTTAAAATTATTATTTTATCGTAAAATTAAAATACTTGTTTTTTATTCAAAATATAAGTACTAAAATTTAATTATTATAAGCAAGTAAATATTATTTCAAAATAATCATCATAATACACTTAACCTGCTGTGGAATTGAAACCATTGTCTTTTATTTCAAAAGAAATATTACCTATAGTCTACGAGATATGTTCCTGACGTGTTTTGTAAATAAATTGTTTTATTTTTAAAAAAAATCTTCACTTTGCTATTTATTAATTTAAAAAAATTTTTATTAATACTTGATTCTTAACTTAAAATTAAACTAAATATTGCGAACACCACTTCAATTTCAAGTACTTCCGACATGTTATTATGTCTTTTAGGCCGGATAATTTTTTATACGCAATTCTTGATTAGTTAAAATTCTTTACCAAACTTTACATTTATCAATGGAATTCATTTTAGAACCTTTAGGACAGTTAAAATCGTTAGCAAATTGTTCTGAATTGGTGAATGGACCAATTACACGGAATCTTCCTGGTGAATGATATCTAAAAATTAATTTTAAAAGATAAATTAAACGATGTTTTTATACGATAAAAGTTTTCATAGATAAATACCCAGTCGTTATTCTGATTTTCATAGTTTCAGGTCGATATTTTGAGCACCATGTGTTAGCAGCGGATATCCAAAACATTTGCTGTGGGGTATAATTCAATCCGGGTAATTGTTTTTCAAGATCATTTTGTTCAGCCCATCGATTGTATGCTAAATATGCTTCTTTAATTCCACCATTATCCGCAATATTTTCACCTTGTGTATTCACACCGTTCAACTAATTACAATTTTTTTTAAAATTAGATCAATTTGTGTTTAGCTTGTAGATGTTTAGTCTCACGCTAGTGTGGTAATAATTTTGCATCTTTCTTACACGTCATTGTAATACATGTGTTCCAACAATAGGTACTTGGAATTTTTATTATGGAAAAATTAACCGTTAAAAAAATTGAATTTTGTTTTTGGATTCTATATTTTCTTGTCTTGCAATTATTATGTTTCTATATTTTTCTATTGAGTTTCTATGTAAGTTTCTATGAGATTATTTTAATTCAAAAATCCGTAGGTTTTATTTATCTGGTTACGAGGCTAGCCGGTTACGAATATTATTACGAGTATTTTTTTATGAAGACAAACTGAACTGGAGTAAGCGAAAAGCCATTGATAGGAGCAATTATTTCCGCTGGATACATTTCATTCTGCGTTATTCGGGTGAGAAATTTGTTACCAGACTGGCATGTGACTAAACACAGAGTTAATTTTTTTTTTTTAAATTACATTTAATCCCACTTCTGGATCTGTGAAATTTCCATATTGATTGATAATACATTGTGATTTTTTAATAAATGCTTGTTTTGTATCTTCTGCCCACCAATCAACAAGATTGCCATTTTTATCGAATTGTCGACCTTGGTCATCGAATCCATGAGTAATTTCATGACCAATTACGAAACCAATACCACCATAATTCATATACCTAGGACGGTCATTACCAAAGAACTTTCCTTGTAAAATACCAGCAGGGAATTCTGTAAACATGTAATTTAATTTTAAAAATATTTAATTTGGGCATTCGAAATTTTGATAGCAAGCTTATTTTAAAATAACAAACAATGCAGTAAACAATTAACAATATTTCGAAATACCAAATGCTGTGACAGTCTCTCATTTATATATATATATATATATATATATATATATATATATATATATATATATAGGGTGAATCGAACCAGGTGCATAATAAGCACACGCCTCCCTTTCTTTCTACGATGCTCCCATCCCCCAATAACATCCAACAGAAATCGATAAATTGAATAAAACACCAAAGCACTCAAAGTGGAGTGCTAGGAGAACATGTAGTAAGGAATATTATTATTTTTTCATTAATAAAATAATATTTTTTTCTCAATTTTAGAGATCTAAAATATATTTTAAAATTCTATGTAACGTTACAACAAGCGCAAATATGGTAACTAATTGTGTTAATTATTTAAATACCCTGTATATATAGAGTTCATTAATAGTGCAGCGTGAACTGTTTTCTAAATACTTTTTACGAACGCACAGTCATATACAAATATTAATTTATAAAAATATATAAAATGAGAGGCTGTTGTAGCGGCCATTTGGCAACCAAAAATTTTGTTTATGAAATCACTAACTAAATATCATAATTCATAACATATTCATTCAAAAACGATAAAAATTAATAATAAATTTTTCTCTAATTATGAATTAATAATAAATTAATATAGATTTTTAAAAACTCGATATTAGATTATCAGTCTAATAGCGTTTTCTTTTGAAATACAAGAGAGCGTGCTCACTACTCTTTAATAACATCATGCTCGACTTCAGTTCTTGTTCGATACTTTTGCCGCAAATTTTATCAATCGAACGTGTCTTAATATTCAAGATCATGGCCCTAATTCAAGCAACAATAATGATAGTATAAACATAATATAATATAAAAAAAAACTATATGAAAACACAATGGGAGTTTGTTTATATTGAAATTATCCAGGCAATTAAACATTCGAAATAATTCGAAATGAAACATTCGAAATAATTTGAAAAGACAAATTAGTAAATGCAAAGAAAGAAAAAAATACATAAAAATTGACATTCATGCAATGTAAGTTGCATAACATAAAAAAAAAACATTAAAACAAACGTCTAAACGTAAGTACACTTGAAAGTGTACAAGACTGTTATGGACTTACGAATAACATTTTCGTTCCAATCATAAAATGCATTTACAAATGTAACGGGAGCGCCTGATCTCCAATCAGATTTATTTACCGGTAAATTTAAGTTTTCATATGTGATACGTTGATGAAATAAATCCAAACTGATTTTATTTTTAAATAGTGAGTCTTCAGTTAATATTAACTAGAATATAATAAAAAGAAACAGATGGTCAGTAATATACTGATCTGTTTACTATACTTACGAATACTGTTCTCAACGGATGAATAAAATGCATTCACAATGGCGGGTCTAGAATGTGATATCCAACTGGTTTTATTGACTGGATCACGTAGACGACGGAATGAAAATTCAGTACCGAACAATGTGAGATTTAAAATTGATTCAAGGTATAGTGGTCGTTCTATTTCAAGCTAAAATTTTATATAAATGTCAAAACAAAGAAAACAAAAATCAATAATCAAATCAAATAAAAAGCCTAAAAAATCAATTAATATTGCTTATCATGTTGAACTCTACAGTGAAATTTGTTCTCAAAACAGTTTCCTCCGAAAAAAATACGTTAAATATTTTTGAAAAGTTAAACCGATATCGATTCAAAATAGTGAACTGTACCAAAAATTGCTACATCGGATACTTTCAGGCGAAATACGGGAAATTCAAATTTTACAAAACGTTTTATTTAATAGTTGATAGAATAATTTGAAAATAAATTTTTTAATAACAACAATATTTAAATTTTGATAAGCCTAACTGAAAAGTAATTGTGAAAAACTATATGACACTCTTATACAAAATGAACGTTAAAATAATAGTTGGAAATAAATCTGCATATGCGCAGTAGCGCAACATTTTACTAATGTCTCATACGTCATCAATTAGTACATTTTTAAACCACAGAATTGCATTTTTATTTTCTGTTTCTTATCTCTTTTGAGTAAATATATTCGGCGATGCGCAAAATTAAGAATTGAACAAAGAATCTTTGTCTGCATTTAAAATTTTTGCATTCCTTGTAATTTAATTTAAAATTTAAATAGACAAATACCCTAGGATAATAAACAATGCTAAAACAAAACAATATTTTACTGACCCCATTATAAAATTCTTCCAATTTACTGTTGTCTAAAAGCTCATCAGGGTACGCAATATGTGTTTGCATTGAAGCCGCTTTGTCTAAAGCATTCGCTTTTGTCACATCATCCATCCAATCAACTTCTTGTAAAATTTTTGAAAATTCTTCGCGAATACCATTAACCATTTCTAAAGCTTGTTTTTTTGAACTTTCATCGAAATATTTACGAACATATAATGCACCCACAGATATTGATAAACTAAACAAAATTTATAAATTTTATCAAGAAATTCAACAAAATCTTAACGAAAGCCTACCTTGAAGAGGTTATATCGATACATTCTTTCCAGCGTGATTCACGTTGTGTTTGGCCATTTAAAACTGCACTATAATCTAGTTGTCGTTTGCGAACATCTTCGGTTAAGTAGCTGATTGATGCTGAGGTTGCTCGCCACATTACATAATTTGCTAAAACTCTAAAAACAAACAAAAGTTAAAACAGAACGGTCAAAAATTCTGAAACTTCGGGATTTATTAGAAAACGTTATTTTTAGCCTGTGAAAAAAAATGAGCAAAATCTGTCGAAAAGTGGTTTCATGCTGGAACATCCTTAATAGCTAAACTACGTTAAGTTCCGACTTTTATTTATATGTGGGTATAGATTTCACCCCCTTAGGAGGGAGTTTTCTAAATATTCTTTCTTAGTGCACCTCTTATACGCTATCTAACGAACATATCTTTCAAATTTCATGTTTATAACTTCATTAGCTTTGGCTTGGTGATGATGAATCAGTCAGAGAGTCAATCAGTCAGTCATTCAGGACATGTAATTTTACATGTATTATTATGACATAATAAAGTTAACAAAAACAATAGGGAATATGCATGAAAATTTTTTTTCACATTTATTTTCAGAATATGAAAATACTGTTAATACTGTAATAATATTTAAAAACGAAATTAAAATGCGACAAATATCAAGGAAGCTATAAGCTTTTAAAGATTATTATCTGTCTCTTTCTTGCAAAAATACTAAAAACGGAGTTTTACGTGTATTTTAAATGGTGAAAGTGTAATATGACGTCACATAACATATCAAGAGGGCTATCACCCTCTTTGTCTAATCGGAAATTTCAATCATTCATATCTCGCTTAGTTTTAAAGTTATTTAAAAAGTAATTTTACCTTGATATTTGTCAAGTAAACATGCTTCAATTCAAGTGAAAAAAAATTTTCATGCATATTCCCTATTATTAATTTGAAAACATATTTTATGTAAACTACTTTTTTGAAATCGTAACTAGCCAACTCTTGTGGTTGGTTTGTTTGTTATTTGAAATCAATTTTGAAGATATAAAAAATTATAACTTTTAACATACCTTTTTGGTGTTGAACTAAGTAATGCTTCTAATTTTTGGAAATATGATGGAACATAAACAATAACCATCTCATTTTCATCAACTCGTACAGTTTTTGGTAAAATTGTATTGATATAGTCGACCCACGGAACATATGAGAATAAACCTTGCAATTCTTTTAATGTATATGGATTATACAATAAAGTAGCGTTACGTCGTTTTTCATTTGGTAGCGATATCTAAATGAGAAAGATTTATTTGAATGATTTAAAGGCAACATAATAATATTCATAGCAAGTAAAGTTGATTCTTAGAATCAGAAATTATATTTTTATTACTCATGCGGGAAAAGTATTATCTTAGTGCCCGCTTTTTCGTGCGGTAAATGGCTGTTTGAGCAAACTTCACTCTCGTGGGCAATCGACAACTTACCATACTGGTTGCACAATATAATATAATGCAACTGCTTGCATGTACTGAGTTTGTTATCAGAACGTGTACTGTTTATTTTATTTTTACACACGTATAAGTGTTCGCAAACATGACTTCTATTTTATAAATTGCTAACACTCCTCTCGTATTAGTGTTTTAATAAAATTAGAAAATTAAGAATCATTTATTGTCCACGGGGTCCGTATCTGTATCGTAAAAATAAAACAGTCGATAGATAATGTCATAACAGAGAACCATGAACGTTGTATTTATTTGTTTCAAGCCATCCTAGTACGCCGGATCTACCTCCAATTGAACATAGGTATATTTAAAAAAACTCTAGACTGAGTATTTTAAAGTCAATTCTCGGAAAACTCATTTATTTATTTAGTAAAAATTATGAAAAGATATTCGGCATACCATAATCAAATAATAAAAATAGTATTATTAATTTAGATTATAAATATTGTTTAAAAAATATTTTTATTGTTTTATAATTTTTTATCTTACGTAAAATTTATTTTATCCCCCTCTCTTTTTGTCAACAAAAGTTAGATATAATTGCACCCCTCCCGCCCCCTAAACCTACTTACGTAATACTAAAGTGGAAATACATGATGGTAAAATAATATGGTAGTCGCATTTAAAACTATACAATTTTCATAAATCAGGAAGCTGGGAAGATTAAAATGAACTGGAATTTTGTTCAATGGAATTTTGGATATTCAATGGTTTTTTTTTTAATGTATCTTTAAACTATTTCTTGAAAATTTGAATAAAACTTACATTAGCTAATGCTATTTCAAATTCAAGTGATTCTTTTAATTCTTTCGCCGCTCTGTCTCTGTCAGCACCGAATTTTACAGCAATATCAACCATATAGCTATAATAGGCACTCACTAATTTATCATCAAATCCTTTGGTTAAATATTCACGACGTAATCCTAACGAAGCTTGATCTAACTGTTAAAAAAAATAAAAAAATTAGCATTGTTAATTCATTTGAAAAATAAATACATTATTTAATAATAATAAAAAAAGTATACATAAAAAATACTTACATCAATTTTACGAATTGTTGAATTCTTTAAATCAATACCAATTGAAAAGTCAAAGAAATAATCAACACTATATCCAAATTTTCTAAATTTATATACAGATTGAATCCAAGTGAACGCATTCTCATTCCACATTTCACCATCTAATACAGGCCAGCCACCCATCTCTTTCAAAATATTGACCAACGGTGTTAATCCACGAGCTTCTATTAAACCTGTACAAAACAAATGATCGAATTAGTAATTAGTTTATAATTTAAAGTCAACTAAATCAAAATTTTTCATTCACTTACTTTTATTCATACATGATTTGTATAAATCTTTTGCTAACACAAATGGTTTTGGATCAGTTGCTTTAATTGGCTCTTCAATCATTATACGCAATTGTTCTTGTAATTTATCGTCAACAACAGAAAATTCACTAACGCTAGTTTTATCATCAGGTATATTTGTATTTTTTATAAAATTACCACAGGCAAACTCATAGAAATCATCACAAGGATCGACTTTTGGATCCATATTTTTTAATATTTCAGATGCTATAAAATAAATAAATTTATTCATAAACTTATGCAATAAATATAACACAGATGTAATGTGTATAGTGTCATTCCATTAATATGATCAAAGTAGTGAAAGGAAGTATATTAAAAGGTTTTTTTTTACAGTTTGACCCCCATATCAACAAAAACATAACTACAGATTTATAAAAATGTAGATGTGCAAAAAAATTCTAAAGAAAATAAAGTAAATGAATTTTTCAAAGTTGGCCACTTTTTTTGCTGTGCAGTGTATATATATTTTGGAAATTTTTTGAAAATAGATTTCTTAACGGGCTCGGAATTTATTAAAGGGGTACAAGGGGTGTACTAAAAATGTGGTACCCTTTTAAAATAATCGAATCGGGTGACGTCTTCTAATATTGAATGTTTTTGATTTTTGATTAGCAATCAATCAATAAATATCAAATTCCCGTTGTCTCAATTTTGTTAGTTGGGGAATGACTGGCAAGCTTTATACACAAACCTGCAACTGCATGTTATAACATTTAAATCGACAGAAAGAAGTAAAAAAGTACCTGTATGAACACATCCTGTTGATAAACATATCTCTTCGTCATACGATTTTGGTTTATGTTTTACACCACCATCTGCATTGATTATAATATCTGGATTCCATTTTTCATTACCTGCTAATGCTTCAGCGGAATTTGGAACACTCTCTATATAAAATTGAAACATAATTAAGGACGTTCATGCACGAGGCTTGATAGTAGATAAAATTTTCTTTTTTAGTGAATTGAATAGCTCAATTCAGTAGTTATCCTCCCTCAAAAATTTGAAACTTGTCGTCGATCATTTTAAAGAGTAATTATCGATTACAGTTTCAACACAGCGTCTTATGGAGAACATAATTTTTATGTACTTAAAATTATAATAACTATATTATTAAAGTAGCCACCATAATAAATAATATTTATAAATATTTATTGAAATATGCAGTTTATATAATTGCATCAAAAAAATTATGTTGATGAACGTTTGAATTAATTATTTAATAAAATTAAAATTAAAAAAGAATCAGAAAATTTATTTAGTAAAAATCTGTTTTTATATCATTTATGTTTTAAGGCTGAAGAAATGTCAATTAATACATTTTTGAACAAACCTATTGAGTTCTTTGCCCTGTACACATATAAAACTCCTGCTAAAGCGATTATCAGTGATAATGACACCAGAATTGCAACTGTTGCAATCATTGTTAGACTTCGTTCCATGCTTGTACGCCTTCGCCACCATGTTGGATTTCTGGAACAAAAATATTATGATATTAATTAGATTTCTATAAATTTAGCCATCGAAACGAAAATTCTTATTAACACATTCATCTATCTAATACGTTGTATATTAAGAGGTTATGTGCTGGTGGGTTGGGTCAAATGCCTTTTTGAACATGACTTAAAAAGAAAATGTTTAAGGATGTACCAGCATACTACCACTTTTCGACAGATTTTGCTCGTTTTCAAATAAATCCCTTAGTTTCGGAATTTTTGACCATTTAGAATGCGAGATAATTAATATCAAAGTTATCATTCTCTCTCACTCTCTCTCGTTAGAAGCATGTGAAACTTCATGCCTGTCCAACTATTATCTGTTGTATTAGAAAAAATACTCGACAGAATTTAAAAAAAAACTAGGAGAGTAAAGCTAAATATTTATTATATAAATTTAAAAAAAATCGTGTGTTTTGTTTTCGAAATATAAAAGTTTAAAGTTATTCTTTTTCTTCTACATAACATTATTTTGGATAAGTAAACTTTTTTTTTGTCTATGTGTTGTATATGTGTGCTTATGTATTGGTGCTACAATAAAATTAAGGCGGTTTATTGTACTGATTGCATCACACAGTGCTGGTACGTCCTTAAGGACGTTCATGCATGAGACTTGATAGTAGATAAAAATTTTTTGTTAGTGAATTGAATAGCTCAATTCAGTAGTTATCCTCCCTCAAAAATTTAAAATCTATTGACGAGCATTTCAAAGAGTAATTATCGATTAAAAATCAAACTTTTAACACAACCGTCTTATGGAGAACAGAATTTGTTTGTACTTAAAATTATAATAACTATATTATTAAAGTAGTCACCATAATAAATAATGTGTATAAATATTCTTTGAAATATGCAGTTTATATATTTGCATTACAAAATGGTGTTGACGAACGTTTGAATTAATTATGTAATAAAATTAAAACTGTTTTGTTAGGTTCAAAATTTTAGAGTTGATTTGTGCCTTATTAATTCGGTTTTTGGGAAAATATTTCGAAAAAAACTGATCTCCAATGCTCTTGTATAGGTGTAAAAGAGATATTGATATTATTTTTAAATTACGATTTTTTTTTAAAGATATATATACTACTATTTAATAGAAATATTAATGAAAAATTTATAATATACCTGAAATGAAATTTTTTTTTATGAAATTAAATAAATGAAAAAAAAAGATTTAAAAATATTATATTAAAAAAAAAGTATTTTCCATACGATGAAAAATGAAAATTGTGTCGTGAGATTTTTCTATATATTATTATTATTATACGATGGTGTTATATTTTCAATTTTCCGCTCGAGTATTTGAATTATATTATGATAATCGGATGCCTGCTGCCTGATGGCAATTTACAAACCGTTTACAAACATTTTTACTATATATGAAGAAAGTTATACTACAATTTTCTTTTTAAATATTTATTACATAGTACCTATATTCCCTCCATAAAATTATAATATTCTTTAGCATGAAAATTCTGAAGGTTGGTATACACACTGTTTGTGTAATTAGAAAATTGGGATATTGCATGAACATTTTTTCTTCAGTTCAATTGAACCATGTTTACTTTACAAATATCAAGGTAAAATTACTTTTTAAATAACTTTTAAAATAAGCGAGATATGAATGATTGAAATTCCCGATTAGACAAAGACGGTGATAGCTCTCTTGATAGGCTTTGTGACGTCATAATGTACTATCACCATTTAAAATACACGTAAAACGTTCCCTTTTGCAAGAAAGAGACAGATAATAATCTTTAAAAGATTATGGCTTCCTTGTTATTTGTTGGATTTTAATTTCGTTTTTAAATATTATTACAGTATTAACAGTATTTTCATATTATGAAAATAAATATGACATATTTGGTATCGGTCAACTACCCAATTAACGCATAATATATTTTTATCAGGAAAATTTAGTTTATATTATATTAATTTAGTATAGGAACAATATTTTAATTTCAATTGTATCAGCTAATGATTGAGGACATTGAGGATTTAAACATTGACACTTTAAAATGGATTTTCTGAGGTTGCTGTTCATTGTATGATTGCTAGATGGTTGTTGTTCTCCTACATGATTTTAGAATATTATTTTTCTGTTCTTGGCTATTACTTCTTTTGGCATGTAACGAATCGCTGATATTACACTCGAATGATGTAGCACTCGCTCGATTGATTTCTTTCTATTCTGTTCTATTTCACAGTGTTGGGTACACATTTGGTAAAAAATGTGTGTAATACCGTATATAGACAAAATTTATATATGTACATACATACATTATATGCTTAAGTGAAACAGACAACAGTCTGTCTGTAACATAAGCAGTGTGACTACACTCTGCAATGGACAATAATTTTGTGTATGTGTGTGTGATATGATTTTTGGATATTGAACGACAGCCATCTCATACATTAGAACATTTCAATTTGACCTGACACAGTTGAAATTAGGTACAGGAATGTCTTCATCATTATTACTCCATGTTTTTGATGAAAAAAGTATATTAGAATTACGAACTTTCATTTGAAACTTTTTCTCACAAACTGATTAGTTTCGCCGAAATTTCAGCTCAAATATCTGTAATTACTTTTAGCGGATATTTCAGAAATTTAAATACCTCGTTTAAAAACTTATTTGTTATTTTCACTTGATTTTATGTAGTATTTTTTGTGGTGAATATGACTCTGTATGTCGTTTTATCATAACACACTCGGTTTTTAAAGGTAAAATTAACGTGACCATATCCCGGGGGCACTGCTACGTTATTATAGGCTGGAAAATTACAGTTTTTATCATTTATATATGATTTGACTTAAAATCGTTATGTTATAGCTGTTTTACATTTGTCAAACTTTCACTGCGTAGAATCACAAAAAATTTCTTGAACATAAAATTTTTCAGTGTGAAACAGCTTCTCTCTAATGCTTATATAATTTACTTGTATCGTTGTAATTTTAGAAGCATAATAAATGCTACTATTAAAAGTCGAATAAACTTGATCCAAAATTTATGAACTTACATATTAGGTATATTGTAGCTTTGAAATCTTACATCTATTTTGACCGGCAAGCAAATTCCCCTGCCCCTTTGTAAAAAGTCCAGTGTCTATGCTTACTTGATTCGAAAATTTGTTTAGCCTACGTAGCTCCTATGTGACTAATTTGTATATCGGACATAATGCTGAACTAATGCTTTTCGCTTAAGAAATTGAGGGAATCTTTCTCTTTTAGCACTTCCTTATATAATTTAGGGATGTTGCGGATATTTCCATCCGCATTCACATTCGCGGAACTTCTGCAATGCTTTTTGCGGAGCTTTTGCATCAGCAGATGCTGCTGCTTGTTTTGTTTACCTTTACTGATTGTAAATAAATCACAATGTGTTTAGACGTGTTATGGATGTTTAGATGTTTGTATAGATGTTTGGATGTTTTTTTGTCCACGTCTTTGAGGAATTATCTAAAATCGATATTCTCGGAGCGGTTTAGCACGGGATTAATCTATGAACCTCTGTACAACAAGGATGGAACCTGAAAAGGCAGCGACATTCCTCTTTATTAAATATAAAGTACTAAATTTTAAATTTTATCCATTTTTGGGAAACAATACTAGCGTAAGTAACAAAGGGTGCAACATTTTTGTACTTAACCTGATATCGGATGTAAGTATTTCGGCTGAGATACCATCAATCATCCCTGACGATGTTATAATTACACAGTATATAAAAGTTTAACTGTATAATTATTAGTATAGTTTTTGAAAATCATTCTGACAGTACTCAGACAAATAAATGACTAAACAGGTGTACCACGAAATTACTATGTTATAGTATGTATTTAATATTATGATGTTGTTTGTTATATATTATGTATATTTTTAATCACTTGTTGTGTTTTATTTATCATTTGAAGTAATATATTATTAATTAATTATCTTATTATAAAAATAAATTATACATTGTATAGAACGAAAAATATAGCGATGATTTTCTAGCTCTTAAACATAATGAATTAATTATAAAACCTATTTTGACAAAATGGAAACCCGACTTAACAAAAGATGCATTAAAAAGTAAAAAAATAATTGCATATTCTTGTGCCAATTTTAGTTCACCAAAGCAAAAATTTTTAAATATATATGTACAATTATTGTTATTTTTGGAGGCGGTGTCAACATAGAGAAATTCACATAACTTTTGGACACCGCGATTTGGTGACAATGGGACCAATCGGAAATCAAACTCTTTAAAACAAAAAAAATTCAAAATCGGTTCATAAATGACAGAGTTCTGAGGTAACAAACATAAAAAAAAAAAATACAGACGAATAGAGAACCATACTCCTTTTTGAAGTCGGGTTAAAAAATGGTGTTGACGAACGTTTGAATCATTGATTATTTTATACCCCATGATATATAATAGAAAGATCTATGACTAATGTTCTTGAATTTTTTTGCATTATCTGAAAAGTAATCGATTAGCTTTTGTATCGTGGATATTTAACTATTCATTATTTTCATGAATACTTAATAATATTTGAATGAAAATAGACTTTAAAATCACTGTTTGTATAAAGTTGGCAATAAAAATAATAAATTCATACATTTCAAACTCAATCAGCTTGAAATGGGGGGGTTCAGTTTTAGCTATCTAACTAGCCAGTTTTTGAAAAATTTAAATAAAATTCATACTTTGTATCAAAATTTTGTATCACATAATGCGGTGATTTACCGCGGTGGCAGGAATGATTTGTTCTCAATAAATTGCAGACAAATATTTTGTAAATAATATGTAAGTTACTTAATTTATTTTAGATACGACATTGTGTAATTTCAACTGCAAAAATCTAGTGTAAAACATTTGTTATTTATTTTGTTCTTAAACACTCACATTACCTCTATACACAGATATAACAGAAACTTGAATTAGTGAATAGGGAATATGCATGAAAATTTTTTTTCACTTGAATTGAAGCATGTTTACTTGACAAATATCAAGGTAAAATAACTTTTTAAATAACTTTAAAAATAAGCGAGATATGAATGATTGAAATTCCCGATTAGACAAAGAGGGTGACAGCCCTCTTGATATGTTATGTGACGTCATATTACACTTTCACCATTTAAAATACACGTAAAACTCCGTTTTTAGTATTTTTGCAAGAAAGAGACAGATAATAATCTTTAAAAGCTTATAGCTTCCTTGATATTTGTCGGATTTTAATTTCGTTTTTAAATATTATTACAGTATTAACAGTATTTTGATATTCTGAAAATAAATTTGAAAAAAAAATTTTCATGCATATTCCCTATTGATATAGCATTGATTATTATAAAACAATAAAGTAGTCTACATACACAATAGGTACCTATTCGGTGAAAGAAACAGATATAAACAAGTGAGTTAATTGCTTAAATACCTGGTATATACTGAAGTTATGAAATAAAGTTTATTACAAAAGTTGATTATTTATTAAAAAAAAAGGAACATTTTATGTCTTTATATTTTTGTTCTATCTCTTACGGTTTCAAAGATAGGCAGTTTTGCCCAAAAATGGTCCGATTTTGCCCATTCTCGAACTTGTCCTTACTTTTTTGCGCTCGAACACACATACAAAATTCCAGCTCGTTATCTTTTTTCGTTTTTGAGTTATCGTGTCTACGAACAGACGGACACGCTGAAATGGACTAATTAGGTCATTTTATGAACAACTATAACAAAAATTTTTTTCTACGATCAATATTTTCAACCGTTACAAAGTCGGAACTAAACTTAATATACCCTGGTATGTATTATACCGTGTGTTTTTCAAAATACACCCAATCTGGAAACAATGTATGTAGTATCTATCGCTGTCCATATACAGCGCACCATGATACGGTGCACTCTGTTACTCATAGACATTTGTAGAATGCAGAATGTAGAATATGTATTCATTGATATGTATACAGACAGTGATATGAACATCACTGTCTGTGCACAGTGGGCGATTATGTGGACAGCCTTGTTCCACCGAAACTGCACTCTACAAATCTCTGTGAATTTGGGTGTAAAAGACTCAAAAAGAGTGCAGCATATCATGGTGCGCTGCATATGGACAGTGATAGATGCACTACACAATGTTCCTATTGGGTCTATGTTAATAGACATATAGTATACCTGGTGACTAATGTTTTGTTTAGTCTATAAGTGTAAAAACTAAGACTGTTACTAATATAACCGAATGTACAATAGGGAATATGCATGAAAATTTTTTTTCACTTGAATTGAAGCATGTTGACTTGACAAATATCAAGGTAAAATTACTTTTTAAATAACTTTAAAAATAAGCGAGATATGAATGATTGAAATTCCCGATTAGACAAAGAGGGTGATAGCCCTCTTAATATGTTATGTGACGTCATATTACACTTTCACCGTTTAAAATACACGTGAAACTCCGTTTTTAGTATTTTTGCAAGAAAGAGACAGATAATAATCTTGAAAAGCTTATAGTATCCTTGATATTTGTCGGATTTTAATTTCGTTTTTAAATATTATTACAGTATTAACAGTATTTTCATATTCTGAAAATAAATGTGAAAAAAAGTTTGCATGCATATTCCCTATTATGATCATTTTTATTTAATCTACAAAATAAACATTATTTTACCAAATATTGTTATTCCTGTTGGAGAGACAAACATGAAAATTTGATGCTGAGCCATGAACGGATTATTATTATTAAATAAAACAAATATTTGAAATTTTCGTAAAATCACTATATTTTTCTAGTTTCGGAATTCAGTTCCTTCTTCAGAAATAATAAATGAAATGATCATTTCATTTTCAACAGGTATAATATGGAGGTAAAAAATATATAGTTAATTAGATATGCTTTGATAATAAATACACAGAGTTTTTGTTGTTGTTAATATTGTTGTATTTTAAAATACTATTGTTGTTATAATACGTGCAATTATAAAATTAACAAATATAATGAGAAAAACTGTATATAAATAGCATTTACTTTCACAGAGAAGGCGAACAGACACACACCTTCTTGTGATAAATTTGTTTGGTTTATTTTTAAGGATGTTGGGTCCATACATTTACACTATAGTAAAGATTATTAAAATAATCAAAGAGAACTCTAGGTTTTTTGAAATTACATTTCAAATTTTGCCCCAATTTCTAGAACATTTATTTGTATTTTATAAATACGTATTTCGACTACATGGTAGTCATCATCAGTATGAATTAGCTAATCGTAACTATCTCTGGGATATGGATTCAAAGATATGTTGCTTGTTGCTAATATGGTGCGTGTCTCATTTGGTGAAAAATGTAATGAATTGTAGCAAAAATGATTTTCTACAACTTTATTCCTCATACATTTTTCGATTGTTCTAAGATTAAGAGATATTTTTATATTTTGTGTATTCTTCTTTCTCTATGCCCCCCACTTTTCTCTTGACCTATGCCATTTAATAAATAAAGTTGGCCTTTTTTTATGTACCAAAATCATATCAGATACGACATTTCATTTTGATCAGACTAAAATTGTGACCACTAGAGATTGATTTATCTATTCACAGGAAATTCGTTAAGTTGACGTCGTTCTTGCGTCAACTTACAAGAACTGTGTGTACCATTTTTTGTGTGTAAAATAAATGAACAATTTTGTTATTGAAAGTGCCACAACTCTATATAGTATTTTAGTTGATTTATGTATTATATTTTATTCGTTATAGTTCAGTAAAGTTAAACATGAAAAGGCGGTCGTGCTTGCAAAAGGTCCGGTCGTTCTGAATTTTTTATATGTTGTTAGGACCTAAACCAATATTAAAAAACCAGATTTGCAATTTCCAAAGTGTTGTGCTAGCGGCAGAGTACCCAAAAAACCATGAAATTTTCGGACTTTTTTCAGTTTTTGCTCAATATCTCAGTGAAGGAAGGGTCTGACCGGTATAGTCATTCTATACGCTTTTAAAGTAGACTAAATTTTCAACAATTTGAGATTAAAACAAGCTCTATACACCTGTTGGTTCCCAAGATACGGTTCTTAGAAAAGAGGCCATTTTTTCCAAAAAGTGAAATTTTTTCGAAATGGTCACTTATTTCGTAAAATATCTTCTAAAATACGCATCCCACGTCAAATATTATATGTAATAAACTTGTAGTAAATTTAATTAACTTTCATTCGAGATCAGACTGGTACCTGTATGCCCAGCGGTTCTCTCAAAAATGGCAGATAACCAAAAACAGTCATAAGTTAACCAGCGCAGATAATCATCGCAGCGCACATTTTTACTAGATGTTTGTATCCATATTTTCGGTAAAAGTAGGTACCAATTGCAATCAGAAGGAAGGAAACAAAAGATCGAGGTCGTACAGCAGTTATCAGAATATGAGAAAATGACACACACTTCTTCTTCCATGCTTCAAGGGGCCACGCTTGTTTTTGAGAACAACAGTCTCAAAAAATAGCTGTACTGAGTGCCCTTTGTTGGAGCCCATCTCTACTATGACTATGTCATCGACAAAACGTTTTTGGAGGTGATTTTTCGCTGTTCTGACATCAGTTATACAATCACCCTTAATTTGCTGTAGCAGGTGTGATAAAGAAAACTGGCATTCATCACTGTTTTCCAACAGGTAATCGTAAACACAATCGATCGTTTCTTCAGTATTACCGGTTAGACGATACCCTCTCTTATTCCTAGTAGCAGGTGGTAATCTAAACAGGCTCCTGTAGCACAATCTGTGCATCCACGTCTGCAGCAACCAGGTCGTCAATGGCGAGGAGGCGCTCCGATTGTGCTACAGGAGCCTGTTTAGATTACCACCTGCTACTGGGAATAATGATCATAATAATAATAATAATTTATTATACCAGAAATGATGTACAAATGTAATACATATTGGTTCGTCGTATATTCCTAACATTATAGGTTGTTAGAAAAAATTCATCCACATTATATGGACAATGATCGAGCAGTAAATTCTTGCAGGCGGTTTCAAAATTCCTTTGGTTACATTCAAGCTTTATATGAGATGGTAACTTGTTGAAAAATTTTAAGCCATTGTAAGATGGACCATGTTCGAAGACATTTAAGTTGTGCTTGGGTACTCTTAAGTCGCTGCTATGTCTTGTATAATACGTGTGATTAAAGTTATTTTGATCTACCGTATGAATATTCTTCTTTATGTGGGCGAGACAAAGGAGAATGTATATACTGGAGAGCGTCAAGATTCTCAGTTCCTTAAAATATTGTCTACAGGAAGTTTGCTGGCCAACACCTACAATTACTCGGAATATTTTCTTTTGCTTTATGAAAATTTGTGTTGATTGAGAGGCAGACCCCCATAACAAAATTCCATATTTAAGTCTGCTATGAACCAATGAATAGTAATAGTATCATAGCTAATGTTTTTTGACTTAGATTCTCTCTTAAATTTCTAAAAAGAAAAGAGTGGTCGTGGAATAAGAGACGGAACGTCCTGCCAGTAATACTGAAGAAACGATCGATTGTGTGTACGATTACCTATTGGAAAACAGTGATGAATGCCAGTTTTCTTTATCACACCTGCTACAGCAAATTAAGGGTGATTGTATAACTGATGTCAGAACAGCGAAAAATCACCTCCAAAAACGTTTTGTCGATGACATAGTCATAGTAGAGATGGGCTCCAACAAAGGGCACTCAGTACAGCTATTTTTTGAGACTGTTGTTCTCAAAAACAAGCGTGGCCCATTGAAGCATGGAAGAAGAAGTGTGTGTCATTTTCTCATATTCTGATAACTGCTGTACGACCTCGATCTTTTGTTTCCTTCCTTCTGATTGCAATTGGTACCTACTTTTACCGAAAATATGGATACAAACATCTAGTAAAAATGTGCGCTGCGATGATTATCTGCGCTGGTTAACTTATGACTGTTTTTGGTTATCTGCCATTTTTGAGAGAACCGCTGGGCATACAGGTACCAGTCTGATCTCGAATGAAAGTTAATTAAATTTACTACAAGTTTATTACATATAATATTTGACGTGGGATGCGTATTTTAGAAGATATTTTACGAAATAAGTGACCATTTCGAAAAAATTTCTCTTTTTGGAAAAAATGGCCTCTTTTCTAAGAACCGTATCTTGGGAACCAATAGGTATATAGAGCTTGTTTTGACCTCAAATTGTTGAAAATTTAGTCTACTTTAAAAGTGTATAGAGTGACTATACCGGTCACACCCTTCCTTCACTGAGATATTGAGCAAAAACTGAAAAAAGTCCGAAAATTTCATGGTTTTTTGGGTACTCCGCCGCTAGCACAACACTTTGGAAATTGCAAATCTGGATTTTTAATATTGGTTTAGGTCCTAACAACATATAAAACATTCAGAACGACCTGACCTTTTGCAAGCACGGATGTAGATCTTAACTGGACTATTATATATATATTATATTATGTGATATGTTTATGTGATATAAACGAATGAATTTCTAGGTTAATCATTTCTTTACACTTGATACGATTCAACATTTATGATAGTTTAATATATTATTATTATTATTAATATACAAACATGTAAACCATATATATGAACAGTTTACTAATTTATTTCAAATAAATATTTTTAATCGCATTTTACATAGTTACCTTAAATGTATACAGGATGTCCCGTAAATCACGGACACAATTGAAGGTTTGTATAGAAAATTGAATTCTGAGACAAAATGTCCTTTACCATTTTTTAATCAAACGCATAGGTAATTAATTATTAATTAAAATAAGACAGCCAATCAGGGACGGCAAAGTAGTAGGCTAACGCGCAAGCAAGAAGCAAAGACTCGGTAGCCTGGTAGCCTACCTCTCTCGCGGTAGCTTACTACTCTCCCGTCTTGCATTCTGCCGCTGTAGCGCACCCCTGATTGGCTGCCTTATTTTAATTAATAATTAATTACATATACGTCTGATAAAAAAATTTTAGCGGACCTTTCACAATTCAATTTTCTATCTATACCTTCAATAGGGAATATGCATGCAAAATTTTTTTCACTTGAATTGAAGCATGTTTACTTGACAAATATTAAGGTAAAATTACTTTTTAAATAACTTTAAAAATAAGCGAGATATGAAGGATTGTAATTCCCGATTAGACAAGGAGGGTGATAGCCCTCTTGATATGTTATATGACGTCATATTACACATTCACCATTTAAAATACAAGTAAAACTCCGTTTTTAGTATTTTTGCAAGAAAGATACAGATAATAATCTTTAAAAGCTTATAGCTTCCTTGATATTTGTCGGATTTTAATTTCGTTTTTAAATATTATTACCGTATTAACAATATTTTCATATTCTGAAAATAAATGTGAAAAAAAATTTTCATGCACATTCCCTATTGTGCCCGTGACTTACGTACGAGACACCCAGTATAAGTAAGAGTAACAATAAATAGAAGGTAGTTTACAAAAAAAAAAAAAAACAATTAAAAAATATTTAAATAGTAAATAAACAAATTAATAATACATTGAAATCAAAAGATAGTTAAAGATCATTTTGCTGGCAGTGGCCTTTAAAACCATAATACCAACCTAAAGGGATGCTGTATAAAACTATAAACTACATAGGATGCAAGACTAATATTTATCGTGTGACGATATGATGATAATAATATAGTGTTTATTCTAACAAATATCCTATGTTTTATGAATCTACAATCTATAATCTATCCATGTTATTTACATTAAAATGAATATGTAAATAATACGATGTAGGTAGAGGTGTATTTTGTTTTAATATCTATGGGTATTTAGTTATTAGAGGTCTAAAACAATTCAGATAATAAATAATAATATTCATGTTTATAATAGATTATAATATTGTTGAGATTAGTTGCTTTCATCAAATTATGTATTGAATAAATATTATTTTAATTATACGCTGTTTGATATGTTCATAAATCTCTGTTCGTTTTATGTACTCTGGATAGATTCTTTAACAAGAAGTTTGAATAATTTATTATTCAATGTGTTTCTGAACAACTATTCTTGTTATGTTTGACATATGTACATAAAAGGGATGGGATATTTTAAGAATCCTGGAATTTTAACGGAACACCTTGTTATGAAAGATTGCTATCAACAAAAATTTTGAACACATAAAACTTATAGTAAACATTTTTCCTGTTAAAATAGCCGTTAGTGGAGATATTCAAGAAATGTGTCTTTTCGCGACATTGACCCCGCTTTTTACAGTTTCATAAGAACAACAAAAAGCAGCTGTATATCAAAATCCAGCTTGCTTCTTAGTTTGCTTATTATACTGGACTATTAATCAGACTGATTAAGAATATACCAGCAAAATAATCGTTAGGCAGAAGCTGCGTCAACTTAGCGAATTTCCTTAGAAAACATAAATCATTCTCTAGCGGTTAAAATTTTAGTTTGATCAAAATGAAATGTCGTATCTGATATGATTTTGGTATTTGTAAGGCCAATTTTATTATTAAATGGCACAAGGGGAAAAGAAGGCATAGAGAAAGAAGAAAACACAAAATATAAAAAAATTACTAGAACAGTCAAAAAATGTATGAGAAGTAAAGTTGTAGAAAATCATGTTTGCTACAATTCATCACCTTATCATTTTTTCTCAATCTCTAATGTGCACAGAGATATTTAGGAATTTAACTTTGAATCGTAAATTGCAAATATTTCTGTAAATTAGTGTAACAGAAAAATAATTTAAAACAAAATTGTAGTAAAACTAATTTTCTACAACTTTACTTCCTATAAATTTTTTGATTTTTCGAATATTAAGCCTCTAAATCCCCCTTTCCTCTTGTCTGATTAACGAACTTTTAGCTTTCAAATACCAAAATCGCATAAAATACCAAATATCATTCCAATTACATTAAAACTGCGACCGCTAGAGAGTCCACAGACACATATTCAGTGTATATAAATGTACATAAATGTATATATTTGGAATAATAGTAATTAGTTAATAATAGAAATAATAATAATTAGTTTTAGGGCCTTGAAGGGTTAGGGAATGGAGAGTTATATCGGATTGCGGCATTTCGAGTATCTACTCTATTATTTTCGATTAATAGGATCGTAAATGACGTCACATATTTTCATTTTTATCTACCAAACTGTATATTTTATTTATAAACTAATTAGCTGTTGGTCAATTTTTAATTTGTATAATTATTTTGAATAACTAACATTTTTGATAGAAATGCGATAAAACACACAATTAGAACGGAAGTGTTTACCTAGTAAATAGTAGAGTAGTCAGCTTACCGTGGTTAATATTAGCAATTGATGGCTATATATATATATATACATATATATATACATAGTTGTTATTAATGATTTCTATGTCTAATCTACATATGTTACTATAAATTTTATGCTTGTAATCGAAATTGATATAATAAAAAAGTTATAATGTATTCAGGTTTAGTTGGTTATAGGTTTTTTCAAGGGAGGATTTTAAAGGGTTAATAAAGCGATATTGACAGATTTAGGAATTTTCTTAGATATATGGACTATAAATTGATTAGAATGTAGGTCACAATTTTTCATAAAAATGAAATAAAGTATTTCACGAAAATAGAATAGTTATGCTCAATTTAAGCAAACCAAATTATACAATCGTAAGACGAATCTAATTATCTAAGAACTGTACAAGCCGCTATCCCTCGGCTTTAATAAGCGTTTTAACTATGTTTAACGTTTTTCTGTACTCAAAAACATCCTATGTCAGTACCGTGTAAAAAAATAGCTTTTAGACACAGACAGCATGGTTCGATTTGCCCATTCATGAATCTGAAGTTACTTTCAGCTCTAGAACATATACACAAAATGTTAGCTTGTTATTTCTTAAAAACAATAAAATAATATTCCTGTATGAAGAACGTATGGAATAGCCATTAGAAAAAAGATATAATTTGTATAAATAATAAAAAGAATAATTTTCAACTTTCTATCGGTATATAATTCATAGCAATCATAATAACATTTTTATTTCTACGCCGTGTCTGTTATCACGCTAACCTGAATAGTATATTTTCAATAATGCCTCGTTAGTTACGTTACTGAGTTAGCAAAAAAAATTTTAATATATTTCAAATATTAACGCTAAACTCGAAAGTTATTGAGGTTGTACCAATTTGCAAAAATTTCTAATTAAATGTCTGTCGATCCAATCTAGTAGACATGAAAATGAAAAAAATTCTATCTATAATGAAGGTAGGTAGCGTGGTAACAGACACGACCTTACCTCTATTTATATAGAATTACTTTTCATAAATAACAAACAAAATTAATAACACTATAATTGTTATTAACAAATACATATCCTAAATATTTGTTGATTTGAGTTTATTATAATTTTATTTGACATCAAACGAAAATCAACAAAAACAATGAATACATTGACATAAACAGATAATAAAAATTATATATAACTATGATAAACAGAAACATAACAATACAAATAAAGAAAAAATATCGATTCTGAGAAATAAATTTAAAAAGTCTAATAAAATAATTCTAATAAAAATGATTAATAATTTATATAATAATAACTTTTTTTTAAGAATTATGCCGAGATAGTGTATAACCTGGTTTAGTTGGCTGGGTTCGTGGCTATTCAAAATTTTAGGCGCTGAGTGCAATTTCTGCTCATTCAAAATTAATCGGTCTTCCCCGTCAGTACCAGGAAAGTCCTCAATTAAATGAGCCACACTTTCTATCGCACCACAAAGCACACATATTCCCGTTCACCATTTACTCTTTCATTCTTCCATCTAAAAGTATACACATAAGAAAGCTGGCAAGCAAATGTCTATCCTCCCTTCCTAGCACATTTATATATCGCGCACCTTTTTGGTAATGATTCAGTCTGTTGAACATAGATACACTATTTTTATTATTTATATCAGACATACGCGAGGGTAGTTTTTCAAGCTAGGATAGTAAGCTAGGTATTCCCAGCTACCTTGCAAGCTTTCTATCCTAGCTTGGTACAAGCTAGAATGGTTTACATAATACTAGGAAATTTTAAGCCAGTCTCAATACAATCGCGAGACTGTGTATGAGTAATTTATAAGTGTGTGTAATTTATAACTGTACGATTGAACTAAATTTGCCCCAGTAAAAGTTGTGCCGTTTGGGTGCTGTGCGCTCTTGAAGTTGCAGTTTTTAAATAGTTTTTTTTTTTTTATTAAACGGATTGCGCGATTTTGATAAAATTTGATATAGTCATACTGTTGTATCATACAAAACAACCCATATGAAAATTTTCCAAGAAACCAACCAAGTAGTCGAGCGGCGTTATGTCTACTTAGAACTGGGAGGTTATGGGTTCGAATCCCGACATCGGCAGTTTGTCATTTATTAAGAAAAAAAAGAAAGGGGCCGGTTAATTGAATAAACTGTACGGCGTATGGACAAGAACGAAGTAACCGGCTATGCTTGTAAAGATTTTCTGCAGATTCCTTTACGAACTCCAGTGTTGATATGAACTATAAAATTTAAAAAAATAACATTAACTTTTGCAGCCAATTGTACTTTGTATTTTACAAACTTATTAAGGAAATTGAGTTAAATTAGAAATTTTTTTCGCCGCTATTTGTACTACAACTTTGTATTACAAGCATTAAATGTAATTTACATAAAAAATTAATCAGTTTTTTTTTTTTTTAGTCATTTAAGTATGAAAAAAATCTCATAAAATAATTTAAAATGTGTAAAAACTGTATGAAATAATTTTAATGGAGAAATTTTTTTAATAGATTTATTATTATAATACCATAACAAATATATTTAAATTATACTCCAGTCTCTATATATCCCTAAAAATTGAAATAGAACATGAATACAAAAAACAGTTTGATTTGTTTGGTGGTTATCAGCAAGTTAACCTATAGAGATTCAACCTACGATGTACGATAGGGGCAGGCACGGATCTAGAGTTCAAGTTTCAGGGGGGGGGGGGGTCAGATATTAAAGTTTCACAAAGACTACATAAAAAATTGGCAAAATATTTGTTACTCATGAATTGATAAAGATTGATTAAACAATAGCATTTTTCAGTAGTAATAAATTACGTAACACTCTAGATTTCATTCCTACCATTTAATTATCTCAATGTAAGATTTGAGTCAGAAGTAATAAAATTATAATTAAAAAAGAAATTCTATTTAGTTTTTTTTTTGGGGGGGGGAGATCATGAACCCTATGAGCCTCCCCCTAGATCCGCGCTTGGATGAGGGGGGGGGATAAAAATGCCATCCTGAAAAAAGAATTGAATTATTTTCGCTTTTCTAAAACTAATTCTCACAACCTATCAAGGTTAATTAATTAATATTTTGAATGAGAATTCCATAAGTTGGTTTGATCCTTGTATGGGTCCACAAACTTATTGCTCGGAGGTCCATCTATCCGCTGTCATTTTGCCTGTCGAAACAAGATAAACACGTGAAGCAGCAGGAATGCACCCGGAGTTAAAAACGTGCGAGTTGACGTCCGAGTTGCATGCGAGTGGCGAGTAAATACCAAAAAAGACCGACTCGCACATGATAGTAACTCGCCTCACTCGGTCACACGGTGCAAGTTACTGCACTGCAGTCATTCGCCTCGTCAGCTCGCACCGTGTAATCAGGCCTTAAGATTTAGTAGCGAGTTCATTACATAACAGTTTAAGACATGAACAACCCGGTGTTGGTCACGTATAATCATAGTAAAATATATTAATTGGATTATTTTTTTACAGTAATTTAGTTTAGTTTTAAATTTTTAACATATGTATATTAAAACGGAAAAGTGATTATTGTAATAAACTTCTATAATATTTCATTATTTTTTTAACTAATTAGGTACTGAATTGAATGGCGGAAGTATTTCACAAAAGCAAATAATTAATATATATATATATATATATATATATATATATATATATATCCAGAAATAGTCGAGTTCCATAAGAGGGTAGGTAAAGGGTACGATCTTGGAAAGAAAATTCCTAAGATATTTTTTTATTAGACGCACCGTTAATTAATTATTAATTAATTAAGGAGACTAGGATGAAACCAGAGTTGCAAAAATTGCATTTTTTTGATCATTCATTTTTAATTTAATTATCAATTTTTGGAAAAATGTATTACCTAAATTTTTAAAATTATTAATTCCTTGAAAAAGGCATTAATTCATTAATAATTAATTAACGGTGCGTATAATAAAAAAATGCCTCAAGACTTTTCGTTCCAAAATCGTACCCTCTACCTACCCTCTTATGGAACTCGACTATTCTGGGACACCCTGTATTATTCAACTTTATTAATTTTTACCGGCACTTCCGCTATCAGAATTAAAATGTTATTTGGCTTCCCAGAACCTCCACCTTTTTACATCTCGGCTTACATTATTTAGTAAGGATCCCTAACTTTTTTGAAAATATAATGTTGCCTATGTCACCCGGGGATAGTGTAGCTTCCCAACGGTGAAAGAATTTTTTAAATCGGTCCAGTAGTTTCGGAGCTTATTCAATGCAAACAAACAATCAAATCTTTCCTCTTTATAATATTAGTATAGATTATATGCAATGATTATAGAGGTATACTCTTTGACAAAGGAATTAATGTTAAAACTTAAAAATTAAATGAATACGGAATATGCATGAAAATTTTTTTTCACATTTATTTTCAGAATATGAAAATACTGTTAATACTGTAATAATATTTAAAAACGAAATCAAAATCTGACAAATATCAAGGATGCTATAAGCTTTTAAAGATTATTATCTGTCTCTTTCTTGCAAAAATACTAAAAACGAAGTTTTACGTGTATTTTAAATGGCGAAAGTGTAATATGACGTCACATAACATATCAAGAGGGCTATCACCCTCTTTGTCTAATCGGGAATTTCAATCATTCATATCTCGCTTATTTTTAAAGTTATTTAAAAAGTAATTTTATTGATATTTGTCAAGTAAACATGCTTCAATTCAAGCGAAAAAAAATTTTCATGCATATTCCCTATTATGGTCGAATTTCGATCACTGGGCGACTACTAGTATATATTACTACTAGTGCCCCGGCCCGGCTTTGTACGGAAATTTTATACATAGTTGTACTATACATATTAACTTTCCAGAAAAAATTAACTACATTATGGTGAATAAAATTATCTAAATGATCGTGGTTTTAAAGGAGTTAGCGGATAAAGAGACAGACGCATAGGGCGACTTCCTTTTATAATACTATGTATAGATATCAAAAGTTTAAGAAAATTCAAGACACTGATGAGTTGGTCAAACCCACATAACATTTTTTGTGTATGGAAAACGACACTTAAAATTGTATAAAACAAGTTATGAAAATCACCTTGTTAAATGTCATACATACTCGTACATATTATATACCGTATGTGTTGGAAAGCATTGCTAATAG
This sequence comes from Nineta flava, assembly GCA_963920215.1. NCBI lineage: Eukaryota > Metazoa > Arthropoda > Insecta > Neuroptera > Chrysopidae > Nineta > Nineta flava. The sequence goes on from OY986044.1 coordinate 73,007,518, forward strand.
AGAATCAATGTTAAATATTATTTACTATTATAATAACTATACATAATATGCTTAATAAAGAAATAAAAATAGTTTTGTACTTCATTAACATGTAATGAGAGTGGTTTAAATATGTTCATTGTTGTCTTCTTAAGTTTAGTATTACTTGTAACAATTGAAAATTATTTTTTGAATATCCCTTATTATTTGTATGTGGAATGTTTGAAAATAAATGACAGTATTCTATTAACGGTATAACATAAAACAACAATCCACAGAAATTAAAAAATAAATAAAACCCCTAAATAAAATAAAAGAAAAGAAAAATAGAATTCCGACAAAAAAAAATGTTAAACCAACGGTTCGAATATTCTTCCATTATTTGCTAAACAATATCCAAGTCGATTGTAGAAATCTACCCGGATATTTTCTAGCACTTGAGGAGAAATATTCGCACAATTGTCAACAATTCTTTGTTGTTGAAAATTTTCAGGCCTATTCCACGAAAAGATCTGTGTTTTGAGAAAACCCCACAAAAAAAAATTCGTTAGGAGATATATCTGGCAATCTGGCTAGCTACTTGAATGTTCCAAAACCACTTATAAGACGTTCCTGGAAAGTTTGTTCCAGGAACAGCCTTTATCATGGCATTGTGTGCAGGGCAATCATCTTCTTGGAACCATACAGATTCCAGGTCTAAATTAGGAAGAGAAAATTAACAAACTTAAAAAAATTAACAAACTTAAATATTTTTGAGAATCCTTCAATGAAGAATGGTCCTATAATATGGTCACCAGTCCAGACATTCAGTTTCAGTATGTATGTGTATGGATGTATGGTTTTATAGTAAATATTTTATTTATTTATATAACATTGATTCTCTATTAGAAATGCTTTTGAAAACGGTCTGTATACTTTAATTTGAATTACAAATATTTGCAAATTTTTGTGTTAAAAAAAAAAAAACAGGATGCCCATAATATGAGATATTTTTGTATGATTATACTTAACATTATGTGTTACGTGGTATAATGGATACGCATATTGTCGGATCATTTACGTAATTACAATGTCAGTCACACAATAAACTAAGTATCTAGTTAACTTTAGTTTAGAATCATATAATTATGTAAGTAAATGCTCTTGTTTGTTTATACTTATCAGGATTTAAAAACTATTACAGAATTATAAACACTCATATAAATAAACCGTTATATTAGATGGCACAGATAGATAGATAAATAAATGTTAGGGTATGAAAAGTATTCGACCTTATGGTCCATTGGGCCAGTCCAGTAGCCCGAGCGGTCTAAGGCGTTATGTCTACTTAGAACTGGGAGGTTGTCGATTCGAATATCGACATAAAAAAAAGAAAAAAGGGGCGGTTAATTGACTAAACTGTCGGCGTATGGACAAGAACGAAGTAACCGGCTATGTTTGAGAAGGTTTTCAGCAGTTTCCTTCACGAACTCCAGATGAATATCGGCATAGTTCCTATCAGACGGCTGCAGCCGCATATCCTATCAATTCCAAGTCTATACAAAAAAATTTCTTCCACTCCACTCACATCCTCACATCCGTAGGCATCATAATGGACCTTATAGTTGAAGTGTAGCCTCTACAATCTAATCTATGGTTCATTGTGCTACCCACATCTACTTCAGTTTGACTGCAAAATTTTTTCCATGAAAATTTCCAGAGTATTTTATATTTCGTTTGTAATTATTTTTTAACAATTATGAATTAATAAATTAATCATTATGCAAAGTTTTAGTAACTGAAATTTCCTGTCAATACAATGTTTGCTATAAAAATTAATCACCCTCAAGGATAGACCTTCAAAGTAAGTAGCGAAACAAAAATTTCTCCGGCGTCGCAACAACAAAAAAAAAAGAATTTTTTAAAATTAAATAAAGAACACACAGTTTCATAAAATTCCTAAGATAAATGGAGTTTATGAGTGAAATATCTTAAGAAAAACTAAGGGGAAAAACAAAGTTATTAATAATTGAAGTTTGTAAACAATGTTTAAAATTATTATGATTATTTTTTTAAATTAATAACGACGTTAATCGGTAATCCATAACATTAAAGATCGTGAAATAAAGCAAATAAGTTCAAATGCCATAAAATGGCTGTGGCAGTATTTTATTATGATTACAACATTATAAATAAATTTATTGCAATATTCTAAAACTATTTTGTTTGCTTCACCTTTAGTTAAAAGTTTGTAACATTTGTTGTAAAGTGGAAACATATAGGATGGCGCATAAGTAACGTTATGATTTAATGAGTGAATAAATTTTTTGTTTACGTTTTTTCTCATTTTTTTTTCTCATAATTAACTTTGAAAAACTTGGGAAATTTATGATGGAAAGACTCAGCACAGAACAAAGAACCAAAGTTGTTTTGAATTTTATTTTGAATGTGAGCATTCGATTATTCAGACACAAAGATCATATCGAAATTTCTTTCATGTTCCGACGATTTACCGATTGATTTAGCGTTTTCGACAACATGGGACTGTCTGTGATCTTCCGCGTGTTGGAAGATCTCGTGCTGTTCGAAATGATGTGAATATTGCTCGGGTGCAAGCAAGTTTTGAGGAAAACCCCGAAACTTCTACCAGGCGACGTTTTCAGCATTTGGTGATGTCTAGGCGGTTTTTGCAAAGAATTTGACATACGTTACACCTTTTCCCATATAAGATTCAATTCGTTCACGAGTTAAAACCAAATGATGCACAAATACGCAATCATTAAATACATCATAACGTTACTTATGCGACACCCTTTACAAGTTCTTGTTCTTTTCATTAGTTTTATCGAATATTAGAGTTCCGTATGAATTTAAAGAAACCCCATTTAAACCTTTTCTATGTATATGAGAATACTACAGCAACTAAATTTTCTTCGAGTTCACGAGTAAGTTTCTTGTAAGTGTTCGCTGTTTTATTAAATATTAGATTTCTCAATATAGTTTGACATGTGCTGCAGTTATTTAATATTATTGGTAAAGTTACACATGACCTAATATTCCAAAATGCCGACATTAGTGAGGGTACAGTTAAACAGTTTCAATAACAAAATAATAATTTGTTGTTTATTTTATTAACGTAACCCTAGGAACGCGTATGTAACTATCACAGTTGAGCCTCACTACTCTGTTTCTAATTATTGCCACCAGATGTCATTTTCGTAAAGAACACCAAATCTGTTGATAGTGATCCTCGTTCTGGTAGACCTTCGACGACAAGAGCATCGGATAATATCGAGCGCTTGCGACTTGCGATTGAAGAAGATCGACGTTTGACTGTACGCGAATTGGAAGATGATCTTCGAATACCAAAAACTACAATTTGGGAAATATTAATCACAAATTTAGAAAGTGGAAGCGGTGGGAAATCTCATCGAATCTCCGTACAGTCCCAACATAGCCCCCTGTGACTTTTGGTTGTCCCGAATTTGAAAAAAACCGCTTAAAAGGGACCGGTTCGACGACAAAAAGACGGTTGAAGATAATGCAACGAGGACATTCAAGTCACTGTACTTTTGGTGTAAACTTACTCCGTGACATTCTTCAACTTACGGGCGATACCAATATAGAAAAGTATTAGATATATAAGATAGTCAGTCCATATATGTTGGAGGTCAGTGTTAAAAATTTTTGAAATATGTTAACATAAAGCATTTATTTGATTTAAAACAATTTAATATACACATATACATATAATTTGTAAACCAATTATTATTTAATCATACCATCATGCGAAAAAAAAATGACGTTCCATGTGATGATCTTAAAGAAATTATATCATTTAAATTATTTATAGTCCTTGTAGTACGGTCAATAGAGAATTGCGCTGCACTAAATTACAGGAGTTATTTTTTTTTATAATCATGGTTCGGTATCACGTACTGAATGTAAATGAACAAAATCCTTACAAATTACGACCCCTGAAGTGCCGTCATTTCGAGAAAAACTCTATAAAACTAGATACATATAGGCCAATATCACCATTACCGTGTGTACTTTAGACCAAAAATGGTAATACAAATCTATAAAAATGTAGTTAATATGCAAAAAAAAAATCCAAAGAAAATAATTTAAATGAAAAGTGTACCACTTTTTTTGCTGTGCAATAAAGAATCGTACTAATATCCAAATCGTATCGTTATGCAAGGAAACATGAGAATATTATCATTACCTGAATATTTTATATCATTTGTACATTAAAAATTCATTACCAATTATTAGGAAGGTATACATACAATGGACTGTAAAGGTGGCGTTCTTCTTTTAAATTTTTATGGTGGATTTTTGACGAATCCATTAAGTTTTCGAACAAATGTTTCCAATAATAGTTGTTAGAATTTTTATAACGAAAAACTTTTTATCTAAAATTTTTTTTCGATAACCGAATGGATTCGCCATAAATCAACTGTAAACATTCGGAAAAAAAGAATGCCACTTTTAGTGTCGATAGTACTAAAGGCCACAAAAGTAGTGTTCTTTTTTCAAAATTTCATTTGTATTTGATTCATTCGATATTTGGGAAAATACTTCGAATAAAAGTTGTAAATCTATTTATAATGAACTGACCAATTAGGCCCATTAAGACCAACCCATTATTGGCGGTATCCTTTTCTGACCATGCTGTGTTGTTATTGTCAATAAGGTGGGGGTGTTGATCGAAGCTAACCTTGATATTCAGGTATTAAATTTTGAATATGGTTTAATTTTATTAAATCAAAATTTGGAATTGGGCCATTGTCTAAATTCATTATCTGTTTTCTTAATTTGTGTATGTAGATACTTTCGTATGCATCTAATTCTGTAGGGTTTTGTACCGATTTCAGTAGTTTTAAATTCGATTTGTCAATTTTGTGGTTGTTCTTAGCTATACACGATTTTCCAGTTCTCCCAAATTTCACATGAGCCAGATGTTCTTTAATTCGAGTTCCGATTTGGCGACAACTTTAACCAACATAAATTTTCGAACAGTTTTGACAACTGACACTATAGATACCCGATTGTTTTTCAATTATAATTTTGTCCTTAGGGTTGCCCAGTAACTATTTAATTTTATTTTTACTAGCAAGCGTTAATTCTCTAGAATTTATTCTCTTTGATTATTTTAATAATCTTTATGACAATTTTAAGCTTTTTTTCGAAAACCGAAAATAAAGACACAAATCAATTATAAAAATTTTGAAAAAAGACTATGGCTACTTTTGTTGCCATGTGTATATACAAATATATAAACTGATATTGAAAATCAATTTATTAAAAAGGAACAAATTATAGCTCTTCATAGATATAATTACAAACTGAATAAAATAATAAAGAACATGTCAATATTATAATTTTATTTAGAAAGTTTGTTATAATATTCTTACAATGGCCTCTATTTGACAGGCCTGATAGCCTCATTTATTATCATTTTGAAAACTATATAATATAATTTAATATACGTATAATTGATCCGTCATAATATTTATTTATTTTAAGGAAGTTGGACCGAATCTCTTAAGTGCAGATCAAATAACAAATTTTAGTATAAAGATTATTAAAATATTCAAAGAGAACTGTAGGTTTTATGAAATTAAATTTTAAATTTTGCCCCAATTCCTAGAACGATTATTTGTATTTTATACATACGTATTTCGACTGCAAGGTAGTCATCATCAGTATGAATTAGCTAATCGTAAATATCTCTGGGATATGGAATCAGAGATATGTTGCTCGTTGCTAATTTGGTGCGTGTTGATTTGAAACAATAAACATTATTAACAACAGATTCGCTGCAACTTCCTTAATGTAGAATTATTTTACTGATAAACAATTAATAAAATTAAAATAAAATAATTTATGATTAATGATGACGAATATCAACAAGTTTACTTTCTTCTTAAATATTTAACAAAAAAAACTCATATGGGCTCCATATAATTAAAAAATTAAATAGTTTTTTTGTAATACATTGTCATTCGGTTATATTATACCGACGGAAGTGACTAGCGTTTACATAATTTGACATATAAGTAATATGTCTGTTAAATTCAGTAAACGCTAGTCACTTCCATTAGTATAATATAAACGAAAGGCCATCATACTTACAATGGATAAATAGACACTAATTAAAATTAAAAAAACAATTAAAAAATATGTAAATAATAAATCGACAGATTAATAATACATTGACACCAAGACAGTGATAGATGATATGCATTCCACTACCATAACATCTCAGGCAGCTCAGAGGCAGAGCGTTAGTTAAATTATTAAAATTAAATAAGGTAACTATTACAACTGAATACTACAATCTTTCACTTCATCGGTCATATCCCGAGTTGGTCGAGTTTGCGTATTTTTGGGCACCGTACTAAAAGACGTTCTATATATTTGAGATATCGTGGCAAAAACTACTATTATTATTCTGTGATTTCAAAGTTTTCGAGATATTTTGTCCTTGGGATATATAGTCTGGGGATATTTTGTCCCAGGGATATTTTGTTCGGGCACCAAAACATACGTAACCGAATATTCGTATGTACCTACTGCGGTAACGTACTACAGTGCCGAAAGATCATTTTTATGTTGGCAAAGAATAACAAATTTACTTTCAACGGTATCGGAACTCCAAACGGTGCTTAGATTTTACCTGCGATTGAATATTCTTTATGCGTGGAACTTGACTACGATTAGTTGATTGATGAATTTGCTAGGAATAAATTCGGCGCTAATTACTATAAATTAGTGCATTTTGAGTTGATGACCAAAGATGTTCAAGCATCTGAATGGAATAAACAGTTTTAAATGACTGCATATTGTATTAATATTATTTTATGCTACTTTTAGAGGAGTTACCCAATTATTGCCCAATAAAATACCAGCAGTGCTTTCACAAAATTGGGCTTGGTTTAGTAGATTGCCAATAAAACGTATTATAAAATAATATAAATACAATTTGCAACTACATATTTAAAACTGTTAATTCCATGCAGGTTTGAACATCTATGCCTATAAATGCAAAATTCACTAATTTACAGTTACATGCCGGAAGATTGGACATGTCTTGCTAGGAATTGAAACATACAAATTCAAATGGCGCAAATTAAATAACCAGCCTAGCGGCGGCAAAACCTTCGAAAGTCGGACAATATACTCCTTTGTTTAAATATTTAGGGAATATTTAGGGAATATGCATGCAAATTTTTTTTCACATTTATTTTCAGAATATGAAAATAATGTTAATACTGTAATAATATTTAAAAACGAAATTAAAATCCGACAAATATCGAGGAAGCTATAAGCTTTTAAAGATTATTATCTGTCTCTTTCTTGCAAAAATACTAAAAACGGAGTTTTACGTGTATTTTAAATGGTGAAAGTGTAATATGACGTCACATAACATATCAAGAGGGCTATCACCCTCTTTGTCTAATCGGGAATTTCAATCATTCATATCTCGCTTATTTTTAAAGTTATTTAAAAAGTAATTTTACCTTGATATTTGTCAAGTAAACATGCTTCAATTCAAGTGAACAAAAATTTTCATGCATATTCCCTATTATATAAACTGTATATTCCAAAGAATATTTATAAACATTATTTATTATGATGTCTACTTTAATAATATAGTTATTATAATTTTAAATACAAAAAAATTATGTTCTCCATAAGACTCCATAAGATAATTACTCTTTGAAAAGATCGTTAACAGATTTTAAATTTTTGAGGGAGGATAACTACTGATTTGAGCTATTCAATCCACTAAAAAATTATTTTAAATCTAAAGCCTATATTCAAACTCTTAAAACTTGTGAATTGAAAAAATTTTATCTTCTCTTTTAGCAAACAATAATGGGTGACGTTTCATAAATAATTGTTATTCGTCACTCAATAATAAATATTTACATGACTTATTGAACGTATTGTAACTGGACTCACAATGACATATGAAGATACAATCAAAAATTTGAAAAAGTGTTAATTTAATTTGCGTTAATCACGTGTATGATTTTAGTCACAGATGATATCTAATTGATTTATTGAATATTCAAAAAGAAATTCTAATTTGGCTTTCACAGAGTCGACAAAAATGATGTGGCTATAAAAACGAATATCTTTCATATAAATTTTAGTGAAGTCGAGGATTACGTAGGCCCAATTAAATTCTTCAGACAACTGAAGAATAATGAATATCAAATCAAGTTACCATGGTGATAGATAAGAACGATGAACATTTGAACATTGTTTTGCGAAATCGTTACAAAACCAATTAATAGCTTGATTTTCTTAAGAAAGATAATTTGCTGAAATTAAAGGTTCTAAAAAGAAAACAATTTTCAGTTTTTTTATATTAGATCCTGTTATATTCTTGTTTAATGGATGTGTGGGATTTCAATTAATAAAATTTACGAAATTTGTTATTAATGTAAATGTAGACGTTTCGTCACTTTTCTGTTGGCATCATCAGTAGATAAATAAATTAAATTATACTAATATGGAATATAGTCATCAAATTTTATATTAAAGATTATTAAATTACAGTTTAAATTTTTTTAAATTAAAATTAAACACATTAAAATTTTATAAAAAATATTTTTATAAAATTTGTTAAAAAACTGAAGTTAAGGTTGACCAGACAGTAAAAATTTTAATCTGTAAATTAATTATTCAAATTTAGATAGCATCTAACATCAATAGTAATCGGAGTTATGTAATTATTTAATTACTAAAAAAAATAAATAATCGTCAAAAGAAGATTATTTTGACGATATGATGAAAATTTTTGTAAATTTTTAATCTTTTTAATTAAGTTATTTACAAAACTCTTCGTCAGACAATTTTTTTTTTAATTTTAACGTAATGTACGAGATTTAATTTATAAAAGTGGAATTTTTTTACTTTTTAATCGATAGAAATTGAAGCAACATTATCGAAAATGTATGCGTTCATTCACTGAGTTAATTGCTTACATATCCGGTATGTACTAAGAAGTTATCTGTTTTTGATTTTGAGCTATCGTGCCACGGGCGGAATTAGACTGACATGCGGATTTAGATCATTTTATACCAAAACTTTAAACATCTAAACCAAAAATTTATCTACTGAAGATGTCCACAGAAGAGTGGCGAAACGTATAGTTTTAAATAAATGAAGATAAAATAACTATGGTAAATTTTCTTAATTGAGATCCCGCATACATCCATTAAACAAGAAGAAGATAAAAAAAATACTGTTTCAATAATAGTACAATAACAGTAATAGCGATTATTATTTATTATACTTGTCCAACATTAAAATGGACTCACATGTATTTGAAATAAACAAACAAAAAATATCTTACAAGGTTATCAAAAATTAATTTTTAAGAAAAACTGAATTGAAAAAAAAACTATGCGACTTTTAAAAGTAATCTGTATAAATTCAATCCTCAGCTAGTTAACCTTCATATATACAAGTTCATTTTGTATGAAGCATTTATATTAGTATTTCTCGAGGATTTACTCTACCCTAGATAGCATACTGGACTAGATATCCAGAGGCCCGAGGTTCGATTCCTGGTTGACGAGTTAATTTTTTCATATCAGTATTTAATTTAATTAAAAATTCAATGACAATGAAATTTGTCGGAGTGTACGGTAAAGTCTTCTACAGTTTGTCATACGTAACCGAAAGGAATTTGGACAAACATCGTTATGTTGACGCGAAAGTATACACAAATAAACAAATATTAAATAACTTCGACAGAAGTAATACTGTCTAAATAAATAAAAATAAGAATAATATGAAAAAGTTGGCTATTACGTCACAGTCGTCTATGGTGTAGCGGAAGCATACTGGACTAGATATCCAGAGGCCCGAGGTTCGATTCCTGGTTGACGAGTTAATTTTTTCATATCAGTATTTAATTTAATTAAAAATACCCTAGATAGATAAATAGATATATCTTGGAGTATAAAACGTATTGCACTTCGAACGTATGGTCCCCATTGTGCTTCCCCATTCTACTTCAATCTGACGCTTCTCCCATATCTTGGCAAAGGCTACCTTAAGTCAAATCTTAAACCACATCTATGGACCAAACAAGTCCATATCATTTTGATTTGTTTCTTATTCAAACGGTTTTCGAAAAAAATGCTTTTAATAAAGGTCATTCATTCTAAATCTACTAACAACTTTTATTCAAAACATTTTCTCAAAAGCTTAATGAGTAAGGCACAAACCAACTAAAACACATGAGCACTACTTTTATGGTCCATAGTACAATAAGGAGTAAACTTTCCAATGACGACATAGCCTTGATTGTTCGGGTGTTGGGGTCTAAAAAGTGCTGCACTTCGACCTTATGGTTCATTGTGTTCCCCTTTCTATTTCAGTCCGACGAGCCTCGTTTCTCCCATATGTTGGCAATAGCCAGGAGTTTGCTTATCAGGTCTTCTTGAAGGTTAAAATATTCGGGGTGAGATGCACCAAATATTCTGTATCTGCTGTAACCTAAAGGTTCGTAGTCAAAGATAATGTGGATGGTGTTTCTTCCTCCTGGCCACACAATCTGCACATAATGGACCCGTTATGGAGTCCCATTGTGTTCAGATGCTTCCGCAGAGATAGCCTCTTCGGCATAACCTTACTCATCGTCTGCTCTACGTCGTAACATTATTCAAGGCATTTTGAGTCCAATTTTACCGATAAAGCTGAACGAAGTTTAGAGAAAATCCCTTGTGACAGATGGACGAACACCGAAGTGATTCCATAAGCAGTTTTTTTTTGCCAATTTTGATAGGGATCACTAAAAACTAACGAAAATCGAATGGATTCGGCTGAAAGTTTATCATTCCCATGCCAAAAGAAACATACTTAATATTTCTCTTACAGAGGGATTGTTTTTTTATTTCTCTAGTATTTTTTAACCTATACCAGAAAAAAACCCGGCTTCGTTAAAAATAATTAACTGAAGAAAAAGCTTTTATTTGATACCCATGTTGTTAAAATAGCAAAATATTTTTTTTTATTCCCCCTATCACTGTTGATTTGCAGACGCCATAATTATTATGACACTTCTACAATTAAGACGAATCTAACAACACCTCATATGTTAAAATCCATCAAGCCATTTAGGCTACAGAGCGTGCCAAAGAAATAGACATACATACACTCGAAAAACATTCTACTTTTTATCCTCCTTTTGGGACAGTCGACGGGTAATGTTAATGTTTTATATACACTATGTTTAATTTACATCTTCATAGATCCCACGAATATGAGAGAGTACATATGTACATATACGTTAAGCAATGCGTATGAGAAGGAGGTCTTATAGGTTATCTTATTGATATACAAGCATATTTTTCATAACTGTTCGAGTGGTCACCAACCACTCAAACTTATAAGACCTCCTTCTCATACACATTGCTTAATGTATACATATGTACTCTCTCATACTCGTTATGAATATTATTCACTATTTTGAAAAATATGCTTGTATATCAAACCTATAAGACATCCTTCTCATACACATTGCTTTATGTATATGTACATATGTACTCTCTCATACTCGTGGGATCCATGATACGAAGATGTAAACTAAACAGACGGTATATACATGAAAGTCAAATGTGATGAAGTTCTTAATGTTTTTTGTTTCTAGATCTACAATTATAGTATAGTAGTATTTTACTAATTATTTTAAAAATAAATAGTAAATTATTTTTAATTATTATTACATAAAGATAAGACCATGAAAAAAAAAATAATTTGACGAATAATTTGTTAATTATAATTATATGATATTATTACAATAGGGTGCTCCTCCAAAAAGTGTATTCACACATTGATTGAATGCTTATCAGTGCTGCCGGTGAGTGGACTCGAGAATACCCGTTTCTTCAGATGGAATTGACCTATGAGCGGATTTGATCCCTGGACCTATGCCATTTATTTTAAAAAATTGAACTTGCAAGTACCAAAATCATATCAGATACGTCATTTCATTTTGATCAGACTAAAATTGTGACCGCCAGATAGTGATTTATGTATTCTAAAGAAATCGCTAAGTTGACGCAGCTCCGGCGTAATGAATTTTTTTTTGTCTGGTCTCAGTTTTTTTAATTTCTTTTATATATAAATTTTTAGTAATTTTTTTCCTCAAATGTGTTCTATATTTTTGAAATCGTTGTTTGTCGGTCTAGTGGCCGTCGTTTTTCGGGTCAATACACAACCCATGGTACTTGAAATTGAGATAAACTCAATGATACCTTATTTATCAAAATTGATCCTCTAATTTGGTCTCCAGTACATAATAGATTTTTTCCAAACAGAAGTTAAAAATTAAGAGTCGTAAATATAACCCCAATTACGCTATTTCATTGCCACCTATCTGATTTGTTGTTTCTCCTCCCCTCTAAGCCCCAACCTCTTTCCCTTAGAATGATTTTGCCCATGAACGAACTTGACCTATCAAATACACTTCACTGTCATTAGATAGATCTTTTATAACGAAATTGCCCAGTTGTTTGATTTTCTACAACTTCATCGATTGTAGTAGGAAAATTGCGGTGTTGTCAACTTAATGTAAGCAAGAGGTGTTGCCAGCGCTCACTTTTAAAAATGAGCTAAAATTATTAATAATCATTGTAGATTTGGACACCAATGTCTAAATCTAGAATGATTATTAATAATTTCCATTGGGACACGGTAGGTGGTAAACCGTTCCTATCTATTTTTACAGCGTACCTATCTATTTCAATAGTCGGGGCCCGTAGCATTTGTTATCGCTAGCTACATGGCTAATCCGGTGCTGAGTCTATGATGTATGTATGTGGACGGATGATAATAATCAGATGATAATGTAGTAGTAAAAATAGTAGCAGAGGCAAGGTCGAAGTAGGTCTTTCTAGACCTTTTTTACCGACCCCTAAAGGCCAAGGAATTTATATGTGGACTAGGTATTGGTAACTATGCTGATATTCATCTGGAAATTGTGAAACTGAAGATAATCTTCACAAACATAGCCGGTTACGTTCGTTCTTGTTCATACACCGACAGTTTAATCAATAGGGAATATGCATGAAAATTTTTTTTTCACTTGAATTGAAGCATGTTTACTTGACAAATATCAAGGTAAAATTACTTTTTAAATAACTTTAAAAATAAGCGAGATATGAATGATTGAAATTCCCGATTAGACAAAGAAGGTGATAGCCCTCTTGATATGTTATGTGACGTCATATTACACTTTCACCATTTAAAATACACGTAAAACTCCGTTTTTAGTATTTTTGCAAGAAAGAGACAGATAATAATCTTTAAAAGCTTATAGCTTCCTTGATATTTGTCGGATTTTAATTTCGTTTTTAAATATTATTACAATATTAACAGTATTTTCATATTCTGAAAATAAATGTGAAAAAAAATTTTCATGCATATTCCCTATTAACAGCCCCATTAATTTTTTTTTTCAAATTAATTTAATTGACAAACTGCCACCGTTTGGAATCGAACCAGCAACTTCCCAATTCCGAGTAGAACGCCTTAGACAACTAAACTTCTCGGACTGATTTTCAGATGATAATAGAAACTGTGAATGTATTTTTTTGGGTCATTCTGTATATACGAGTAGTAATATGTTATACACATTTTTTTAGACGTACAATTATCAAATCAGCCAACCATAAAGCTGCCAAGAATATTATAACATATATAAATAAACTACTTTAATATGATGATATTATCAGTAATGGAGCGTCATGTTTCCCCTAAGATGATATCAATCGAATAACAATTCTTTAATGATGTGATGTTTTTCCTAGTTCTATTATCAGTTTGAAAAAGATCTATAAATAAAAAATCTAATGGCTAGAATGTCTTGATCAATGATCTATCTACCCACTGGGTAGAATTCTTTAATTAATAACAATAATGAATTGTTGACTCATTATTATATGAATACTAGTAGTCGCATGTTTGTGCTTGAATTGTGCAAGCACAATACAATACAAAAGACATGCTTTTCTTGTAGACTATATGCCGCGAGAAAATAGTTCAACCGTTACAATGTCGAAACTAAACTGATTAAATTATTGTATACATATATATATGGGGTTTAATAATTTAGGGGTAACTATTTGATTTCAATATCTGGAAAGAGCAATAATTTTTAAAGAGTCAATTTTTTAGTAATTGTTATATAGAAATGCAATGAAAAAGAAATCATTCTTGATTCATTTAAATGTTGGAAAATAATAAATATTTTCTTTAATGAAGAAAATTTATTTAACATCATCTACTAATAAAGTTGTTTATTAAGTGTAATAGGGAATATGCATGAAAATTTTTTTTCACTTGAATTGAAGAATGTTTACTTGACAAATATCAAGGTAAAATTACTTTTTAAATAACTTTAAAACTAAGCGAGATAGGAATGATTGAAATTTCCGATTAGACAAGGAGGGTGATAGCCCTCTTCATATGTTATGTGACGTCATATTACACTTTCACCATTTAAAATACACGTAAAACTCCGTTTTTAGTATTTTTGCAAGAAAGAGACAGATAATAATCTTTAAAAGCTTATAGCTTCCTTCATATTTGTCGGATTTTAATTTCGTTTTTAAATATTATTACAGTATTAACAGTATTTTCATATTCTGAAAATCAATATTATATATAATAAATATTATATATTAAATAAATATTTTTTCTCAAAGTCAACGGTAGCAGAAATGTGGAAGGAGAAGTTTTGAGACATTTTACCGAAATTGAATTATTTCGACAATGGTAAGAGATGCAGAAAAATTTCAAATTACATAGTTAATCTTTATAAAATAGTAACAACTTTTCTTTAAAATATTTTCGAAAGCCGACATCGGCAGTTTGTCAATTATAAAAAAAAGGACGGTTAATTGACTAAACTGTCGGCGTTTGGACGAGAACGAAGTAACCGGCTATGGTTGAGAAGGTTTTCTGCAGTTTCCTTCACGAACTCCAGATGAATATCGACATAGTTACCAATAGAAGTATATTGTTCAAGATAGACCTGTTCACATTACAACGTGCGTTGAAAATCGACGATGAATTGCTGTAACGCACGTTGAACGTGCGCTAGATAGGTTAACGCACGTTCAGCTTTTTAACCCGACTTCAAAAAGGAGGATGGTTCTCAATTCGTCTGTATTTTTTTTTTTTTTTTTTATTAAATCTGATACAACTGTATACACAAGCGTTTGTTTAAGCCCCTTAAAAAATCAACGTATACGTTTTGACGTTAAATAACGTCCGCGTGTATACCAGTTTTCAGCGCTCGTGTATATCCGGCCTTCATTTGTCTTTAGGTTTACCTACTTTTATATACTTCAAATAAAAACATACTTTTGTTTCTGTTTTATTACAATTAATAATAATGTCAATTAATATTCAGGAAGTGTGTGTTTTTTATTAGCAAAAGAAAGTTTAATTTTATAATTGTATTTTTGTATGTACGTACACTCCTGTTTATAAAATTGAACCACCAGTAAGTCACATTCTAAGCGTATATAATACTAAATATATGTATATTACATACAATAACACTTACAATAAAACTATACCACGGTGTAGAACTGCAAAAAACAAACAAAAAAGTTTACTAAAGTTTTTTGATTTGGCGCTTATTTTTTAAGATATAATCAATTAAACATTGATAAAAGGTAAAGCACCCCACTCTATTGCTGAGGCCACACCTCCCTACACTTTGCGCTCTGTGTGATTGGTTGAATTTATCAATGTTTAATTGATTATATCTTAAAAAATAAGCGTCAAATCGAAAAACTTTATTAAACTTTTTGGATTGGTTTTTGTAGCTCTACACCGTGATATAGTTTTCTTGAATGAATTTCCGAACACTCTGTATATGTAGATTATCTGATACCTACCAAGTACCTAAGTTTTATGGTCTTGAATAGGGGATGAAATTGTACAATACTTATGCCATATGCAAAAGAGTATAACAGCTTTTACCCAACTGGTTATGGCCCACAATTCCAACGAGTTTAAAATAAAAACATTCATGTGAAAATAAATTCATCATGTGACGTTTATTAGGTTTTGGCAGCGTTTTAAAAAAATTATTAAAATTATATCTACAAACCCAGTATTCTTTTAGTTTCTTCGTAGTTAAGAAATCATCACTTACCTAGAAAAAAAAAAGAAAAGCATTAGTTAAAAATAATAATATGATTGTTCTATTAAATAAATTCTTCTAACAAATTTATGCGTCGATCTTTAAGAATTAATTTATAGATCGTCAAAGAAAGGCTGACTTAGATGAGTCCATCTCCTCATGGCAAAAGCTGGACAGTAACAAAGCAGATGAGACTCCTCCCACTGTGGCAGCTTCTGCAATAGTCGGGATGCCTACGGCCTAGCCAGTGTCCTGTAATAGCCGCAACGATTTTGCTTATAGAAGCCATTTGAAGCGAGATAAGGTCTTCGGAACGCCTACGATTGTATTCTGACCATAACTGTCTTGTAGTACTACAAGATTCGCCTTTCATCTAAGATTGACCTTTCTTAAGATATCCTCATTCAGGAGGAGCTTGTATTTCGCAATCGGAACTCCCGGATACCTATTGATGATTGTGTCCGACAGATTTATGCCATTTCTAGCAAGCTCGTCGGCTTCACAATTCCTTGGAATGTCCCCATGTCCCGGCACCCATATAAGGTTTACATTCATTTGTTCTGCCAGTTCATTTAAGGACATTCGGCAGTCCTGTGATACCTTAGAGAGGTTTGGTAGACTGAGCTTAAGGATTTTAGCACTGCTTGGCTATCGGTGAGGATAGTAATGTCGCTGCACATTAAAGTGTAGCCATTAGTCATGACATAAATAAATTTTCAAATAAATAATGTTGAAACTAAAACAAATCGATTTAGTTTATGCAAATTTGCATACAGTTCAATTAAATCTCGTGAACAAACTTATCCATATAGTGATAAAAACTAAACAAACAAAAAAAAACTGAAACAAATCACCAAATTAGTAACGTTTTTGAAGCAGTTGAATAGCCTTCATCCAAACGAAGAAACAAAACAAAATAAATTGAACTTGAAACTAGAAATACCTGTTAGAGTATTGATATTCAAAAACACACTAAAATCATTAACCTCGAATTTGTACAATAATGTTTTTTATAACTTAGAGTTGCAGTCTTATATCGTGATAAGAATTTTAATTTAAAAAAAAAATATGGAAATTTTTTGACTTTGGGTCATTATTTATTTTTACTACCTGCGATAATCAAAGAAAAAAAATTTAAAAAAAAAATATTGAATTCATGTTTGGAATTATATTATCAAAAAAAAAAAAAAACAATGTAAACAAAATAGACAAATGATTTTTAATTTTGTTTACACTTAAATTGATTCACTATTAGTATATTGCTAAATATCTCAGCAGGACAGTTTGTAATAGTAATGTAACGAATATTCGCATTCGCATTCGCGAAAATTCGCATATTTTTCAATATTCGCATTCGCAAGAAACGATGCGAATGTATTTTACAAACAAAAAGGAAATTATATATGGATGGATATGGAATAATAATACAATAAGATTTATTAAATTTCAAATTTTTCCCCAATTCCTAAAACAATTATTTGTATCTATAGTAGGTCTAAATCTAATATGATGTATTTCCAAAGTGGTCCGCAAGATCATTTGGGTTGACCACCCCTGGCCTAGTAATAATCGAGACGCTGACATTGCGATCATGGTTTTGTCGGTGTTCTTGAGCGCTCTAACGATATTAAAAAATACAGGATTGTATGATCTCTCATATATTAATCATCAAAGCTGTTATAGTAATTTCGAAATTGAAATGTGAGAAATATTTGCATCAAAATATCATATCCAGTGGCGTATTTAGGTTCAAAGCCGCCCTTAGCTATTTAATTGGCCGTCCTATTGGCCTTGGTTATCGCAATTATATATATATATATGATTTATTAAATTATCAAAAAATATCAATACATGTGCATTTAGTTAAATAATATAATTTATTGCTGAGTTTACATATTTTTAAGTTATAATTATAAATATAATTTAGTTTAAAATTTTTCTTCGGGACTGCTGTGAAGAGAATGAATCGATTATATCGGAATAATCCATATCATTCATTGGACTACATTCTATTGACAGAAAATCGAATGAATTTAATCGCGTTTGTGACATAGTACTACGAACATAACTTTTTATTCGACGTAATACAGAAAAAGATCGCTCTGCTGTGCAATTAGAAGCAGGCATGCACAAAAATATTCGCAGCGCGATGTTTATGTACGGATAAATGTTTTGAACGTCCTTCTTGTGAATTATTTCACATAATTATAACGCTGTGGTAGGAACTATATCTGAAGTCTGCAGAAACCCTCGAAAATGTAAGCACTCATTTCCGAAATTTGCAACATCATCAGGAAAATCACTTTTATAGAATTGAGTAAATTTATCGGCTTTGCTTAAATTTGGCATATCGATGAAAAAAGAAAATTGGCTATGCACTTCTTTATATACAATATGGCGGTAATTCTATTCAGACAACAATTCTATTAATCAGAATTGTTTCTGTTTCTCTTTCCAGAAACTCATTAAAATGAAGTTTTCTTTCCTTTCGTCGTTTATCAATAATTGAAATTTGTCTATCGCTTTATTGAAGGTAGGTAATATTAGATAGATCAATTTTAGTATTTAATAACTTAATGTCTTAATTATGATTAAAAATTGTCTTAAAAAAAGTAACTGTTCAACTTTTTAGATGAAATGCTTGTTAATTTTTTCATTTTTTGGTATGGAAAAAAAAATTATTTTTGCCGCCGCCAAAATTTTGCCGCCCTGGGCTATAGTCCAATTAGCCCTTACGTAAATACACTTCTGATTATATCCCTGACATAATTTGAATTTCAATAGCAAATGCTATAGAGTAAGTATATTGTATTTGATAAATAAATTTGAATGTCGGATTTTGATTATCAATTAAAAATATATATTTTCAAAATGTTCACGTTCTTACCTTACAAAAACAAACAAGTTTTACATACCTAATAGTGCTGTGTGATGGTGATAAATTAATAATACAAGGAGATATAATAATACAACGAAAGGCCAGACTAGAGACTCTCATCTACAATTCTATATGTAGAAAGAATATCAATTTCATGTTATCTATTAGACTACCTAAAAATTGCCTATGACGCATCCATACACCCTCCATATATACAGATAATCAAAATCTTGCACCCCAGGTATATCGTTGAAAATCAAGAAAATTATAATAATAACAAGTTGAAATACCCGAAATTGCCTGGATATCAATAATTAGTATCGAATGACAGGAAAAATAAAACTTATTTACTATTTTTTAACCGACTTAAAAAAAGTAGGCGGTTCTCAATTTGACTTGTATTTTTAGCGAATTTCCTCGAAAGGAAATGCAGCTATTGTTTTTGTACCGATGATGGAATTTTGTAAAAATATATATATATATATATCCGTTTATTAGTCTATATATGTTGAGATATGTATACGCAAGAGATATATATGGACTCTCTAGCGGTCACAGTTTTATTCCGATTGGAATGAAATTTGGTATTTGAAAAGTCAGATGCGTTAATGGGTAACATCGAACAAGGGGGAAGAGGGGTTTAAAGGTGGGGGAAACACAAAATTTTACATCTCCCTTAATATTTGAAAAATCGAAAAATTTATTAGAAGTAAAGTTGTAGGTAATTAGTTTTACTATAATTTTGTTTCTAAACATTTTTTCTGTTATACTAATCTTTACAGAAATATTTACAATTTAAGATTGAAAGTTAAAATTCGAAATATCTCTGTACACAATAGAGTTTGAGCAAAAATGATAAACTAATGAATCGTAGCAAACTTAATTTTCTACAACTTTACTCTTTGTACATTTTTATACTCCCCTTCCCCCTTGACCAATGTCATTTTATTGGCCTTGCAAATACCAAAATCATATCAGATACGACATTTTATTTTGATCAGACTAAAATTGTGATCACTAGAGAGTAATTTATGTATTCAAAGGAAATTCGCTAAGTTTACGCGGCTCCTGCGTAACGAATTTTTTTGTATGTATATAAAATACGCGAAATTACAAGCTCTAGAATTCAGTGAATCTCAACCATTGTGCCGCGGCACTTTTATGTGCCGCCAAATTTTAGAAATGTATATAGTAAAGTATTAACCAACATAAAAACGAAAAAAAGATCGAGACTGTTAAATATCGAAGACGATATGAGAGTAGCATTGTCATTTTTACGACCAAATATAAATGAAATTATCAAAAAACATCAAGCTCAAATTTCTCAAATTAAAAGTATTCTTATTATTAACTTGTAAGTAATCTCTTAATAAACGTAGGTACTGTTGTTTTTGTAGAACATATTATTTTATTTTACATTCAAAATTATTATCATAAACTATTTTACACAGTGTATTACAGGTAAGTAATCAATAACTTTTAAACTAATCTTTTTCTTTGTGTGCCGTCAAATTTTGAAATCGTTAAATCTGTCCCGCGACAAAAAAAAAAAAATGTTGAGAATCACTGCAGTCTAGATACTACCATAAATATATAGAGGTAAAAACTGATCTGTAAATATTTTTTTGAATTCTCGACCTTTGAAATGATGGGTCGTTCACCGGCCAATAGTCACATGCAACTCGAGCCAAACAACTGACCACTCCTTTAAAAACAAACATGAATTTTTGAGACCCGTTTGATTTTATTACCTACCCATATATTCAAATTTTTTTATTTCGATTGGATTGTGATCTGAAATTTCTATTAAGTTTTGGATTTGCATACTAAATGAGTTTTTTTGTTTGTTTTTTGATTGTTATTTTCTGTAAGGTTTTTGAACTTGACTTAATGATGGTAAGTTTGTTGCTATCATCCATCGTTTGTGTATAAAATAAAACTTGATTTATATAAAACCACTTTTATTTATTTATAAACAGATTATTTAAATTATGATGAAGTTTATTAAATTACAACCAGTTTTGGAAAAAGGTTTAATAAAGGATCAACTCTCTCTGAGATATTAATACAAAGCAATTTATTTAAATTTTTTAAATCAGTGCGTTAAACTTTGAGCCATCAACATTTATCGTGTTTTGTTTTAATTGAAAAATTAAACAAGCCGTAGGGTGGGTTTATCTGTGAGTGTTATATTTCTAAGTGCGACCCATGAGGTCCACGCAATCAACTTCTCACTATTTCTTTATCTCAATACTTTTTGTAAATTTTTAAAGGTGGGATATTTCAAGAGACATAAAAAAATATTATAAATTGAACAGACCTGAAATGTTAATTTTCTTACATTTTATAAAACTCCTCACTTTTGTAACTCTCTGTATAATTATTCATTTATAAACAAAGATAACTAGTATATATTTTAAGTGTGAAAAAAGAAATGAAAGTATAGTAAACAACATTTACTACAAGAATAATCAAAATTGTCAGAGACTGATTTCGGTTCAGATCTGTTCAATTTTATTGAACTGGAGTATACATAAAATCAACAATATTTCTATAAAGATTATTAAAATAACCAAAGAGAACTCTAGGTTTTTTGAAATTAAATTTCAAATTTTGCCCCAATTCCTAGAACAATTATTTCTATTTTATAAATACATATTTCGACTACAAAGTAGTCATCATCAGTATGAATTAGCTAATCGTAACTATCTCTGCGGTATGGAGTCAGAGATATGTTGCTCGTTGCTAATTTGGTGCGTGTCTCACAATAATATTAAACAAGTTTTGTCTTTTATATGATCTGACTGAAGTAGTACCTGAAGGATTATTTTTGTTGACTGACAATCAATTAAGGGATTAAGTGTATTAGGAGCCCAACCCATTTATTGGCGGTATCTTTTTCTGTGTGACGAATTGTTGTTTAAAGATGACTTAAATTTTCATTTTAAGTAGCATGATTTTAATTTGAAAAGAAGATGCAACAAATTTTTCCAGTGCATGTCACTCCAACGAGCATTAAAACAGATAGAAGTTTTCACATACAAGTGTGAATTACAGTGTCTACGAGTGTAGTTCGGTTTCATACATCGAATACAAATATTCAGTATTGTATAATAAATGAAAATAGCTAACTTACACAATATAATAATTTATTTGTATACCTTAAATAGAATGTACTATATGGACCACAAAAGTAACGTTTTTTTTTTCATCAAAAGTTTATAATTAATAGAGAATATGCATGAAAATTTTTTAACACTTGAATTGAAGCATGTTTACTTGACAAATATCAAGGTAAAATTATTTTTTAAATAACTTTAAAAATAAGCGAGATATGAATGATTGAAATTCCCGATTAGACAAAGAGGGTGATAGCCCTCTTGATATGTTATGTGACGTCATATTACACTTTCAACATTTAAAATACACGTAAAACTCCGTCTTTAGTATTTTTGCAAGAAAAAGACAAATAATAATCTTTAAAAGCTTATAGCTTCCTTGATATTTGTCGGATTTTAATTTCGTTTTTAAATATTATTACAGTATTAACAGTATTTTCATATTCTGAAAATAAATGTGAAAAAAATTTTCATGCATATTCCCTATTGTAAGTATATTTATTATGAACCAGTTCAAGTGACCGAGGGGTCTAAGGCGTTATGTCTGCGCAGTATGCCTACTTGGAAACTGGGAGGTTATGGGTTCGAATCCCGACATCGGCAATTTTTCAATAATTAAGAAAAAAAATAACACGAATAAAAAAAAAACTACGCAATAGAAAATAAAAATATTAATAAAGAGATTGACCAATAAAATTCTGGTATGACGGGCTTAAAAAAAAGATATTTAAGAAAACAACTGAGATTTCAGGAAAAACGAATTTCTGTTGGCGGTAGCTTAATAACCCGAAATCTCAGATTTTTTTCTTAAATATTTTTTTTTTTAGACCCGGTATGACGGGGGCCTAAATTAAATTTTAATTTAAACTTACAACAAAAAATTATAAACATTATTGTGGACTTTTATGAATGTACTATATCAGATTTTGAAGAATTTTATTAATTGACTATACATCCTGAGTGCTCGTACAACCTTAAAAATAAAATTTTTATAAAGTGTTGTTTATCTTTTACTCATAAGTTATACAAATTGTTATATTTTTATTATAATTTAAACTATTGCATTTTCAGTTCAAAAATAATAAGTGAAAATAACAACTAATTGAGTTAATTGCTTAAATATCCTGTTTATAACATATACATTGACATCAAATGCTTGATATAAAAAAAGCATATACATCTAGGATGTGAATCGAACTCACGAACGACCTCTGACATTCTAGAATCAAGACCAATGCTCTTCCGCTGAGCTACCTGATATGCTATGGTAGAGGAACGCATAAGCTATTTCAAAATCTTTTGATTTCGATGTATTATTAATTTGTTCATTTACTATTTAAATATTAAGCAATTGCTTTTTGTAAACTAACGTCTATTTATATCCATAGAGTCGTCTATTTTGATGTCTAAGAATATTATCAAAGGTCAGACATATTACTTAAATGTCAAATTAAGTAAACGCTGGTCACTTCCGTTGGTATAATATAACCGAGAGGCAGCCACACTAACGATGAATATAAATAGGTGATAGTTTACAAAGAACAATATCTTGTTCATACTTCATAATCAATGTGTGAACTGTTTATTTTACGTTTCACATGCGCACATATATGTTACAATATCAAAGTATTGAATTGCTCGATTGCTCTTCGCGTTCTTGAGTTATCGTGTCGACGGGCAGACCGATGGAGATGGAATCAAACTATAACTATTGCGGTGAAAAATATGGGGCGAACATTTAAAATCTTTCACGTAATAGTGATTTAGGAAATACAATTTTAAATACTCCAATTAAATTTTATTTCCATTTATAATAGCTTGTTTAAAAACTGCACTGGGCTGTTAAAATTGGTCACCCTCTTGGCTATCACAAGATATTAATACATCGTTGCATTGAATTATAATTATTAATAAATAATAATCTATTCGCAATCTTAACATCCCACTGAGGTGAGAGGGGATGGATGGCGTTGATTCGCCACCATATACATAAACTTTTAATGTGACATAGGTTAAAGCCATTATCTGCTGCTGTTTCTCCTGCCATAGGTAAGTATTGTGATATTAGCCAGTTATTCTTTGTTCGTATTAAAAAACACCAAACAAACGTATACAGACTGTGTTGGAATGCTTTTCCAATACAGAATCAATGTTAAATATTATTTATTACTGGCAGGCCGTGTGGTTACTGTACGGAGTCAGTCAGTACACATGTATGCGTATGTATCTCATATGCGTATGGTAGTTTGTTTGTCATTTAAAAGTGTGTACTGACTCATTGACTGTGTGTACTGACTTATTTAAGAGTGAGTGTGTACTTGTAGCGGTATCGCTTCTTCATTAAATTATTATTATAATTTTGTTCATCATTATTATCTGTTGCATAACAACTATAACTTCCCTCTATTATCACGGTTGCTTTGAATGTTAACAACCATGGTAATTTACATATTAAAATAATAACATTTCATAAATAAAATCAATAAAGATCAATTATATCTTTTATACATATTTATTATTTATTTAAATAATAATTATTTAATATAACTATCATCTACCTTTACATACTCATTACATGTGTACTGACTGACTCCGTACAGTAACCAGACGGCCTGTCAGTAATGAATAATATTTAACATTGATTCTCTATTGGAAAAGCTTGCTAACACAGTCTGTATACAGTGTCATGAATAATAAATTATTTATTTATTATATTTATGTGAATAATATAAATCTTAATTTTAAAAATCACCTTGGCATTGAAACATGCTTATTAATTTTTATTTATATACCAGATACCAACCACAAATAATTAAAACATACCAGATTAAAGTTTACTACAATAATAAAAATATTTTAAAAATTATAAATATAGACTTTTAAATATTTGTTTGTATTCAGTGACGTCATCTATTTCATAGTCGGGGTGGCAAAAACATTAACAAGGGCAGGCCGAAAAACTGATGAAGAAATTAAGTTGGGAACTTGTCATCACCTCCGTTTAGGCCAGCCAAAAACGAAATAATAATTGGGCCTGCCCTTGCAAGCGTCAGCCACTCCTTCTAACAAGGGGCTAGAACATTACTCGTTTGGGACATTATGGGAAAACATGTTACCGTCTTTCAGGTAGAAGTTTACGCCATACTGGCTTGGGTACGGGAGAACCTACGTAGGGGTTACATAAACCATAATGCATACATTTATCTCGGACAATCAACCTGCTCTAAAAGCCTTGCCTGCCACTGAAATCACCTCAGGGGTTCCCAAAGATTGTCTAGAAGAATTACCAGGTCCCAGTGGTTTCGAAGGAAATGAAAAAGCAGATACCTTAGTAAAAAAGGTAGTCGGATTACCTTTCATAGTCCCAGAACCTAATAGGACTCTACAATGGTTCCATTATACGCAGGCTGTGGCGAGGATGAAGAAACATCCAGCCGCATAATCTTTAATTGCGAATCTCTCGGTTACAGTAGATACAATATATGCGGTGGTTCTCACCCCGAATATATGAGCCTTCAAGAAAATCTGATAACCTCTGAACCTGGCCAGACTAAAGTAGAAAGGGGAGCACAATGGGCCACAAAGTCGAAGAGCAATACTTTTCATACCCCAAGATTTATCTATCTATCTATCGGGAGATCAGGTTCTTGGTACACCTAATTCCAACTTGACTTAATATTATAATTTTTGGTATATTAGTAGACTACTCCTATGAAATATTTCAAATTTCATATTTAATTTTTCTCAACACCAATTTCAGTTATTACAGAATCCAGACATTAGTTAGCATTAATGGATAACATTTGAGCTGAAAAACTATTCGATACTTATACGATAAAAAGCATACGACCTATGGCTTAGAATTTGTATAT
The DNA here is from genome assembly GCA_963920215.1 of Nineta flava. Lineage (NCBI taxonomy): Eukaryota > Metazoa > Arthropoda > Insecta > Neuroptera > Chrysopidae > Nineta > Nineta flava. The sequence goes on from OY986044.1 coordinate 73,033,534, forward strand.
TATATGAAAATTTAAACTCTGAAACTTTAAATTTATTTTAAAATACCATTACAGTTGGTAATTCTTTCATTTAAGACCCAAAGTCAAATAAATACAAGGTAGTCCATGATTACGCCACTGGTGTGAAGAATATTTTTCAATAATGAAACCAGATTATTAAATTAATATCTTTAATTTATGTATTTAAGTAATTATTAATATGATTATTATTTACTTGAAAAATTTATAAACTCAAATCAATAATCAATATCTATATAAATACCAATCAAAGCTAGTACCAAAACATTTATTCAAGGTAGCAAATTGAAGTACTCTGGTGGGTTTGTTCAATATTTAGATACAATAAGATCTATGTGTATCCGATTTCAAAACAAAAAGGATATATTATTTTCAAAATTGATATGTAATTGCTAGCGACTTCAAAATAGGGTTGCCATCCGTCCGTATTTCCTCGGATTTGTCCTAGTTTAGAGGGCATCCGGGTGGGGTTTCATTTGTAGTCCGGGTTTAAAGAAATTAAAAATATAAGACTGCTGATAAGTTTCTTAACACTTTAAGAAGATTTTAGTTTGTTAAAAGAGTAAATTTTTGTTTTATTTAAAAAAGTTAAAAATGTAAACTTGACTCGTAACTTTAAGGATGTTCCAGCATAGTACCACTTTTCGACAGATTTTGTTCATTTTTTTTTCACAGGCTAAAAATAAATTTTTCTAAGTTTCAGAATTTTTGATCGCATAGAACGCGAGATAATTAATAGCAAAGTTATCATTCTCTCTCACTCTCTCTCATTAGAAGCATGTAAAACTTCATACCCACCCAACTATTATCTGTTGTATTAGAAAAAATACTCGACAGATCTGTTTGTTCATAAGAAAATTATTTATAGGAATTAGAATTAAAGGAATTAATTCTTTTTTGAGATATGAATTTTTTTAAGTTCGATGAATCATGATTTTCAGAGTTTCTGGCACTAATAAAAACAAGAGGATGCCGGATTATTGGAATGTTCGGATTACTGGATTGTATAGAAAAATGCATAATAAATAAAATAAAGCAATTTATTTTTTTAGCGGAGTAGGGATCAGGAGTTAGGAGCGGTGAGGGAGGCGCGGGTGGAGGGTGCCGGAAGGTTTATTGGACGTGCCGAACTATTGAAGTGCCGGATTAGTGAGACTCTACTATATAAGTACACTTTGCCACAAAAGTTGATGTAATTTTTTTTAAATTTTATAGTTGTAGTGTGCCTAATTTATTCGGTTTTCGAAAAAACGTTGTTACTATATTTCTAATGAACAACTTTTATCCGAAGCTATTTTCCCAAAACCGAATCAAGAAGCCACAAATCAATTATAAAATTTTAAAAACTGATATCAACTTTTGTGGTCCATAGTACTTAATTAATAAGTGCGTACTACTATAGAGTAAATTCGAACGTTCTATTTTTTTAAAGAAATCTATTGCATTAAGGTTGACCGGTACAGTACAGTACATTTCATAATAAACAGAAACACTTTTTTTAACAGAAATTAAAAATTTTAATCTGTAAATTAATTATTTAAAATTAGATAGAATCTAACATCACTAGTAATCGAATTTATGTAATTATTTAATTACTAAAAATCATAAATAATCGTCAAAAGACGATTATTTTGACGATTTGATGAAAATTTTCGTTAATTTTTTAACTTTTTACTTAAGATATTTACAAAACTCTTCGTCAGACTATTTTATTTTTATTTTAACGTAATGCACGAGATTTAATTTGTAAAAGTAGAAATTTTTTACTTTTTAATCTATTGAAGGTGGAGCAACATTCTCGAAAATGTATGCCTTCATTCAACATTTGCTATTCACAACATTTTAAAATTTCAATTTTTAATGATTAATTACATAAAAACGTATGAGAGTTAGCAATTAATAACATATCAAAAATTCAGATTTTTGATATGTACATTGCCGATTTTACCTATACGTGTGTCCGATCAACCTTAATACACCCATTAGAATAATATTGTAACGGTTTGTTATCTTAGGATTTACACCTCATGTAATTTAAAACAAAAATATTTTATACCCATAGTGAAAATTAATATTCAATGAGGCATTAATGCATATTATATGTATGTATGTATACTGCGATCAATGTTATTATTATTATTATTATATTTTATATATAAAATATACAAGGTTCTACAATAACGCTGGGCTTAATATGCAAAGTTGCACGTTATTCATAACAATGATTAAAACGTTCACTACACAAATCATGTAGATATTATGATTTTACATTAACTACCATCTTTTTTTGTTTGATCCGAAATTAGGGTGTTTTGTTATTGGGAGCAGTATTTGAAAATTTCCCATGTTTTCTTATATAATCTCACAATAGGGAAAATGCATGGAATTTTTTTTTCACATTTATATTCAGAATATGAAAATACTGTTAATACTGTAATAATATTTAAAAACGAAATTAAAATCCGACAAATATCAAGGAAGCTATAAGCTTTTAAAGATTATTATCTGTCTCTTTCTTGCAAAAATACTAAAAACGGAATTTTACGTGTATTTTAAACGGTGAAAGTGTAATATGACGTCACATAACATATCAAGAGGGCTATCATCCTCTTTGTCTAATCGGGAATATTTGTCAAGTAAACATGCTTCAATTCAAGTGAAAAAAAATTTTCATGCATATTCCCTATTGTCAAATTTCTTTAACTTAATTCCATAAAAGACATTTGGAACTGCAATCAGTTTCTGTGAGGTGTATTTTTTAATATCAAATATCATAAATTTTTTATATATCAAAGCTGCCGACTTGCTGTTTTCACGTTTCAGACGTTAATTTTTTTTCACCTTTCAATCCGGTATGGTTTTTAAAGGAAACCATAAGTCAGGATTCTCTTGGTTGAGATTGTTAGTTCCCATGTACGGTAAGTTAGAAGAAAATAATTAAACTTAATATGACACTTGAAGAAATACTGCAAGTATACATGCTACTGATTCTTAGTTTTAAAATTTCGTAAAATACGAGGTCTGTCCGAAAATTATCCGACCTGCTTTTATATCTTCGCGCCAGAGTGTTCGAGCGACCTATGCGAGGCATGCACGTCAGCAGTAAAGTCTCACGAACTTATCGGTTGCACGCCAACACCTGCAGGACGTATAGTTCATGCGCAGCGTGTATTTGTTTACAAAACCTTTTTTGCATTCGTTGGATTTTGTTATTGTTAAAAATGACTGAAAGATCAGATTAACGAATTTGCGTCAAATTTTGCTTCAAACTCGGAAAAACTAGTTCGGAACTATTCAAATGATGCAGAAGGCCTTTGGGGATGAGTGCATGAGCAAAACACAAATAAAAGAGTGGTATAATCGTTTCAAAAGTGACCGCACATCTGTTGATAGTGATCCTCGTTCTGGCCGACCTTCGACGACAACAACTTTGCGCGAATTAGAAGATGATCTTGGAATACAAAAAACTACAATTTGGGAAATTTTAACTTCAAATTTGGAAAGTGGAAGCGGTGGGAAATCTCATCGAATCTTGTGCAGCATTTTTTAACTAAACACAATATCGCACTGCTTCGCCAACTTCCGTACAGTCCCGACATAGCCCCCTGTGACTTTTGGTTGTTCCCGTATTTGAAAAAACCGCTCAAAAGACACCAGTTCGACGACAAAAAGAAGGTTAAAGATAATGCGACGAGGGCACTCAAGACTATTCCAAAAAGTAACTTCCAGGACTGCTTCGGAAAGTGGAAACACCGCTGAGAGCGTGTTATTCAATCAATTGGGGATTACTTTGAAAGATAACGTCAGCGTGGAGGTATGAAGGTAGGCCGGATACTTTTCGGACAGACGACGCACATTGGGAACTGAATTAAGTATCTGCCCGGTGTATTTTTTAATAGCAAATATTATAAACTTAAATATATCGACGCAGACTTGTTGCTTTCACGTTTTATAAATCAATTTTTTCCATCTTAACATCTGGACGTTCCTTACTTATGAAAGTTACTATGAATCTTGAAGAAATACCGTAAGTAACTCCTAAACTAATATCTCTAAAGAAAACCATCTTATATCGAAACAATCTTTATAAGTGAGAAACTGGTTAAGTGAAAAACCTTACTAAGCGAGGAAAAGTACCCAGCCCTTTAAACTATCGGCTATTGGAACACCACCTAAAAGCTTTAGAACACTCTGTACATAATATAATATAATAGACATAATAAATGTATTATATTATATATAGATTGGGTAATATTAAAAACATGTATACAACAATAATAATAATTATTAATTTGTAAATTAATGTGCCTTGACTATGTTCACTCATTAATTCAGTTTTCTTTTTCTTTTTTTTTAATAAATGAATTAGATATGTATTTAAATAATAATTTTACGGGTTGTCAGTCACCCAAAAATCAATTGTTTCCCATTTTTGTATTTATTTATTTTTTTTTTTTTATGTTATCAATAAATAATAAAATAATCAATTAGTATTAAAATACCATGTTATTTACACAATTAAAAATATTTTAATAATATATCAATTTATTGTGTAATAACTATTTTGTAAGTATATTTTTGTATGGTAATGAATTTGAAAAAAAAAAAACTTACTTTCACAATAATATTCTTAAAAAAAAAACATATTATTTATAATATTTTGTTTACTTTTTTAATTAAATTTGTAATAAACTTTTATTATAGATTTTTGGCTATGTGAAAACCTCACATTCGTTAAAAAAATTTCGAATTTTTTGCATATTCACGTTTGGGACATTCCCTTGAATAAGGATCAAGATTTTATCCTACGAACTAGAAAAATACTGTATAAGACATCAATTCTGCAAAATATTTTCAAAATAACACTAAATTTGGTTAATATTATGATAATGGATGCAAAAAACGCTTAATAATCAAAATTTTGCCTGATGATTTCAATCAAAATGATTTGAAACAAAATTGTAGTAAAATTAATTTTATATAACCTTGGTCCTTATACATTTTTTTTCCCAATATTAAGAGAGATATTCCAAATTTTGTGTTTCCCTTCCCTCATAACACTCCCACCCCTTCCTTGTACGATTTTGCCAATTAACGAACTTAGCCTTTCAAATACCAAAAGCTTTTCAGCCTCCCAAATTTCATTTTGGGAGGCTTCCGTAGCCACTAGAGTGGCTACGGAGACATCGCTAATGATAATTGATAATGATTGAACAGAAATTATGGCAAATTTATAAATTTTATGAAAAAAAAATTCAAACAAAAGTGGTTTCTTCTAGTACAAGAAAAATTTTTTGTTCCAAAACCTTTCCTTCTATCTCTTACCGTTTTCGTGGTATAAAGGCCTCCCTTGGTGGGGGAAGAGGGTAATTTACAGTTTTCAGACATTTCTGGGTGGTTTCAGCCTAAGAACTATCTTTCGTCCAAATATCAACTATCTAGGACAACTGGAAGAAGTACCCTAGAATATTGATGATTAAATAGAATATTGATGATGAGTGATTAGTTAAATAACTTAACTAATAAAGCTGTACTTGGTATGTACCGCCAGATGGTGGGTCCATTAACGTTTTAAATTTGAGCTGCATAGCTTCTTTGGTTCCTAAGATACAGGTGCCAAAAAAGCGTCATAGTCCGGTATGTATGCTTTAACTTAGTCAGACGCACTACCGTGCTACATGATTCGAATCCTGTGACGATTTTAATGATTTATTTGAAAATATTCAAAATTGAAAGATTAGAAGAGGTATTCAAAACTTCATATGATTAAAAAATGTCTATATTTGGAAAAATTAATAGTTTTTACCAACCATTTCAGTAATTACAATATTTATCGCAAATGTTTCATTAACAAAATTCACTAAATAATAAGTAATACTTTCTATGAAGGTTTTTAAACACGTGTATTACATATATATATACCGGTTGTTTAGTTTACATCTTCGCATAGTAGATCTCCCACGAGTATGAGAGAGTACATATGTATACATTAAGCAATGCGTATGAGAAGGAGGTCTTATAGGTTTGATAAACAAGCATATTTTTCATAACTGTTCGAGTGGTCACCAACCACTCAAACCTATAAGACCTCCTTCTCATACACATTGCTTAATGTATACATATGTACTCTCTCATACTCGTGGGAGATCTACTATACGAAAATGTAAACTAAACAACCAGTATATATATATATATATTCGAATCTTGCGTGAATTATGGGAAACCCATTGTATATATGTATATACGCCATGTACCTGAAACCTGAGAAACCGTGTTTTTATTTAAATTTTTATAATTGATTTGTGCCTAAGTGCCTAATGCATTTTTTCTAAAACCAAATGAACAAGGGCACAAATAAATTTTAAAATTAAAAATTTTTTTTATAGAAAAACACAGTTTTTCAGTTACACGGCGTATACATATATATATATATATATATATGTATATGTATATATATATGTATATATATATATATATATATATATATATATATATTATATATATATATATACATATATATTATATATATATCTTTATTTATATATATTTATTATTTCTTTGTATACTATATATATATATATATATAAATATATATATATATATAAATATATATATATATATATATATATATATATATATATATATATATATATATATATATATATATTTTATACACGTGTTTAAAAACCTTCATTAGAAAATATTATACTATTATTTAGTGAATTTTGATTAAAATAAAATATTTGCGATAAATATTGTAATTACTGAAATGGTTGGTAAAAACTATTAAAAACAGTATTTCCACACCTCCTATTTCGATTTTTCCAAATATATACATTTTTAAATCATATGAAATTGTTAATATTTCTAATCTTTCAATTTTGAACATTTAAAAATAAATCATTAAAATCTTAATCATTAATATAATAAAATTGTAGGCAGGGTGAATTTTGCACGTAGGAAATATTTTCAAAATAATACTAATTTCAAATTCAGTGGTAATAACTGACTCAACCGGGAACAGAGAAGTATTCACACTATCATCGTTCACATGCCGCTATCAATTTGATCTCACTCAAAAATAGTCTTCGAGACTAAACATGATGACTGGAGTGTGATTGGACCAGGACTGTGACCCATAGTATGAATGCATACATTGTTTCTTAACTTGATAGTATTTTACCAGACCGATATCGGACCGAGAACGAACGACCCTTATGTGTATCGACCCTTATCGTAATTTTTATTAAATTTCTACGAAATTCACTACAAAAAGTTTCCGTTCTTTTAAAATTCTTCAAAATAGAAACAAATTTTACGTATAAATTAAATATGTATATACAAATAAATATATACATTTTTTAATAAAAAAAAAACAGTATTTGAATATAATCTGTGTAACGGATGGTAAAATTGTAATACAAATCATTGTGTATTCATTAGCCTTGACATGATGTGATGTTATTTTTTTTTATTGTTAATGCAATTTTTATACGAGACATCACACAATATATGTTATATTAATGCAAAACATAAATTTAAAAAAGAAAAAAAAACATATACTACTAAACAGGTACAAAAAATAAATAAAAACATAATTATAGATAGATACATAGGTGGGCAAACTTTGACTGCACTCAGCTCTGAGTGAGAGGTAGGAAGAGAGATAGAGTAAATACAGGGTTCCTACCAATTATTATTATTTTCTTTTTTCAATTAAAACATTTTCTGAAAAAAATTAATAATACCAACTCTTTTTCATAGTCACTATTATTCAAAGTATACAATGCATACAATACATTGAATACATACTCTGGAATTTTGGGCTGGTAATTTGGGGCATAAAATGTATCTTTTTTAATATATTTGGGTATGAATAAAATATATATGTTATATAAATTATAAAATATAAATCTTTTGATCTTTTACATTTACCGCTTGACAATTGTAAACCGCTTGTAATTTTTTTGATGATTTAGCTTTAGTTTAGATTTTTGAATTAGATTTTGGGAAATTTCGAATAGTTTGCCTAAACTATTCATATCGGAGAACTAATAAACAATTATTTACTTGATTTAATTATTTTTTCTTCCGCCTACTACCAATAACCAACGCTACTACCAATAACCGTTGGTCTACAGTGTACAAACAAATAGCAGTCATGTACATAAAAAATCTATCCTGTAACTGCAATGTAGCTTGTCCTGTCTACTGATGGGCAATGAGCCGAGTAAACGCCAGAGGCAAAGTGACAAACCTTTACACTCAGTACCTCCCGCCCTTCCCATTCAAGTGGCTAAATCAAATCAATGCAACGCGAGCGTCGAAGAAGCGAATGATGAGTCACTCCTTCCACCTGCCCCGAATAGGATCCATCCCTTCCCTACTTACCACCACAAAACTATTGCTCTAGAGTTCAGTTTGTTCTGTTGGTTTTTTTTGAGACTCGAATGTTATACCCTAGTACAGGCCATGCAGGCATTGAGGAGAATGAGACTGCTGATGAACTGGCAAGGAAAGGGTCCTCAGACCCTTTCATAGGACCTAATCCGTCCTGTAGAATAGGCGAGGCCTACCTCAACACAGCCCTCTGGAAGGCAGAGGAAGCAGAAAGAACCAAGCTCTGGGAAGATTCCCCAGGGCTGCGGCAGGCCAAGATCCTTCTCGGGCAGTATAACCGAAAGAGATTCGAAACCTGTATTAAGCTCACAAAAAATGAGCTATGAATCCTAACGGGCTTTCTCACCGGGCATTGCCGGCTGAATGGGCACCTCCGAAAGATGGGAATCATCAATGACGGCTCATGCAGGTTCTGTGAGCTGGATGAAGAGACTCCAACTCATCTCCTACTTGAATGTGAAGCCGTAGTACGAAGAAGGGCTGTTTGTTTTGACCAGTACCTACTCCAGGAGGATGACTTACCATCCCTGCACTCCACCCAGATCATCAAATTCCTCCGAGAATTGAGACTGGCTGAGGAGCTCTGAGGCAAGCCTTAACAGAGCAGTAGTAGGGGGTCACAATAGATCATATTGGTCGCAGTGAATAATAACCTCCAAGTAATAATAATAATATACCCTAGTACACAGTACACAGTAATAACAGTGTTTTTATATTCAAATATTAAACAATTTTACAGAAATTCTATAAATTGTTAGATAAATCCTACCCCCCCCCCCTTCGACATTGGAGGGCACAGATTTGTCAAACTCGCCCGAGGCGCAGAAAGGCGTTGGCTACGGCCCTGGATAATAGACACCTATGCTCAAACTTTCCCGATGCACTACCGTGCTATATGATAAAAAAAAAACATTGTATAATGTCGACAATATAATTACAATCAAAATACAAGTTAAGTTTCTTGATAGATATAGTTAGTTAGTTTACCTTGTACTAATACAACAATATAATCAATGCTGTTATATGTACGGATTACCTTAGTTCTGTCTGAGTAAATTACTTCAAAGAATCATTCGCTATTATTTAAAATTAGCAATACCACACTGTATTGTGCAGGTGAACTTGAAATGTATGTTTATTTATCTCCTATATCATTCAGGGATTCTCCTATATCATTCAGGAGGGTGATCATGCCCCCCCCCCACCCTCCAAAACCAAATATAATTTCTTTTTTAATTATAATTTTATTGCTTCCTACTCAAATCTTACATTGAGATAATTAAATGGTGGGAATGAAATCTCGAGTGTTACGTAATTTATTACTACTGAAAAAATGCTATTGTTTCATCAATCTTTATCAATTCATGAGTAACAAATAGTTTCCAATTGGTTATTGATAATCATGGTTGATTTGACATAAATTTAATTAATTTTTCAAAATAATTTTCAATGATATTTTTTTCAACCCTCTTTAATTTTCTAAGAGGAAACTAACACAAATAAATTTATATTCATTTTCTGACACTGGGTAAATAACTTTACCCTGTCTTCTATGTCACTACTTTTTATTAAGTAGAAAATATTATACTTAAGGATCACCCCGAAAACCTGTCCCCCTTTAACATTTATGTTTTTGATCAAATGTACACTCCCGTGACAAAAAAAATGAACAAACCTGAAATGTTAATTATCTTACATTTCATAAATTTCCTCACTTTTGTAACTCTCTGTATAATGTATAATTTTATTTATTTATAAACAAAGATAAGTAGTATATTTTTTAAGTGTGTAAAAAAGAAATAGAAGTATAAACTGAATTTATATTTTTTATTTGTATATACGGTGTCAGTGACACGGAGTGAGAATTTAAAAAATATATGTAATGTTAATACATGTTAAGTGTTATATCTTAGTTACATATAAAAATAAAATAAAATGTTGTATCTGTTACTACAAGAATAATAATCAAAATTGTGAGAGACTGATTCGATTCAGGTCTGTTCATTTTTTTTGAACAGGAATGTATTATTCACGGAAATTCCATTATTGTACACTATATCCTACATTCACGTTTTGGTCGAATAAAAGAAAATTCAGGTGGTACGTAAAATTATCAAATGATAATAATTATTACAATACCACATAATAATAATCTTGAGCATAAACGCAACGTTTTTTAGATACCACAGAGGTGCTAAAAAAGGATATTAGTTCAAGGTGAATGATACTGTTACACGATAGTCTTCATCCTACGTCAAATAAATACATATTATTAAGTAACCACTATTTAATTTCTCCTTGAAATTATAACATACGGGTAGTAAAGAAAAATTAAATGTTCTCACTCAAATAACACAGAAAAATGCAATCATCAACGTAATTGTTTAAATACACTGTATATACTCAGTTGTACATAAGTGCAGGTACTGTTGAATAAAATAGATTATATCTTATTTTTTTGAAATAAAATAATTTTAGATATTTAAAAGTCTTTTTCAATAAAATCATTTTTTTAATCAAGATGTAATTTCCCCTTCAAATCACTTCACTTAATAATTATTTACATTACCATTTTCTTTTTGTAATTAGAATTGTGCGTTGAGGCCTCAAAAATTATTTCAGTAATTTTCATTACAACAACAATTGATAATATTTGAATACATAAATATTTAAAGCTGTTTAAGGCAGTTTACGCGTAAGCTCTTTTTTCACGGTATACTTAATACATATCGCGTATACCCTATTGTATCGAATTTCTGCGTAAAGAAAAAATGTAACTATTGTTTTTGTACTGATGATAGAATTTCGTAAAAATTTCTTCAAAAGTTCATCGATCCTACCTAATAGATGTTAAAAATGACCATCATTAAATTTGAACCGCTTTGGGTATTTGAAAGGTCAAGTTCGTTAAATGGTAAAATCGGACAAGAAGAAAGGGGAGTTTAAAGCGAGAGGGAAACACAAAACTCGGCATATCTTCCTTCATATTGGAAAAATCGAAAATTATATTAGAAGAAAAGTTTTAGAAAATTTGTTTTTCTATAATTATCATTTTTCTGTTACATTAATATTTACAGAAATATTTACAATTAATAAGATTGAAAGTTACAATCCTAAATATCTCAGTACACATTTATTAGAGTTTGAAAAAAAATGATAAGGTAATGAATTGTAGCAAACATGATTTTCTACAACTTTATTACTCATAAATTTTTCCTATGTCTCCTTGACATATGCCATTTATTAATAAAATTGACCTTGTAAATACCAAAATCATATCAGATACAACATTTCATCAGACTAAAATTGTGACCGCTGCAGAGTGATTTATGTATTCTAAGGAAATTCGCTAAACTGATGGGACATCAATAATCCGCAATTACCCAGTACTAATATCTTAATGTTTAAGAATTAAAAAAAAAAATTAAACGATCCAAAATTACCCGACAATCTGTATACGCGTGTTCGTACTATATAATTGTAATTTCAAAATTCTGCTGACACACTATTCAATAAATTCAGAAATAAGTATTATACTTAAATAGAGTAGACAATTTATTGGACAATAAAAAAAATATATGTATTCTTAATTGCAATTTATAACTAAAATATTATTTATAAAATTACGTAAGCAATTAAATAATTATTTATTAATTATATATATATATTAATTAAGTATTTTATGATAAATTAATTAGAAAAATATTATTAAATTTTGAAACAAGCTTGCTAAATTTTGAAACGAAATTTAATCAATATTATCAATGATATCAATTCATTAAAAATAAAATCTATAAAATTGTAGAAACAATTTTAATTTATTCCCGGCGCCGGATTTAGGCACTGCCACTGGTTGGAGGGTCCATAGGCCTCCACAAAATTCAACTCTCTCCAAAAATTTTTAAAACTTCTGCGAAAATCAACAATAATTCAAAGTAAAAAAATATGTTTTATAATAAAATTCAAAAATTTCGTAAGAATTTTATTTTATTTACGAAACTGTAACGCTTTTTTTTTAATCATTTACGAAATAAAACTGTTGCTAATAAGATTGTTGAAGTAATAACCATACGGTGAAGGAGTATCATATTTTGCACAGAAAATGCACCTTTTTTTTCTTCTTTTCGTTATTTGAGATAAGATTGCCTGAAAAATTCTTGCCGAGCCAGATTTTGTTTTTGTTTTTTTTTTTTACTTATTTATTTTGCTTTCGGGGTGAAAGTTTTTATTGGAAATTTCACAAGGAATTTTTAATGATTAATTAATTACATGAAAACCGTTCGTCAGATTTTTTTTCAAAAAATTATGTTATACGTATGAATTAGCAACTAATAACATATCAAATTCAGATTTTTATCCTATACATTGCCGATTTTACCTATACATGTGTCCGATCAACCTTAATTTAATGTTTGTTACTGGTAGCGAGTTTTAAAACCAACCTAACCTTCATTATTGATTTCAACTCACACTTAGCCAATCGAATAATAATAATAATAATTATTATTGTAAATCAAATTTAATATTAACAAAAGATAATTATTGTAAATTGTACTGATTTCAAAGTAAAATTAATAATTATAGATTATGATAGTAAAAAATACATCCACTATTTTCCACAAAAATAATTACAGATTTTTCGAAATAGAATTTGTTAACCTTGGAAAATTTTCTAAAAAATAAAAAATATTTTACAATGTATATTTGAGTATTGTGAACAGGAAATATCACGTTAGTACAGCATGTTGCAACGAATACGGGCTAAATGAATTAAGGTTGTTGTGAAACTGGAAAGGGTAAGTGTATACGCAAATAATATAATATGTAAAAATAATAAAGTTGATTGATTTGTCAACAAAGTAATATTGCCAATGGTATGTAAAAATTGACTCCTACGTCAGATCATCTTCGGTGTAGCGGTAAGCACGCTAGGCTAGAAATCCAGAGGTCCGAGGTTCGATTCCTGGTGGATGAGGTAATTTTTTCATATCAATATTTAAGTATTGTCATGTTTAATTAATTTCATTATGATTTTGTCTCCTACTTAACGAATTTTGTACGAATTAAATAACCTTAAGGATGTACGAGCACTAGATATAGTCCATTTATAAAATTCTTCAAAATCTTATATAGTACATCCATAAAAGTCCACAATAAAGTTTACTATTTTTTGTCATAAGTTAAATGGAGAAAATTCATTATTTTCAGTATGACAGACCTAAAAAAAAAAGGATAATTAAGCTGCCGTTGACAGAAATTAAATATACCCGAAATCTTAGTTTTTTTCCGTAAATATCTTTGTTTTAGGCCCGTCATGCCGGAATTTTATTGGATCAATCTCTTTATTAATATTTCTATTTTCTATTACGTAGTTTTTTTTTTATTCATCTTATTTTATTCCAAGTGAAAATAATCAAAATATACCCCCGTGACCCCCGTAACCCTCAGCCCCTGAAACATTGATAATTGATTTATATGCACTTTATAACTACATGTACAAAACAATCAAGCCTTAATCTGTTTGAAGCTCCAGTCCTCGTACATCCTTAAATAATTGTATTTTTCTTACACACAGTAAAAATATGTTAATAAAATGGCAAAAGAAGAAAAAAAAACAAGTAAACAAACAAAACACACCAAGTTTTTCACAGTTGATGAAAAAACTGCTCAAGTTATTGTTATTGCGGTTGTTGTTGTTGATTGACAAGAAAATAAATACAAATTGAAAATTCATATTGATTTAGTATTATATATTTTGACAACATAGTCCACGACATATCCTTTTTCACACGATACACTCGATATGGATGTTTGTTATTATTTATTATTCATATTTTTTTTTCAATTTTCCTCCTCTCACGTCAAATACTTAAAAATGTTGACAGATTTGTCATTTTCATGAAAATCTCGGCATGTTTTTTTTTGTTATAACATTGATTGACAGTATTATTCCTATTGCCTCCTTTTGTTTGTTTTAGTTTTTTTATTTGATTTCACTCCTATTGAGATAAATTCAATTATAATAATTTATTTTATGGTTTGTTTTATACAGGGTGGCACACAAGTAACGTTATGATTTAATTAGTGAATACTTTTTTTGTTTACGTATTTTGTTTTCTGTTTTTTTTTTTGCAGAATTAACTTTGAAAAACTTGGGAAATTTATGACGGAAAGACTCAGCACAGAACAAAGAACCAAAGTTGTTAACAAATTTATTTTGACAGTTGGCATTCGATTATTCAGACACAAAAATCATATCGAAATTTCTTTCATGTTCGAAATGCACCTAGCGCTCCAATAATTTACCGATTGGTTCAGCGATTTTAGCAACATGGGTCTGTGATCTTCCGCGTGCTGAAAGACCTTTTGCAGTTCGAAATGATGTGAAAATTGCTCGGCTGCAAGCAAGTGTTGAGGAAAGTCCCGATACTTCCACCAGTCGATGTTCTCAGTAGTTGGTGATGTCTAGGCGAAAATTTTTTAAGGCCAGAGGTATAGAACAATCCAGAATTGTGGTTCCAACAAGATGGAGCCACAGCTCACGCAGCTCGTCCAACTATGGCTCTTCGGCGCGAAAGTTTGGCGATCGAATAATATCGCATTTTTCTTATTTTAACTGGCCACCGCGCTCGCCCGTTTTAATGGTTCCTGATTTTTTTCTTTGGAGCTACCTAAAGGGTAAGGTGTATGCTAATAAGCCAAGAACAATCCAAGAGCTAAAGGTCAATATCCGAGAAGAAGTGAGGGCGCTGGGACCTGAAATTCTAAGACAAGTTATGGAAAATGTTCTGGAAAGAGCATGTCAGGTCGAAGCAAACAATGGGCACCATTTGAAAGATATTATCTTCAAAACATAATGTGAACATATTTCCAAACTGTAATCTAAATGTTAACAAATGCCAACGTTAAACAAAATCAGAAAGAAAAAAGGTATTCATTAAATAAATCATAACGTTACTTAGGCGACATCCTGTATAAGATGTGCATTGTAACATTATAGCCCAAGTTGGAAAAGGACACAACTATTTAAAATGAAAAGAATGTTTATATTATACAGAGTGTCCCTAAAAGGTCTTTACAACGCTTTACTAGATATACTATAGCTTAAAACAAGACGATTGAGCTACATTTGCACCTATTAGTTGCGCCGTTTGGGAGCTGTAAACTCTTGAAGTTGCTGTTTTTAAATCGTTTTTTTTTAAATAAATTTAGGGGGTGCCAGCACCCCCGTGCTTCCCATGTGGGTTAAAGGTGAGGCCCGGGCTTTCCGGGCTCCCTACACGTACAGCCAGTAAAAAAATTTCTTTTCCCAAGACTGGATTATGCCCTTCTTGTTCTTAAGTAAAATCTAGTTTAAAAAAAAATGATGACTATATAATTTTGTTACGTATTTATAAAAAAATATCATCAGCTACGCCGGCACATAAAATCTTTAATCCGACCTTGGTTGCATGAAACACAGTTTATGAAACCAGTGTCCTCAGAATCGTAGTAAATAGGAAAAATAAAATTTTTAATAAATTTAATGAAAACAACACGTATATTTTTATTCGAAGGAAATGTTTGTATTAATTAATTACAAATTAATACTAAAAATTGGGTTTTTTTATTTTGATTAATCAAATTTTAAGAAATCATTCAAGTTCGCAAAACCATCCACACTACTTAATATTCAAATATAGGTACGGTAAAGATTTCAATACATTTTCACTTGAAAAATATTGTAAGCGAATTACTTAAAACAAAAAATCAAATAAATATATAAGTTAATTATATTTATAAATTTGCCAACATGTATTTGTCGATTCTAGACAATATATTGCCGAGAAATATGGATATCGTTTAGTTCAAAATTTTCGTTTTCTTCTGCATTTAGTATCAATCATAATTTTTATGTTCGAATTTGAAATTGAAAATTACAGCCCGATTTTGATAAAAAAAAGTATACATAGTGTAACTTCACTGGAATTTGACTAGCCTCATAAACTATCACTAATTTTGCAGGGATCGTTACTTGACAAAGCATCATTATAATTATTAAATAAAACATATATTTGAAATTTTCGTAAAATCACTTTACTTTGACTAGTTTCGAAACACAGTTCCTTCTTCAGAAATAAAGAATGAAATGAACAATTTTAACATACTGTAGCAACAAAGTATACCTTTTCGGGTACTTAAGGATGTTCCAGCATGAAACCACTTTTCGACAGATTTTGCTCATTTTTTTTCACAGGCTAAAAATAACGTTTTCTAATAAATCCCGAAGTTTCAGAGTTTTTGACCGTTTAGAACGCTAGGTAATTAATATCAAAGTTATCATTCTCTGTCACTCTCTCTCTCTTTAGAAGCATGTAAAACGTCATACCCGCCTAACTATTATCTGGTGTATTAGAAAAAATACTCGAAAGAATTTTTTTTTAAACACTAGGAGAGTAAAGATAAATATTTATTTTATAAATTTTTTTTTAAATAGTATATATTAGTTTTGTTTTCGAAATATAAAACTTTAAAATTATCTTTATTTTCAAAATTACATTAATTTGTATATATGAACAGTGAATTTGTCTATGTGTTGATATATGTGTGTTTAAGTATTTGTTCTATAATAAAATCAAACCGGTTTTTTGTCCTGATTATATAACACAGTGCTGGGGAACGTCCTTAATTGCAATAGAAATTATAGAATGAAACAATAACTGATAATGGTACTTGACACCTTTAGGGATCATAGATTCTCACTGTTACGCTCACAAAATTTTGCTTTTATTTTACAAAAATTGTTTTTGATTTGATTTTTTAATATAATATATTATGGTCTAAGATCCGGCATTAGTGAAAACCTTCCCTCATCTGTTAATTGAATGAAATAATTTTTAAAAGGCAGATAACAATATTATAAACGTAGGAGTGCAATGTCTGCCACCGTAGTCCTGCTGGCTATATCATATTAATTAATTAATTAATTAATATGATATAGTGTCTTTCTTTGTTGCTCGAACAAATATATTTGTCTCTCTCTCTGCGTAAAACACATTTTTTGAAAATTTTATAATATTGTTATCTGCCTTTTAAAAATTATTTCATTCAATTAACAGATGAGGGAAGGTTTTTCTAATGCCGGATCTTAGACCATTAGTATAGATTTTATCGATGGCCCCCCCAAAGTAATTGATTTAATTAAATCTTTACTGTGTGTTAGTGATCAAGTAAATTTAATATGAAAACCAAAATATTTTTAAATGAATTTCTCATTTCATATGCCTTTTAATTTTTTTTGTTTAGATATATCAAATAAATACATCCACAAAAATTGCAATAAGTATTATTGTTATGTGATATTAAAATTGTATTCAATATATGACGACATTGACATTGATAGTGATTTGAAAAAACAAAATACAAAATATAAAATTATTATTTTATTAAATTTTCAAGATTATTATTCAAGATTGTTTTTAATAAAGATTTTATATGAACATTTGCATGTCCTCTATATATACATACCGTCTGTTTAGTTTACATCTTCGTATCATAGATCCCACGAGTATGAGAGAGTACATATGTACATATACATTAAGCAATGTGTATGAGAAGGATATCTTATAGGTTTGATATGCAAGCATATTTTTCAAAATAGTGAATAATATTCATAACGAGTATGAGAGAGTACATATGTATACATTAAGCAATGCGAATGAGAACGAGGTCTTATAGGTTTGAGTGGTTGGTGACCACTCGAACAGTTATGAAAAATATGCTTGTTTATCAAACCTATAAGACCTCCTTCTCATACACATTGCTTAATGTATACTATCAAAGAACCGATTTAGTTCGTTTATGGAATGTTTAGATAGATAGATAGATTGTAAAGGCTGTCCTGGACGGGCTACACTTCGACCAAAGGTCCATTATGATGCTTGAGGATGTGAGTGGAGTGGAAGGAATTTTTGTGTATAAACTAGGAATTGGTAGATAGTGCGAATGCAGTCGACTATGATAGAAACTATGCCGATATTCATCTGGAGTTCGTGAAGGAAACTGCAGAAAACCTTCTCATGCATAGCTGGTTACTTCGCCCTTCGTCTATCCGGCGGCTTCGATTATTTTAAAGTCTAAAAACCTCAATGTAATTTCCCACCGCTTCCACTACTTCAAATATTTATCGACACTTTTATATTTACAACAAATTTATATTTCAGTGAAAAACAACCATTTTCAACCGTTACAAAACTAAACTTAATATACCCTGGTATATATTATATACCGGGTATAAAAATCTTTAATTTATCTTGGAGATAAAAATGAAATTAATATTTAAAACAACATTTAAAATATGCGATTTATATGACTACTAAACATCTACCTTTGATTATTTAATATTTGTTTATTTGTGTATACTTTCGCGTCAACATAACGATGTTTGTCCAAATTCCTTTCGGTTACGTATGACAAACTGTAGAAGACTTTAGCGTATACTCCGATTAATTAAATTAAATACTGATATGAAAAAATTAACTCGTCAACCAGGAATCGAACCAGAGGCTATCCAGAGGCCCGAGGTTCGATTCCTGGTTGACGAGTTAATTTTTTCATATCAGTATTTAATTTAATTAAATATTCAATGACAATGAAATTTGTCGGATTTTAAAATTCCTGAGCTACACCTAAAATTTTTTTAATCGAGTTAATTTTTGAACCATCGATTTTAAAAATCGTCAGGATGTAATGGGTCTCCCAATTGGTTCCTGCAGCTTTTATATGGAGGTTAAAAAGTAATAAACAATATTGTGCTATTACGTAAACACGGTTTTATAGTCGAGGTAAAATACAGGATTGTATATTCTAAAACTGAAAGCCAGCAGATATATTGAGATACATTTTATCATTATGTAAACGATGGAAAAATAATAAAAGAAGAAAATGTCCTTCATTGACGTTTTATAAAGAAAAGTTATCAAAATATCCTTCCGTCTCGTTTTGACATTTTAAACCGCAAGAAAGGAATTCGAAATTTTTATGTTTTTCATTTTTAATTGTTTGTTTATATCTTCTGATAAAAATATTCCGCATTTATTTCACGTGCTTGTTGTTTTCTATCTAAATTCTAAGACCTACATCCACTTAGCCCCCCCAAATGGATATTTTGAGCATCCAACTTTGACAGTTTATAATTTAATTTCTATTGAATTTATAATTTTGGTGTTAAGGTAGTCTCGCGCCCTCCACATTTCTAATAATTGGCTTTTTTTATAAATCAATGCAGAACGATATCAAAAGTATCCACATCAAATTTTGATAAAATTTCTGTTTAGCGGCTTTTGCAAAAAAACAATGATAAAAATTTTTAGGCCTCTGGATTAATAAAAAGGTGAAAAACTTTGCAAAAGATCGATATATTATAATCTTTTTTATAATATTATAATATTATGGTCGATGACTATTCCAACCGAGTATTATAGATTTTGCCACAATATCTGAAATATATATCACGCAGTTTTGCGAGGGCCCAAAAACACACTAGCCCGAACAACCCGGGGTATGACCGATAAGGTGAAAGATTGCAGTACTCGGTTGTTAAAGCCATCGACCATAATATCATAATATAAAAAAATAATATAATGATAATATCGACCGTTTCTGCACAGTTTTTAACCATTTTTTATAAATAAACAATTTAAAATATCGCTCTCACCCTGGTTATTATTGATCCAGAGGCCCAAATATACCCCTTTTTAGTACACAGTTTTTTTAATCTTTGAAATTAGCAAAAACCGCTAGACTGCATTGTTACCCAAACTTTTAACGTATTGTGGTAGATCACTTGACGCAAAAAAGTCGTTTAAGAGTTCGCTGTCGAATTAGTCAAGAGTCGCGTTATCATTTCAAAACTTTATCATTGATTTGTGCCGTATTTATTCGATTTTCGAAAGCCGAATAAATAAGATACACATCAAATATAAAATTAAGAAACGATAGCGCGACTTTTGACGCCGCCGTATTTACATACATTTACAGACAAAATTATACATATCATTCTGATAATTTAAAAAAAAAAATCGGTATTAAATAACAGCTTACGTAACTTTTTAATTTGTAAAATATCAAAATTTTCCAAGAATCATTAGATTGCTGATAAACTGTTGTTATAGGTAATAATTACAACCTCTAACTATAACTATGGCCTCAAAAAATATCTAAATATTTGACCCAACTTGTAGATTAATAATTGTTATGCAATCTAATAATGATTATAAATGAACATTTACAAATCGTGAATTTTCATAAAACTATCGTGATTTTATAATATTTCCTCATAAATTTACATATAATATTTACTCACTTATTGTAAGCATTGATGAACCGAATCACATTTGATGTAAACCAAAAAACACGAAAACAACTTTTTATTCCAAAAAGCTTTCAACTAAATTAAATATCCTACATCAAAATTCAATACAATTTTGTTACAATCATCATAAAATAGAATAATTTTTATATTTTATCAAATAAAATTGCATATAATAAAAAAAATGAACAATAATCTGGGTCATTTTATATTCAAATGCACAGAACCTTTTGACACACAAATTTTTAAAACTATTTTCAAAACAAAGTTTTTAACTTAAGTAAAAAATAATAACAATAATAATAAAAATAATATCCAAATGTGTTTACTTACTTGATAACAGTTTGTTTCATAGTATCTGTGGACATCAATAATAAATTTGTTTTTGAAAATACCCCAAAAAAAATTCCACCGAAAAGTTATGTTTTTATCAATT
Source organism: Nineta flava (assembly GCA_963920215.1). Classification (NCBI taxonomy): domain Eukaryota; kingdom Metazoa; phylum Arthropoda; class Insecta; order Neuroptera; family Chrysopidae; genus Nineta; species Nineta flava. The sequence continues at coordinate 73,054,737 of OY986044.1, forward strand.
TACACTATCATTAATGTTTTTAATTCAAATATCATACAATTAATAAATGAATAAAATATTAAGAATTTTAGTTAGAAGTACTTATAAACATTTGAAATATACTCGCACGTGTAAAAAGCGGGTATATTTTTATTTAAGTTATGTTTTTTTATAATGTAGCCGTTTTGTTTGTTTAAATAAAATAAAAAACTATTAAAACTTAAATCACGCAATACAATAATATATACTAAACAATAATGAACACGTCGCGCGTGTTATATACAATAATTTACGGTAAAAACGAACATAATATACGAGTATACACGAATCAAAAACACAACATCATATTCTTAGCTTCTATTGTTGTCAACTTCGTTGGTTGCGCTTACTTGTCTTTCATTCAACACTCAATAGATGTCTCATCAACTTAAAAACAAAACTTTATCTTAATATTTGTTTGTATTTGTTTATAGTCGAAAAATAGTCGATGAGTTTAAAAAAGTTGTGCATGACAATGATAAAAGAATCAATTCAAAAACAGTTTTTGTAAAATAAACGCAAAATTTTGTGAGCGTAACAGTAAGAAGCTATGTGATCTAAAGGTGTCAAATACCATTAGCAGTCAAAGGACGTTCATGTGTTACGCTAGAGTCAAATGAGTAGGTACTACCTTTAATAGAATTTATTTAGGATTTGAAAAAAGTTGTAAAGTATATCAATCATCTTACAACGATTTATAACCGTTTTTTATTTGTACTATTAAAAGTTTGATTTTTAATCGATAATTACTCTTTTAAATGATCGTCAACAGGTTTTAAATTTTTGAGGCAGGATAACTACATAATTGGGTTATTCAATTCACTAAAAAGAAAATTTAACACACAAAATTTAGGGGGTATATCAAATTTTTACTTTCTAGAACTGTAGAAATCTTTCTGCCTCACTTTGAAGGGTTGACTGTTCACTCAACAAAAAAAGAAAGGAGATAACGAGCTGAAATTTTATTTGTGTGTTCTAACAAAAGCTAAAAATTAAATTCGTGAAAGAGCAACATCGGACAGTGCGTTCCATATGCGTAAAAGTAAAATATACGCATTGATGATGAACTCAATATAAGTACAGGCAGCCCCGGATCTAGATTGGTGGGCAAATCGGGACACCTGTCCTGGGTGGCAGTTTCAGTGGCACCAAATTTATATGTTTGAAAAAATGTATACGTTTTACTGGGTGCAGTAGTTATATAGAACTGTCGATCTTGATCAAATAGTTTATAGTGTGAGGGTCCAACCTATTGCGCCACAGTCAACCAAAAAAACCTAATTTCCCTTGGTAATACACCATCAGAATTACATTTTCTACATATTTTTTTATCAATTTTAAAATTTGATTAATTTATGTATTTCATGATTTGCGGTTTTAAATTTATATCATAATGATTCCTCATTGATAAAAAAATACTTAAAAATCAAAGAATTTATAATCACCATAAAAAGGTTTTTACGTTGTCAATTAGTCGTATGATGTGTCTGACGTCACTTCATTGGATACGCCATTACATACGTTTGTACATTTATGGTATTTATCAGATTTGAAATGTCATTATACTGCGCTTCACTTTATCCAACTCTTTATCTTTTTAAGTAAGAAAAACGGAAATACTGATAAATATTTTATCCATTATTTCAATAATGTTAAGGAAGTTGGATCGAATCACATGGAAAACGACTTTCCACCTTTGAGACTTGAAAATCAGTATTTATATAAATCAGTATTTTATTATAAAGATTATTAAAATAATCAAAGAAAACAACTAACTCTAGGTTTTTTGAAATTAAATTTCAAATTTTGCCGCCAATTCCTAGAACAATTATTATAAATACGTCTTTGATAGTAGATTTTTACCCGAAATTTGAAAAAATTTTGTTTAATAAAATGGACAAATATTTCATGCAGATGATGGTAACAGATGAGATTACACCAAGCGGATGCATTTCATGAAGAGGGCACCGTTTTCATGAAATGCACAAATTCACTAAGAGGGCACGACATAAACAAAATTAATTAAAATCACTAGAGAACGGAAATTACATTCGAAAACTCAGCCTGTACGAGTATGTAAACAAAATATAAGGTACTCAATGTTATGTATATTATGCCACCACTATCAGTTTGTATACACCAGCCACATACAGACGAACATATGTAGACTATGTACAGGGCCGGTTCAAGGAACAATGCATAGAAGATAATTTTTAGCGAATTTCCTCCAAAGAAAATGCAGCTATTGTTTTTGCACCAATGTTGGAATTTCGTAAAAATTTCTTCAAATGTCCATCGATCCTACCTATTAGATGTTAAAAATCACTATCGCTAAAATTTATATGTATATATATATATATATATATATGTACTTTTTTTAAATGTCTGTGGACTCTCTAGCGGTCCCATTTTTATTCCGATTGGAATGAAATTTAGTATTTGAAGCGCTTTTGATATTCAAAAGGTCAAGTTCGTTAATGGGTAAAATCGGGCAAGGGAAAAAGGGGGTTTAGAGAAAAAGAGAGACACACAAAATTTGTTATATCTCCCTTAATATTTGAAAAATTGAAAAATTTATAAGAAGTAAAGTTGTAGGTACATAGTTTTACTATAATTTTGTTTCTTGTCATTTTTCTGTTACACTAATATTTACAGAAATATTAACAATTAAACCTCTATGCCCCCCTTTACCCTTGACGTATCTCATTTATTAATAAAATTGGCATTGAAAATACTAAAATCATATCAGATACGACATTCCATTTTGATCAGAATAAAATTGTGATAGCTAGAGAGTGATTTATGTATTCTAAGGAAATTCGGTAAGTTGAAGCAGCTCCTGCGTAACAAATTTTGTGCTTTATTAAGTTGAAGACGTTTATAATGAAAAAAAAATTTGTTAATAAATTATTAATAACAGTTTTATATTTTTTTTACTTTTATTAACCGAAAATTAGCCACTATATAGTCTTTAAAAAATATACGGGAACGCTTTGTAAGCACTTCGCAGCAGGACGGCGACTACCCTAGAGCCAGCCCTGACTATGTAGTATGTAGTATTGAAGTTAAAGTCCGGCTAAGTACCACTTCTAAAAAGCCTTTCTTTTACATGAGTAATAAATTAGTGGATACAAACAACTATTATATTTTACAGGCACTTTTTAAGAGTTTATATAGAATAATAATTTGTATTAGGGATGTAGTTCAATAAATCCGCCAATTGCATTCCCCCGTCAGGAAAAAATATTCATATTTGAAACAATTTCAGCACAAACATCTGAAATTGATTACAAAACTATGTAATGTAGGTATATAGTACACATAGACACAGGAATTAGCGCTCATTTTTCAAAATTTTATAACTGATTTGTGCCTTACTCATACGGTTTTCGATAAAATTCTTCGGATTATAGTTATAAATATACTAACCACTTTTATTCGAAACATTTTCCCGAAATCGAATTTAAGAAAATCCCGAAATTGAGAAAATACTTCGAACTCTCTTAATATCATGTACCCGCACGAAAAGAACTATATAAACAATTATATAGCGCCGATACTTATGATGCCAACTGAACCATAAAAAATAACCTTCTGCTGAGGACATGAAAAAAATGCACTTTTACGCATATTTTATCAAAAAACTTAACAACCCGATGATTATTCTCCCAAAATTTTAAGGAAAAATATTTCTAAGGAATTGAGGAAAGTTTTCAATCGCAATAAATATATGTGATATAACGATACTTACATCTCTTTGTACATGCAGAAATATATCAATCAGAAATATATCAAATAGCTTATAACTCTCGTCTTGCTAAATATTTCTTTCTTTGTCAATCACTTCAGTCACATGATCATAGTAAACCAATCACAAGGAAGTAAACCAATCACCCTATTCTTACATCTAAAGTTACATATAAGATTGCATAGGTCTATAGTGTTATAACTGCATAGTTTCATCAAAAAATACTACTGCGCATGCTCACCAAGTCATGCTGCATGAATAGTTTCTTGAAAAGTTACATGTGTAAAATAGGACTCATATCTGAATTCATGTTTAAGGACGTTCCCAAAGAGCAGTCGTGCTCAACTTAAAACAAATTCCATTATGTAAACTACAATAGATCAAATAAAATATAGTTGAGGTACAGTGTTACTTTTTGCTGCACTAACACTGTACCTCAACTATATTTTATTTGATCTATTGTAGATTACATAATGGAATTTTTTGAGCACTTAAACAATATTTATAAGATAACTAACACCGCTTGTTTTTATTATTTTTGTAGAATAGATATTTGTTATATCATCAATTACTTATTCTCAGTTTTTTAAAAGAATCGTAAGATAATTACTATTGATATTTAATAAAACGTGTGTGACAACATTAATCGGGATCAGTTTTATATGATAAACATACAAATTTTAAATGTCAATATTTACAAATTTAGTACCGTTAGGACCATTAAAAAAAATTCTGCATGTGGAAGATACTTTTAACTACATATATTCAAAATTACAGAAGAATCGTAAGAAAACTGATTTTCTTGGGAACGTCCTTAATGTTTATATTATTTGGAATGTACTACATATAGATATATGTTTACCTTATTTTACGATGTTATTTATTATTATTATTCTATATCCATTCCATTATCGTTATTTGAAAAATATACTTCCTTATGAGAAATTCAATTTCCATGATCCCCCGTATCGAAAATGAAATTTCTTTTCTTCAAATAATATCTTAGAATATTGAGAAAAAAATTCTCGTGAAATATGTTTTCATTTAAAAATATAATCCATTAAATTATTTAATACTCCAGTCGCGATAACTACATTAATTTCGGAATTTTTTGGTCAAGCTGGTCAAGCTCATTTTTTTCAGAAAGGTCTAAGTATTAAAAATTGAACATTGAAAAATCCAACATGAAACCCGGAAAATGTGCATCGTATACGTAACGAGGCCATTTTATGAATACCTTTGTGAAGGATTTTTGTCAAGGATTAATATTTTCAAGCATTACAAAGTCGGGACTAAACTTAATGTACCTTGTACCCTTGTACCCTGTATTTACATATACAGGATATAAAAATATGAGAGCATATGGTATATTCTCTTACTTGTCGGTTTTATAATTATGTAAGAAAAACGAAATAACGAAATTGTTATTGTTTTCGATGATAAATAAATCCAACAAAAAACATAAATATGAGAGGGACCAAGTTTTCGCACACAAAAGTATTAATATCCCAGCACAAACAAAAATGTTTGCCTTCAAAAGTAGTGACATAGTTAGTGCCAAGTTTTATAACAAAAGTGAGAAAATGATTGGTATATATTTATTGGGTAAGTTTCTCAGGTGATGGGTTTTCATATTTTACTTGGCAAGTGTTCAGATTATTTCTATGTACATTAATTATTATAAAATCTGACCAATTGCCAAGTAAAATATGAAAACCCTGCACCTGAGAAACTTACCCAATAAGTATTTATTATACCAATCAATTTTTCTCATTTCGTTTGGGGCGATGGGATAATTTTCTGTTTTCAGACTTTTCTGGTTGGTTTCAACCTAAGACCTATTCACCTATCTGCCTGTATACCTAAACTCAACTTTCTAGGATAACTGGAAGTGTCCTAAAATATTGATGTCAGTCCCCAAAATGTCGATTTTTACGGTTAAATATCTTGAAAACTTTTAAACTTGGTACGTACCGTCCGATGATGGGTCTCACGTTACGTTCTAAATTTGAGCTTTATAGCTTTTTCGGTTCCTGAGATACAGAGGACTAAAATCCGTCTCTAATCCTTTCTATAAGGACAGTTAGTGCTGATAAACTTGGTCTGACGCACTACTTTTTTCTACCCGGAATAGTATTATATAATAAATAAAAAAATACGCGTCGAATGTAGAACCTCCTCCTTTTTTAATTCGATTCAAAATATTATACATTTATAAGCTATATATGCTGATATGTTAAAATAGAGCTATTAAAAATTCTAAAATTTACAAATTATATTCATTTCTGAACAAAATATGTCATTCCACAACATTTTTGTTTTAATAATTCAAGGCTTCATTTTTATTTATGAGAAAATTTCTATGAATGTGAAATTACTTTCGTTCTTATTTTTACTGCATAATATTTATTTCAAATCCGTTTTCTATTGTAATAATACTATTTGTAAAGGCGAACATACATGTTGCTGTATGTTTATAGATTTAGCTTTATAAATAGCCTGGACAAGTTCAGAAGATCGTAGTATAATTAGTTGTTTACCAAAGTGTGACCCTGAAACTCGTAGGCCGAAGGATATGTCACGGGTAGAGTTGCCACCTCAAAATTATGAATAGTCGGGAGATCCACATATTCTAGGTCGATCGAGGGTCGTTACCTGGCGGTTTAAAGAGTTATTTTTTCATATTAATATTAATTAATAACAATATTATTATTATTTCTTTTTTTTTTTGGATTTAGATTTATATTTACAATTGTTTTTGCAAAATTTATTAAGTTTGGTTAGCAAAATTTGTTTCCATTAAACTCGGAAGTTGGAAGATTTACCTGTGAAATGGGGAGTCGGGAGTAACTGTATGATTTCGAGAGTCTCCCGACAAAATCTGGAAAGGTGGCAACCCTAGACTCACGGGGTTTAGGACAAGAAACATCGACCTACTAGTTCTAGTTTATAATTACCCAACAGAGAAGATATCCAAGTGCTAGAGTCCTAAAATCAAAATAGTCAGATTAATGACATCTATATATGAACTAACACACTATGTATATTTCAATTTAAAGAGAACTCTGTAAATTAAAATATTAGAATTGGGGTGCCAAAAAAACAGTGAATGACATTCATCTAAAAGTATGGTGGAGTAGGATTTAATCTAAATATTTTGCAAAGAAAAAAATTAATTTATTTTGGTTGATTATTGACTTAAAATAATGGCAAATGTATTCCGATTAAGTATTAATCGGATTATAAATTCGAAACCAACATTATTAAAAAAAAGTACAACATTTATAACCATACAAAAATGCCATATATCAGGAAAAACTTTACGTGGTAGTGAATTTACAAGACCTGCACCGTATCCATACAAAACTAAAGGATATGGAATGTTAAATGCATTATTTGATAAGACCACCCATCGTTTAAATGAAAACAGTAAGGTAATACCTTCTTTTGATTACATAATAATTAACCTTATGTATATCTCTATGATCAAATTTGTAAGTATAATATTTTTTACAGGTAATCGTTATCGATGGCCCATTAGCCGCAGGTAAAACTGCATTGGCTAAACAATTAGCTGATGAATTGGAAATGCTATACATTCCAGAAGCTAATATGGATATGCATTACATCAATGCTTACGGCTACGATATGCGTCAATTAGATGAAAAATTACCAGAGTCGTGTCGTAGTTATGATATCAAAGATTTTTGTAAAAATCCAAAACATATGAATGCTGCAAATTTTCAAATTTTAATGTTCAACATTCGATTTGGACAATATTTTGATGCAATCGCTCATCTATTAAATACCGGTCAAGGTGTCATCTTAGATCGTAGTGTATTCTCTGATTTTGTTTTTTTGGAGTCCATGTATAAATGTGGATTCATTTCAAAAGGAGGTAAAATATTATTTAAATTTAAAAAAATTATTGTCAAGGGAAGTAATTAATAGAGATTCTTGACCATTTAATTCAATATCTCCATATACTATTTTTACACTCAACTTTATATTTTATATTTTCAACCGGTACAAAGTCGGGTCTTAACTTCTATTAACCCTTGTATATATTATATATAACGGAATAATTAGAATTGACAAATAAAAAACATCATCCTTCTACCACAACAATTTGTTGCCAAGTATCCTGACAAAAATTGAGAGTCATCTTCTGTATAATATTTTAAAATGTTTGTTTTTGACAATTTTGCTTTTGATATTTTCTATTTGGTATGTTGAAGAAAATATGGTTTAAAATTAGAAATATTAAATTTACAAACACAAATTTAGAAAACATAAAAGTCGAACAATCTTTTTGGCAAAAGTACCCGGTAATTATTAAATTCAACAATCAGGTATTTCAAAATGACAACCTATTCCAACTTTGAAAAGTGCATCTACTATCATTGTCTTGGAAACATTAATCTCTTCTTTTTAATATTTCGACCTACTAGCAGTAATTAATTACTAAGTTGTTCATCTGAGTGCGACCACGAAACTTGTTGACCAAAGGGTATGACAGGTGGGTTGGGATAGCAAAAATCGACCAACTAGCTCTAGTTTATAATTTACCCACCAAAGAGCATATCCAAGTGCTAGAGTTCCCAATATAAGGTCCACAAAAATTAGTAGGTTGCCGTTGCTCCAACCCAAAAATGATATGTGTATTGTTAATATCAACAAAATTATAGAATTATTGGCCAATTTACACCTGATAGAATTTTTCTTTCTTGAATTTTTCATCTCTATATAGAAGAGAATTAATGTCCAACCTCTCATATCACGTCAGAATCATATATGTAATACTCCTATATGGACAGTTTCTATAAGTGGAAGCTGTCCCAAATTACGGTGCCGATTATATTTATTCTCTCTCCTACGAGCGACCAATTCTGTTCTGCGCATTTTAGAGAATTGCCAATCATGCGCAACATGGACAATGTGTCTCGGAGGAGAGAGAGAGCGAATAAATATAATCAGCACCGTAATGTTGGGACATTCTTTCCTATACCAATTGCCCATATAGGACTATAAGAGTATTACATATATGGTCAGAATATTTTACAAAAAAATATTGTTATGTTTTTTTTTTAATATACATTGTCAAAAACTAAAATTAAATTTTTTATATAGCTCGATCGGTGTATCAAGATATTCGAGAGAATGTAATGGATGAATTAATTTACCCACATTTAGTTATTTATTTGGATATTTCGGTAAATGAAGTTAAGAAACGTTTGGCCAAACGTGCATTACCACATGAAACTAATAGTCCAGCACTAACTGATCAATTTTTATCATCAATTGAATATGAATATAAATCAAAATATCTAAAACAAATGACGTATGTAAATTCATTATATAAAGGCTGCGGTCCATTTGGACGCTTACATGTTTTAAACGCTCACGGGTGCACTTACAAATGGAAGGATGTATGAGTGCTTCAAGCGTGAAAGCGTCCAAATTGATCGTAGTCATATAGTATTTTGTAGTAACAATATAAGTATATTTTGTAGTAACAAGCTAAGCATAGGACAAGTTTCATCAATTTTCCTCTCTACGTCTGGCTGATCAGAATTAGATTTACATATTTAGTCAAGTTTCTATAGTTTCCACGCTTGGGGTATATTTTTTCTATGCCAAAACTACAAAAAAAATTTTCGTTGGTTTCTTTAGACCACAATAACTTTATCCTCAGCTAAAAGGGGCAAAATAAATCTTTTTTTTAAATGATTGTTTTTTTTCCTTGTTTAGAAATACTCTAAATATGTAAAAAAAATGTCTGTCATTCTCAAAACTTTCACCAGAATTTTGTTTTACCAGAAAACAATTAAAATGTGAATGTCTCGGATAAGTTAATGGCATCACTTAAGGACGTTCATTTGCTACACTAAAGAAAATCAGTTTTTCTCAAATACCTCGTAAACTAATGATTTTACGTTAACAGAGGTTATTATTAAATTTATTTTTTACATCGATTGGTCATACGTGAATTTTGTATAGGTCCTTTTTTGTGTATCTAAAAAATAAATTTATTTAGTAATGACTTCTTTTAATGTAAAACCTATAGTTTACAAGATATTTGAGTTTTCGGGATCTTTGAGCTTCTATAACTTTTTCACATGCTCGATTTTGTTTTGGAATTTTTACCATGTTTTCATAGTATCAAAACCAGGATAATTCTGTTGGAAAATCGCCAAGTTTATTTTTTAAGAGGTAAAAGTTCTATTTGACTGGGTCAATAGAAACATTCGTTCAGAATGACTAGAAATACAACATATCCAAAAATCAGCCAATTTGATTGAAATCCATTTTCCAACTGTTGTTTGAATGATAAAACCTCAATAAAACGTTATTTCAGGTTTTAATTATTACATTTACTTATTAAACTGGTTTTTTTTTTCGAATAATATACGAATTGGCATATTAGCGCTAGAATAAACCTTACATAAATTCAAAAATATAAATTTATTGATTTTTCAGGCCATTTTCAGAATTATTAGTGTATGATTGGACTTCACATGGTGACATTGAAGTAATAACAGAAGATATTGAACGTATTGATTTTGATCGATTTAGTAAATATGATTCACAATTAAGAGATTGGCGATTAAGCGATGAATGGGATTGGGCAGAATTACGTTCAAAATACACTAATGAAAAGGATAATATGTTGAGTTACTTTAATGTGGCACGATATGATGTACCCGAATTGGTTATTGAGCCTTACGATGCGAAAAAATTACGTGAAGTTTGGTTAAGTGTAAGTGTATTTGTTTATGATAAGAAATGTACGAAATGAGTACCTAAATAACGATCCAGAATTTCGGGAAACGCATTAGTCGAAATAAAAATTGAAAATTGATTCTTATAAAAACACACTTTTCCCTATTTTTCCGATCAAGAAACCGTTATCGATGGGTGACAAATGGTTCTATTCTGAGTAGTGTATCTGCAAATTTAATTTTAATTAAATCACAATTTCGATTGGACTAGATAATTATTTTTCGTTATAGGTTACATTTTTCTGAAAATTTGTAGTATTAACTTTTTTTATTGCACTTTTCTTTTTAAATGGAAACTTATAATTTTCCTCCGAAAATCGTTTAATATTTAAAAAAGAACGATAAACGTTTAAGAAATTTTGAAAACTGGTGAAAGATTCTATAATTTTTAATTAATAGTAGTTTTAATTAATATTCATTTTTTTTAGGCACCTGGTATGCAATTCCGTTATGGATATAACGAAGATATGGGGGATTCAGGAATTCTTACAAAAACATCAATTTTAGGACCGGTTGACAAAAAATAATTTAAATCATAATTCATGTAAATAGAAATGAAATTATAATATGCATCTTTTTAATAAAATTGTTAAGAAAGTGAACACTTATTTTTTATATTCCTAAAAATTTTGAAAATATCTAATGTTTTAGTCAAAATCTGTCGGTAGGACACTCTCGGCTAAACGTAAAGAGCGCAAGAATGTCCGGTCTAAAACTGGAGAGTTTTATAAATAATATTAAAGAGAACTCTAGGATTTTTCGAAATAAATTTCGATTTTTTTGCCCCAATTTCCCAGTTGGAAACAAAACTTGGAAAATTTATATATATATATATAATGTGAAAAAAGTGAAGGCAATTTTTCTTCTCCATTTTAATAATAATCATTTTCTAGGCTAATTTCGATCCAAACAGTACGAAAATCAGGTTCATTTTAACGTCCGACCAACACATTGCGAAATTTTGCCTTCTCAATCCATACAGTTTGGAATATTAGCACTATTGGTCTGATACCTTGAAAACCGCTATTCGTATCGTATTTTAACCAACGCCATCGTTTTCGCTAGGACCAAATTAGCTTAAAACCAAGTTTTTATCAAAATCGGAGACATAAAATTTTCCTCTAATTTTAGCAATTTTTTTAAGGGGTACCCCTTGGAAAAAAAGTGAAGAAAATTTTTGTTCTCGATTTTAATAATAATCATTTTCTAGGCTAATTTCGATCCAAACAGTACGAAAATCAGGTTCATTTTAACGTCCGACCAACACATTGCGAAATTTTGCCTTCTCAATTCTTACAGTTTGGAATATTAGCACTATTGGTCTGATACCTTGAAAACCGCTATTCGTATCGTATTTTAACCAACGCCATCGTTTTCGCTAGGACCAAATTAGCCTAAAACTATGTTTTTATCAAAATCGGGGACAAAAAATTTTCGTCCAATTTTAGCAATTTTTTTAAGGGGTACCCCTTGGAAAAAAAGTGAAGAAAATTTTTGTTCTCGATTTTAGTAATAATCATTTTCTAGGCTAATTTCGATCCAAACAGTACGAAAATCACGTTCATTTTAACGTCCGACCAACACATTGCGAAATTTTGCCTTCTCAATTCTTACAGTTTGGAATTTTAGCACTATGGGTCTGATACCTTGAAAACCGTTAATCGTATCGTACTTTAACCAACGCCATCGTTTTCGCTAGCTCCAAATTAGCTCCATTTTAGCGATTTTTTTAAGGGGTACAGTTTGGAATTTTAGCACTGATAAGTTACGTAAAATGTAAGAAATGTAACCTTCTGGCAACACTGCTGGTAATGGCACTAAATAGTCTAGTGGTCAGCATACGTACTAAAAATTTTAGGTGACACAAAAATCGTACTTACACGCTTCTATTGCTTTCGGCCGGATTAGAATAGTTAATATTGTGAACAAATTGTGGCGCTGTACGTGTAAACATTTGAAAGCTGTCAAATATAAATGTAGAAAACTCGTGCTCGAATGATAAAAACTTTGTAAAAATGAAGCAAGATACTTTTGTTTTACCACACAATAATATTCCAAGGTATACATACAATCTCTAAATATCTTAATAAATAATAATAATTATGTTTATTCAGTCATTCAGATAAAGTTCTTATCGTATCAATAATTGGGAAAACAGCATACAGTTCATTTAGCCAAAAAACAAAACCTTTAGGTCGAGTTTTTGGAGGTGAATCTGAAACAAATAGTGACGTACGTGTATTCAGATTATTATAATAATAAAATCATTAAAATCATTTGTTTTGGTTTTAGTCAGTTATCGAGGGTTTATACGATGAACCAAATCAAATTATTTATCTACATTTACGTGGTTTATTCGATACGGCAACACTTGTTAAAAATTATGAAAATTTAATTGAACATGCTAAAAATGCAAGTGATGAAAGTGATTCAGATACATATGTTCCTGATTTTAATATCATTTATAATGAGGTGAAAAATGCCTATGCTAGAGCTATGCTTTTACTTTTTCATATTTCTCACATTATTGTACTAAGTCATCCCGGAAGTACCTTTGATTTAAGTTACTTACAAATGTTTAAAGCTATTGAAAATTCTCGGTAAGTTTAATATTATTAGACCAATAGTTACAGTCTATTATTAGACCAATAATTACAATAAAAAGTTTCTAATCCAGGAAGATAATTTCCTGGGCAATAAGTTTTGATAATGACTTCTGTTAAATCAATGTGAAATAAATCCATAAAACTGTGTTTATCTGTGGAAATTTCGGCGAGAGTATGATTTCCATTGCGCCGTCATCTGGTGGTGAATGAGTTCGATAGATTTCAATATGCTAATAAAAATAAAAAGTTTCGTATCTCTTGGTTTTCGAGATATTTTTAATTTTTTTTGTTTCAAATAAGTAATTATCGCTCCGCCATCGGGTAAGTGGTTTCGATCAGATCTATACATCAATCTTATAAAATAAGAGTTATTTCACATTGATTTTTGAAACTTTAACTTTCGATAACAACATAACTTTAGTGCTTTTGGAGTAATTAAGATATTAACACTGATTTTAGTCAAAAGTCTGCAATGATTGTTACGGATATATTAAAAAATATTCCAAATATTAGTACTGATTGGATCGCTAATAGACGTTTGTGTACACCTCGATTGGTTTTCTATTTTGAAACATGTCCCAAAGAGATTGTTAAAAGGGGCCACGCATCAATAAAAAAATTGGAACATGCAATTGAAGACAAAGTTTATCATATATTCCGAAAAGCTAAAATTCTTATAAATAATAGGTAAATAAATTATTGCCTCTCAAGCCATGCGTTAAAATTGATTGGCTCTCAATCGAATCATCTAAATTTGAGACATTATAATTTTTACCAAATAAGTATGCAATGAATTAAAATATCTATGGTGTAACGCTAGCACACTGGGCTAGAAATCATGATTCGATGAGTCCATGGTTCGATACCTGGTAGATGAGTTAATTTTTTCATATCAATATTAAATTAAAAATTCAATGACATTTTTGTCTATATAGTATACGCCAGTTCTTTCAAACTATATCTTCGTAACCTTGATGTGTTCATAAAATGACCTAATTAGTTCATTTCCACATATCCGCTCGTCTACGGACACGATAACTCAAAAAGAGATAACGAGCTGAAATTTTGTGTGCGTGTTCTAGAGCTAAAAAGTGAAGTCAAGTTCGTGATTTGGAAAAATTGGGCGGTGTTTCCCCACCAGGGGGAAAATGTCCATCTTTTGTATGAAACATATTTTTATAAACTCAGTACATACAGGGTAATAAATTAACTTAGTTGTTATTTTTTCTTGTTTCATTATGAATATTTGTATTTATTATTATAAATTACAATAAAAGATCTTTTGATCTATTTCAAACGGTTTAATTTGGATACAAATTTGTACATTATGGTAAGAATAGCAAAATTTCTTGGCAACCCGATCTAATTATTTTATTATGATGAAAAGAGGACAAAAAGAGATATAGGTGCGTGAGTATAATAATAAAACCTTGTGTAAATTTGTTTCGAGCATTGTTTTGCTATTTGAATAACTAATATTCAACTCGAGTTATGTCGAAGTCAACAAAATCATTTTTAAGTTGAATATTAAGTTACATTATAAGGAGTAAAAATACTCTTCTCTCAAATACTCTTCTCTTATTTTTTTCGTTCAGAAGATTATGAAGTATAACATTTTCAAATACAGAGGATTCGACTGAGAGCAAATTTCAATAAGGTTTTAAGAGTGTACTTTTGTAAACATATAAATTATCAAAAAAGAAATCTGTTACAGCTCAAATTGTCTCTTTGCAATACCACCAAATCAAGAATATGTTTACATGAATACCGAATACGATCCAACTACAGACCGTTTAGCTTATGCACTACGTAGTCTTTTACAATCATGTAATCAAACAAATGTTTCCACAAATCAAACGGCCGGTATCACTACTGGTGGCGTTCAGTTAGATTTTACATATGCTGTGCAAACGGATTCATCAACATTACAAGAGAAACGATCATTTGTCAAATTTTTACAAGTTCACACAAATCATGCATTTGTTAAGGGATTCGATGATAGTCTTGGTCGGAATACATCACGTGCACATTTTGAAATGCCATCAGTGGATATTTGGTTTCAAGTTGCAAATCAATTATATACATTATTTTGTGATATAAACGAAGAATCTACAATTCGTGGATTATCGGCATTAAATATTGATACTAGATTTTCGGAACAACGATGTCTTAAAGTGTTACCGTTAGCCGTTGCACGTTATCAAGAAAATCTTCCACCACATTATACCAGATCGTATCATGAAAGTCGGGTAATAAAATTATTAATAGTAATTTTGTGTATTTAATATTAAATATTGGGTGTGTTTGGGCGAACAAATATCTTAGTATCCTAAGTTAGATACTCAGTATAAAAATAAATTAGAGTCTTGGCGACTGAGTACAGCGGTTTTCGACCTGGGCAGACTTGCTGACTAAGTAGTCATTTTTGTTTATGCTTACGTACAGTTCATAACTAAACACATTGGACAGACTGCCCCAAGTTTGTATTTTAAATTATGCCGAAAATAAACTTTCGGCAATAATTGCCAAAAGCTAGACAGGAAAGGCAGTTATAAATAATTGCCAAAAGTGAAAAAGTTTTACGTTATTCGCAGAATTAAAAAACCCTTAACGCTCAGCCAGACGATCGACTTTATATAGCTGAATACCAATTAGTTAAAAGTCCAGGATAAAAGAGCCGTCCTAATCCTTCAAAATGCGTCTTTTTAAAATGTGTCAAACATGTATAATGAATATTTTAATATCATTATAATGCATAAATTTCCGCTTTGTATAAATAAATAGTTGGATTTTAATTTTACAATAATAATAAATCCTATATAACGATCAAACACCGTCTGTACATTCAGTTATATGCACGCTTAGAATGTGACTTACTGTTTCAAATATATTGCATAATATATTACTAATTTCACATGGGCAATGTCCTTTACCATGATAAAAACTATGAAATAATAAAAAGTTTTTACATTTTAGTTAGCAGTTGCTATGACAGTATTTACAAATCATGCCAGGGGTCCAATGTTTGAAAAATATAGCAAACAATTAATTGAAGAATGCACACAGCATTTTGAAAATGGTCGGCAACTATGTGAACAACCAAGTCTCACAGGAAATCCTTGTACTCTACCAAAACATGATAAGTATGTATAATCAGATAAATTTTTTACAAATCACGATTGTGAACGTTTATTATTTAATCCGGATGTTGATAGTTTTTGAAAAATAAGTTGACAAAGTTATTAGGTTGGGTTGTAGCGGGTGTCCCATCCAGGACGGCTTAGTCAGTGTCCTATGATGGCTGCTATAACGTTGCCTATAAATGATCATCATAACTAGATAATATCTTCGGAAGGCCTTGACTTGTACTCTGGCCAGATCTGCTTGATATTAGAATCAAATTCAAATGTATTGAACCTTATATGCGCGTAAGGGGAAAATATTTCAACCATAAAAATATATTATAATGATAATTTACAGCCACTAAATACCAAAAACCTCAAAACCCACGATAATCATATATATTTATTACATTGTAATTTATTTCAATTACTTTTTTGATCTCGTAAACTGTTACGTATAATTAGCCATCCCTGCTATACATTTACCATTTAATCTTTAATTTTTCAGTGAAAAAGATCATTGCAGTGGTGTACGTTATGTGGCTG
This sequence comes from Nineta flava, assembly GCA_963920215.1. Taxonomy (NCBI): domain Eukaryota; kingdom Metazoa; phylum Arthropoda; class Insecta; order Neuroptera; family Chrysopidae; genus Nineta; species Nineta flava. Next base: position 73,071,559 of record OY986044.1, read on the forward strand.
CTTGCGACTGTGGTCGCTCACAAGGATCACGTGAAGATCCATATAATGTACGTTACGCAAACCATACATTTTATCAAAAGTTAATGCGTGATTGCAATTGCAATCATTTAGAACGTATTGATTTTCCTGTATTCCAACCATCAACAAAAGAATATCGTGCAGCAAATTTATTTTCAAATTTACCAACACAATATCATAGGCCAGCACGATCAGTTGATATGATTAGTTCAGATCGTTTATCGGATATTTCAGCTGAAAGTGATTTAATGGTACCATCAAAATCAGGACTAAGTCCAACACATGCTCATTCAGAAATCAATGATATTGAATTAGAATTAATTGATGATGCTGAACAGAAAGGTATTTCACGTAGTTATTTATTAGAGCTTTTTAAATTCGGTGTACATTTTTATTCAACTGTGGGCAATTAGGAACATGAACATTATTTACACGGGTGAGGGGAGTATAGTACTATGTTATGTGATGTTACATGTAGGGAAGGTATATGCAACTCTGTGTTACATTACACAGATAATATCAAAGAAAAATTCATAAAGAACGGACAATAAAACTGACGTGGTTCAAAGCCTGACGAAATGTGATTGATTTCTAAATATTTCTTAAACTGGCTAGGTTGGAGAGAGGAAGGAATACTCAAGTACTAAACTGATTGAAGAAGATGTCGATATAACCAGTTTATCGATTCCTAGTGATACGATAAAGACAACTGTTTAGATTCCCGTGATTAATTCAATCAATAATTGGTTAAGTCTCACGTAGACTGACAATATGGAAGTTTAATTATAAATTTATTTTATTTCTTATTAGTTTAAGTTAGGGGGAGTTATTTCGTATTAGTTCATGGTAAGGGGATTTAAAAAAGTATGGAAAACGCGTTGCGTTAAGTTATTGTACAGTATAACGAAATAAAGGGATTTTTTTTTTACTTCAAGTTGAGATATTGTCAAAACTTATTCTACAATACTGGAAACAAAATTGTATATTCGAATTTTTGTTTAGAAAATATACAGAGAGCTTACATATCTAGATACCGGTATTTCTTGCTATGTAGATATCGGTATTCCTTGCTCCCTTAATTCAAGATCAAACTATTATTATAACTTGATTGAATTTTATTTCATAATCGAAAGATGATGCAATATATTTCAAAATATAAAAGTTTAAAATTATTTTTTATATCAAAATTACATTAATTTGTATATATGAATAGTGAATATATCTATGTATTGTGTATGTGTGTATAAGTATCTATTCTATAATAAAATCAAACCGGTTTTTTGTCCTGATTTTATATAAGACAGTGCCTGGGAACTACCTTAAAGATCAAAAGATTAATTTTTAAAAGTTGAAATGTTAAAAATACGTTAAAATTGTATATTAATTTTACTTTAATTCCAAAATAGAGAAAAATTTAGTACGTCAACCAAGTACTACAGAATATTTACCAGGAATGTTAACATTATCATCACCAGCTGGATTATTACCACAATTCCCAAGTTGGAGTTTAGTTTGTTTGGGTCCAAGTTCTCTTTATAGTCATAATGTTGGATTGACGGATCCACATCATCCTGGATTTTTACCATTTTCAAACTTTTTATTACCTTGGGATGTTACTGTCAAGTAAGAATAGTAAAGTATAATTTAAAAAATTACACATAAAAAAGTCGAAAACATGGAATTTTTTGTAGTTACATTGGTGGTATTAAAGTTTTAAATAAGGTAAATGTGTGCACGGATTCGCTTACGTGCTTCCATATGTGTAATCTTCAGAAATATTTTCATAATTTCTATTGGGAACTGACATGGAAGCGTGATTTAATTAATATGACTGACTTTAGGTTGTAAATTTAAAATAAATACGTGTATTGTGAATCAGTGACAGTTAATTTAATAATTTAATGCATAAATACGTGTATTGTGAATCAGTTAATTTAATAATTTAATGCTTTCTTTGAATGCAATTAAAGTGCAATTATTAATTAATTAATGCAATTATTATTTAACTGGGTAGGTTCAAATGTTGCCAAAAGTTACGATTACTCTTATGACTGTCTCAAGTTACATACGATAACTTGCGTGATTTTATCCCATTTCTACGTAAGTTATCAGGAGAGTTAATTTATCTTCTTATACGTCTGACAAGTTCATCTCAAAGATGTTTTATTGAATTTTACTCTGGGCTATGTGTTGGCCATCTCAAAATCTGAATTTCAATTGGTTTATATTAATGTACACCCTTTGGAATCGTTTTTCTACTGCATCTGAAACTGCCTAAAGGCTCCGTATCGATCATAGAGTTGCAATTAGTGAAATGAACTGATGAACCGAAAATCGAATGAATAAATTAACTGTAAAATAGAATGTCACTTTTTGAGTCGATAGTACTTTTGTATCTATACATACGCGTGTAAATAATTACAGATTTTTGAACTGCAATTATGGTAAAATGATTAAATTAATGAACTTGCTACATCCTTAAAATAATCAGATCGGGTCGAGAGATTTTGAGATTGACATATACGAGGTGTGTTCAAAAAGTAAGGTGACTTTATATTTTTATCAAAAACTTTTTATTTATTCATTAATATTCATGTTATCCCCTTCAATGTAATCCCCCTCAGATATAATACACTTGTGCCAACGCTTTTTCTAATGTTCGAAGCACTTCTGATAAGCACTTTTTGGTACAGCCTTGAGCTCTTCCAGCTCAAGGCTGGAAGAGCTCAAGCCTTTTATCTTCTCAATCATTGCTAATCTCCGTTCTTTCATGGGTCTTTTCAGTTTTGGGAACAGGAAAAAGTCGCAGGGGGCTAAATCCGGTGAATATGGTGGCTGAGGCATGATTATAGTGTTGTTTTTGGCCAAAAAATCATGCACGAGCAACGATGAGTGAGCAGGTGCATTATCGTGATGCACAAGCCATGAATTGTTTTCTCACAATTCCGGACGTTTTTTTTCGTATCGCTTCTCGGAAACGGCGTATAATTTCAAGGAAATAATCCTTATTGACCGTACGACCTTGTGGTAAGAATTTCTGATGCACTATGCCACGGTAATCGAAGAAAACAGTGAACAAAACCTTGACATTTGGCATCTTCGTCACTGGAATCTTCTCGGCCTTCTTGGAAGGGCTCGTACCACTTATAAACATTTTTTTTACTCAGAGTAGACTCACAGTATACGACTGTTAACATTTCGAGTGTTTTGGAGCACTTATTTCAATTTTTTACACAAAATTTGATGCAAATTCTTTAAAAATAAAAAATCGCCGAGTACACCAAACACTTCTAACCTTAATGCCTCTCACAAACAAACAAAGAATACTATATAGTTGAAACTGTGAACATAATGTTCGGGACGAGTGTCGAAAATCGAATGTACGTAGTCCACGAAATTTGAAAAGTCATCTTACTTTTTGAACACACCTCGTATCTTGTATAAGAAGTCTTGTATAATATAAATCGTATTTCTGCTAAGGTATTTTTGCATGATCATAGGTTGGAAGAATGTTTATTCTTCTAAAAAAATTTCTATACTGAACTTAACGTTTATCAAATCAATGGAATTGTTGCATATTATTTAAATCTCGAATACCCAAAATGTTCACAAAACATTTAATCTGTTACAAATTATTTCAAGTGAATGTTAAACTTTTTTTGGCTAAGATACTTTAAAATTAATTTTTACATTATTTTAGATCATCACATGGTAAATCTCCGTGGCCGATTGTAAATGAGAATCGAAAATATAATTCAAATAGTGTACTTTCAAGATCCAATCAGAAGAAGAATAAAGGAAATACAACACCAAGTGGCTCTAATAATGAAGTCACTGTTAAAGTTTTTGTTGGTATTGAGTATGAATGTCCTAGGGGCCATAGATTTATGATGTCATCACCAGATAAAGTGCTACGTGCTTCTTCTGGTATTGTAAAAGAATCCGGACATAAAGTTACAACATCAGATATGCCATTGTTTTTCAACTGTCCATGTCGTCCTAATAAACCGCTAGTTGCTCAATTAATGCGTGTTCATGTTGTCACACCCAAAAATTTAGTTTTTATTACATTATGTCCAAAAGTAAGTGCAAATATTTATTTTTTTAAATATTCTTGTGAATGAGAGACATCAAAATCAATAGTTATTCAAAAATATGTTTTCGTCAAATACCCAATTTTATTGAGTCCTAGTGGAGTGATAACTTTAGATAGTAGCAGAAAGAATATTTTAGCAAATGGGTATTTCTTTTGCAACGACTTGCACACGCGATGCTGTAACACAAAGTATCCAGTTGTTTGTAAAGGTCATTGCATTGCATATTTCTTCCTTATCACTATATCCTTATCACTGACTTCGATCCCATATATGGGCTAACTATCCTTATGGCATCATACACTAGAACCATCCTTACTGAATAGTTTAGTAGTGAGAACTATTCATATATATAAATGCGCGAGAAATAAATATAAATCTCTAGCATTATAAAATTTGTCTGTTTCGAGTATCACGCAAAAACTATTCAACCGATTTTGATGAAACTTTGTGTTTAAAAGCTTTTGATTAGACTTAAAAACTAGTATATATATATATATATTTCTGGATCCGTTAAACATTGAGGATGGGAGACTCGAAGTCAATTCCATTGAATTTGTAGGATAAAAATTTTTGCTCGTTCTTCACTTGATTATCTTACAATAGGGAATATGCATGCAAATTTTTTTTCACTTGAATTGAAGCATGTTTACTTGGCAAATTTCAAGGTAAAATTACTTTTTAAATAACTTTAAAAATAAGCGAGATATGAATGATTGAAATTCCCGATTAGACAAAGAGGGTGATAGCCCTCTTGATATGTTATGTGACGTCATATTACACTTTTACCATTTAAAGTACACGTAAAACTCCGTTTTTAGAATTTTTACAAGAAAGAGACAGATAATAATCTTTAAAAGCTTATAGCTTCTTTGATATTTGTCGGATTTTAATTTCGTTTTTAAATATTATTACAGTATTAACAGTATTTTCATATTCTGAAAATAAATGTGAAAAAAAATTTTCATGCATATTCCCTATTAAACTTAAAAATAACTCTTATTCGAATATAAATAAGAAAACTGATTTTAAAATTTCCAATTTGTGTAGGTTCAACCAGGTATTGGTGCCCCAGTATTTATACCAAGTTTTGAACAATCGATTAAACTAACACAAAGTACATATTGGATCTTACGTTTACCATATGTTTATGTTGCGGATCGTGAACCATTTTTACCTCCGTTGCATGCACCTACATCACAGCCTCCAGCAAGATTACTTCAAGGAATGTGGGGTATTCTGAATGCATAATAAATGTTGTACTGAATATGTATTTATAATCTAATAAATGTAAATTTCCAGAAATAAAATGTGTATTTATTCGTGTACTATTAAAACAATAATGGTCTAAGATCCGGCATTAGTGAAAACCTTCCCTCATCTGTTAATTGAATGAAATAATTTTTAAAAGGCAGATAACAATATTATAAATGTAGGAGTGCAATGTCTGCCACCGCAGTCCTGCTGGCTATATCATATTAATTAATATGATATAGTGTCTTTGTTTGTTGCTCGAACAAATATATTTGTCTCTCTCTCTGCGTAGAACACATTTTTTGAAAATTTTATTACTGTGATATTACAAAATATATTTTATATAATAAATATATAATTAAATTATTTGCAGCCTATATAAAAAAATTTTTGAGTAATAAAATATTCAAAAAATATGTTCTACGCAGGGAGAGAGACAAATTTATTTGTTCGAGCAACAAACAAAGACACTATATCATATTAATTAATTAATTAATATGATATACGCAGCAGGACTACGGTGGCAGACATTGCACTCCTACATTTATAATATTGTTATCTGCCTTTTAAAAATTATTTCATTCAATTAACAGATGATGGAAAGTTTTCTAATGCCGGATCTTAGACCATAACAATGAATGGTATATTTAGTTTTAAGCATTCGATAACAATAACACTATATGGAATAAATGGTTTGACATCAAATAAATTCCAACAAAAGTTTTGTGAACGTGTGAAGTCTTTTATGATTAACTAAAATACTTTTTTGACTAAATTTTTTATGACAAACTTCACATGAAAATGGTTTTTCATGTGAATGGTGGCGAAAATTACCATTTCTTTCACGCCACACAGAAGACCCACAACTTCTCCGCCCGGGATTGCTCCAGGATTGATGGTTCCAAGGTTTCGGACCCAAACATTCTATACCTGACACCCAGGTTTCTGCAGGTGCAAATAACATGTATGGGTTTTCATCGTCTTTCATACAGGCCTTACAAGTGGGATCATCGGAGATCCCCAAGTTATGAAGGTGGTAGTTCAATCGACAGTGTCCTGTTAAGAGCCCCACCACCCTTCTCAACTGCATTCTGCTGAGTTTCAACTGAGCACAGTCAAATCACCTAGCTGTGCTTTGCACAACTTGGTAATCGAGATGAGCTTGTCTCAGCCATCCCTTGATTCGGTAAATTACGGAGTAATTACTGAATGATAGGCTCAGGTGAATGGAGCGTATGAAATGGCCCCTCTCGTGCCAACGAGTCCGCCACTTCGTCCCCTTTAACGCCCTAATCTTGCAGAATAAAGAGAATAGTATGTAACTCGCAAAAAAACATGTTGGTGATTGATTCGATTTGGTTCATCTGCGAAATCCATCATCAAATTTCCACTAAATTTACGATGTACCAAGCAAATATACTTTTTTCTATCACATAGATACGATAAAAATTAAACAAATGCATTGATAATCTCCTTGAAGTCGGCCTAAATGCAAATAATCATATTTATTTATTGACAAACTATCATATTACAAATTATTCATATTTTTTATATTACAAATTTTATCACTTAATTTACATTTTTACGTCACACTAATAAATTTATTTTCTAACATGAGTTTTTACTATTCTATCAACTTTTAAAAAATAGTAATAAATGTACAACGCTTGTTTTCTATAATTTCTCTTTTGTATGAAGTCGTTTTATGTCGTGTTAAAAGTTTTATCACAAACATAACACGAAAAAGGTTTTTCCAGTGTGAATTCTTTTATGATAAAGTAAACTCCTTTCTTGATTAAAAGTTTTATTACAAACTTCACATGAAAATGGTTTATTTCCAGGGTGAAGTAAATGTTTGATCACAAAACTCACATGTAAATGGTTTTTCTCCAGTGTGAAGTCTTTTATGACTAATTAAACTCTTTTTAATCCTAAATGATTTATCACAAGCATCACACGAAAAAGGTTTTTCCCCAGTGTGAATTGTTTTATGAGAAACTAAACTAATTCGATGAGTAAATGTTTTATTACAAACTTCACATGCAAATGGTTTTTCTCCAGTGTGAAGTCTTTTATGACCAATTAAAGTGCTTTTGTTAGTAAATTTCTTACAACAAACTTCACATGAAAATGGTTTTTCTCCAGTGTGAACTCTTATATGATTAACTAAAGTACTTTCAACTTTAAATGATTTATCACAAACATAACACGAAAAAGGTTTTTCTTCAGTGTGAACTATTTTATGATTAACTAAGGTGCTTTCAACATTAAATGATCTATCACAAACATCATACGATAAAGGTTTTTTTCCAGTGTGATTTCTTTTATGAACTGTTAAATTATATTTTCGAGTAAATGTTTTATCACAAACGTTACAAGAAAAAGATTTCTGGTCAATATGAATTGGATCATGTTTTGAATCATTTTCATCAAATATTTCATCTTTAATAATTACTTCTGTATTCAGTTGTCGTTCAAGTTTTATGTTTTCATAATTGTCTGTGAACAACCGTCCGTTTACATGAAATCGTCCTTGTTCCATTGTAACACTTTCTTCTGGCATTTCCTTTTTAATTCGTTCATATTCTATTGTAACACTTTCTTCTGGTATCTTCTTTTTTATTTGCCCCAGTTCCATTGAAACACTTTGTTCTGGCATTTCCCTTTTAATTTGTTCCTGTTGCATTGCAACACTCTCTTCTGGTATTTTCTTTTTAATTCGTTCATGTTCTATTGTAACACTCTCGTTTGGTGTGTTCTTTTTAATTCGTTCGTGTTCTCCATTGTAAATTTCTACTATGGAAGTTAGAGTTAAGGAACACTAATAAGTTTGCCAATTTGTGTATCAAATTTGTCTATCAAATAGAATTAAATTAAGATAGCGTTCATGGCGTTGCTCAGAAAAATGCTCTAAAATCATATATTTAACACTATAAATATATGGTTCTACTTAATTATATATCATTGGAAAACGGATATGATAAGACGGAGTACGTATTTCATCTCTTACATGGATAATAGAATAAGAAGAGAACCATCTTATATGTGGAACAAGTTAAAAAAGTGTCCAACTAAAATTGTAAAATAGTAGTTCAAAAAGAAACCTGAATGGCGCTAACAGGCAATAAGGGTTAGATGTATAGATGTTAGAGTATGACTAGAAAATATAGATACGATTTTAGGTATACTTGTCAATCAGAATATTACAGATAAAGCTAATTACAATTATAATGAAGTACTAATTTTATATTAAAATTAATACAAATAGTCAATTATTCTGTTAGAAACTTGCCATTGACTGAATTTTGATGTTTTATTTAAAGAATATTTAAACTAGTCAACAGACTTTCTCCGTTTAATTCTGCCATACTTTAACAACTTAACAACTTTTGCTACAGCAACGCCATCCTAATTTAACCCGTTTTCTCGGACTTTTCTCTGCTTTTATTATACGGAGTTGGTGTTTCTCCCTTCTACCTTCCATAATCTCTTACATGCCTTAAAATCTATGTTGTTGTAAACAAGCCTTTATGTGAAACGGAACTTTGAAATAGATTCAATAGTGGCGCTGATGACTTAAACTTTTAAAATTTTGTATATGATCAAATTAATATTGTTTCTTTCTCAATGATTTTCAGGAAACCCTAATTATTTTCTAATTAAACATTATATTTCAAAATATAAACGTGGTCAGTGGTTGTCAAATGTCAATTATCAACAATAATAATCAAAGATGATATCGAATATAAACATTTGACAATCGTATTTTCATTTGACAAATATGACAATTTTTTAAACTTCGTATAAATTACTTTTTCTGATCTCCATAAGTTTGAAAAATAGTTTCGTTTTTATTTTCTCAAAATAAAAAATTCCGCTACTCACAATATTGCTAATTCCATATTCATGTCTATTCTAATAAATTTATCACTTGCATCAATTGATTCATATTAAGGTCTGTAACCATGCGCGAAAAATTTGAGAAAATATCTTAATTAATAGAAATAAATTAAAAAAAGAAATTTAGTATGGATTTTGAAAATGGAGATAATAATATTATCGAAGAGGATTATTACTCGTTCTTAAATGTTTCACGTAATGTAAGAAATTAGCCATAATTTTTGTTTAAATTGACTCAAAAATTCAAATATTCTGTGATTACGAACCATTTTGAGCAACTCATGTGCTCTAAACATAAACAAATCGTTTTGAATCATTTTCAGTAAATTTTCAATTATTTTATCCCAGAAAAATTGTTAAATGTAAATTATTTAAAGGTTATGTCCTTGTTTTTTTAAGGCAACAAATGAAGAAATTAGTAATGCTTACAGACGACTTAGTCGTTTGTATCATCCAGATAAACATATTGATCCAGAACACAAAAAAGAAGCCGAAAACTTATTTAACAAAACCAAAAAGGCATATGAAGGTATTCAAAATTTTACTTAAGAGGACACCTCAGTGAAGTCGATTCCTAGAACCAATAATACAATTAAAAAAGACAAAAATTGGCTGAACCTCGGAATGAAAGGTAACCAGCTGGGTTATCTTTAGTGACTTTTAAACACTGGGTCAAAAGTCGCATATAATCACGTTCCTCGTCTTAAGATATTCAAGGAAGAAAGGTCACGAAAATCGGTTTTCAAATATCTCATTTGCTATGCGTCAAATCGTGTTTAAATTTAGGGCCGTGTTATTCGGACACAGGCGGGTCTCCAGCGTGAGTTGAAATTTAGATTAAACAAACGTTCAGATATTGTGACAAAAACTATTGAAATTAAATAAGGTAACTATTCCAACTGAGTACTTAAGTTTTTGACGCTATATGTGAAATATATAAAACGCCTTTTAGTACGGGGGCCCAAAAAAACGCAAAACCCCAACTCGGGATATGACCGATGAAGTGAAAGATTATAGTACTCGGTTGAAATAGTTTGAAATGCTTACTAATTTGCCACAATATGTGAAATTTATAGAACGCCTTTTAGTGCGGGGGCCCAAAAACACGCAGACCTGACCAACGCAGGGTGACTTTAATCGCTTCACGCTGAAGGGACGCAAGAGACCCGCGTGTGTCCGAAAAGCCATATCGATAAATTTATGATGACACTTGTAGAGCATACTTCTCTATAATTTATTTCTTGATCATTTTTTCGGTTTACCAACCGTATGTATAGAACGCCGATGATATCGTGCGGAGAATGAGAATTTATTGAAATGCTTATTGAGATCATCCGTCAGTGGATATGACACAAAATCTGCGCAGCTTAAGAGAAGGTAAACTACTGTAAAATTTTGGAAAACTAACGTCACATAATTTGTAGTTTACGTTTTCTTAAGCTGCGTAGATGTTGTGTCATATCCACTGACGGTGTGATTTCAATAACAATTTCAATAAAATTCCCATTCTCCGCACGATATATCAAGAACGGTTGGTAAACCGAAAAAATGATCACGACATAAATTATAGAGAATTTTATAGAAATTTGTTTTGTATAAATCAGATGTAAAATTTTGAAAAAATAACGCCACTTTTGTTGTTTGTTTACTTCCTTATTTGATTGGGTTACCAATTAGGTTCCTTTTATTGCGCGACATTTCCTTGAATTTCTTAGCTTTAACGATCATTTACAGTAGCTAATATTTCGAATTGAATATTAGATGACCGTAATGACGATGAATTATAAAACTACATGTAGGGCTTAGAATCACTGAGTGTCTTCTAGAGGCTTTTCCACAAAAATCAATATGGATTTTTATAAAAAGAAATGTTGGCCCCCCAAAAATTTGTTTGAAATGAAAATTGTATGATTCTGGGGGTAGTAGTTTTAAGTAACTTTTTGTTTGAAAACAATTTTTTATATGAACTGTCAATAATTTATGAACATTAATTAAAATAATTCCCAAAATCATAAATTGCCATTGTACAGACTAATGCAACGTTTTCTACGTTATGGGTTATTCCCACAAATAGAAAAAATATTTATTTTCTTAAAGAAAGCTCCTTAATTTACGTCAAAGCGTCATTGCAATGAATTTCACGGAGTAATATTGATTTGATTATTCGATACAAAAATTGTTTCAATAAACAATTCAATTTTCTAATTACTGTTAAATTGTTCCCAGATTTTTTGTATTATTTTCAATAATAATATCGATTTAATAAAAATCTTTCATTCACAGCCATCAATACTCATTCGAAAAAATGTATCGCGACGCCGACAGAATCGTTGTCGTTGGAAAGAGAGCTTGGTTAGTCGGTCATGTGTCCTGACTAGCGACTGAATATGCTTTGTTAATATACTTCAACTAAAACTTCTATCATTATTCGGCCTCGTAAATTGTCAATACCAACTTCATTCGTCAATGTTATTGGTGCAAGAATTGAAAATAATATTAAACTTTAGATAAAACTAACAATCAAAAGGTTTCCATTAAAAAAACATAGTTGACCTTAGAGTCTAGATGAACTAAATTAAAATCGTAAGTTATTATAAGAGATGGAAAATTAAAGGGGTGCATTTCTGCCACATACCTTTCTCAGAATCAATCAATCTTTACACTAAACAACTGATTTTTGTACCAACAGTCTCGTAACGCTTTATGTGGAATAATTAAACTTATTTAAAATTAATAGTTTTATCGGATCCACACCAAAGAGCCATCTATGATAATGTTGGGGTGCGTGGTTTAGAAACAGAAGGATGGCAAATTGTTCAAAGAACACGTACTCCAAATGAAGTGCGTGCAGAATATGAACGATTAGCTCGTGAGAAAGCGGATCGTCGCTTACAACAGCGCACAAATCCTAAAGGCTCTGTTACTGTTAATATTCGTGCCACAGAATTGTTTAACAAGTTAGACGATCAAGCGTTAGAATATGCATCTATGTAAGTTAAAAATTTCTTTAGAAGTTGAGCTCTACCATAATATTGGTCCAAAATACTATGCAATCGAACAGTAATTTTAAATCGGTGGAAGAGCATTTTTATTACAAGCTTTTATTTAGTTTCACCTGTCCCGGTGTCTGTAATGGAATCTTGCAAGTTAAATTTGACCCACTTCCTCTTATCCTACGGATTTGAATTTTTACATGTTGGTTCAGTTCCCATGACGATGTATTTTTATGGTAATCATGACCTGAACCGACAAGGGAAAAGGTAGGGGGAAACACAAAATTTATTAGAGCTCTCTTAATATTGAAAAAATCGAAAAACACATAAGAAGTAAAGTTGTAGAAAATTAGTTTTACTATAATTAAGTTTCTTATCATTTTTTCAGTTTCTCTAATATTTACAGAGATATTGACGGTTTAAGATTGCAAATTTAAATCCTACATATCTCTGTACACATTCGAGTTGTATAAAAAATGATGAGGTGATGAATTGTAGCACTCATGATTTTCAACAACTTAACTCCTTATACATTTTAAAATTTTTCTAGTGAGATATTTTATAATTTGTGTTTCTTTTTTCTCCAAGTATCACTTTCCCATTAACTCCGAAACTTACTACCTCTACTTCACTCTAAAAAGAAGGAAATAAAATTTAAATTAAATCAAACCCATCAATTTATTAAATTATACAATTTATATGATATAGAAACTTGTCGCGAGATTTACCGAGAGTAAATAAAGAAGAGTACAATATGTAACTTGATCTTAAGAAACTAAGAAAAAAAAAAGTATGTATTTCATAAAACAAATTTACACAGGTAAATCTCGCGACAAGCTTCTATATCATATAAATTGTATAATGTAATCAATTGATGGGTTTGATTTAATTTAAACTTTATTTTCTTCTTTTTAGAGCACTTAAATAAAAGCTTGTTTAAAAAAAATTTTTTTTTACATTATTTTATTTATTAAATCTCTTCAAAAAATCATATCGACTCGGGGTTTTGAAGTTTGAATTGAAACTATTAAAAAGGATGATTTGAAATTATAAGAATTCTGCTTTTCCCCCGATTTAAGATTATTTTTAGAATTAAACTGTTCAAAATATTTTTTGGATCGATTTAGATAGACAATCACTAAAATTTTAAAAACATGCATTATATATGAAATGTTTACATTGCTTAATTTTTGTAGGGACAATGCTGGCTTCATTCCATCAATTGAGGTGTCTGGAATGAATTTTACACAATCCGTAGAACTACCTTTAACGCTACGTGATACGGCAACATTATCAGGGCAGTTGGGAACTCAAAATGGAACAGGTAAAATTTAATCTAGGGACATCGAACAAAGTTATTATAACTATTTTTCTTATCTAGGTGGAGGCTCAGTTAATTTAGCGTGTAGACATTTAGTATCAGAACGTGGATGGGTTGAAATGGAAGTTGGAGCAGGTAATGGTCCGGTAATGTCTTTTAAAGGTTTCCGAACTCTAACGAAGCATATCTTTTGTAATGGAGGTACGGTGCTTCATTTCAACTCACAATATGGTAGCAATATTGGAATTCGACCAGGACTATTTGGGAGTATGTTACAAACTAAATAATTGTATTTTCATTAATTAATTTGAACCATTCTTTTAGCAATTGCTATGCAGTTAGATAAACATACGGTAGGATATTTAACTTATCGAGCTGGCATTCAATCATGTATGACAACAAGTGTCGTCCGCGATACAGGTAATTTAATTATAAACTTAAAACCTGTCCATTTTTTAGATTTTAATCCATTGAAAATTTTTATCAGAAACTACAACATCTAGACATTTGTAATAAAATCAAACGTTTTTTTGTAAGGTCTTTTTCTTAAAATTATTAATTGCCCGGGATTCAAAAAACCCTTAAAGAGAGTGCACTTCAATTCTGCTTTAAATATTGGGAAAAGCAGATGGTTTATTTACCCAATTCTGTTTTTTTTTTTATATCAATATTTTTTTCTATTAATTAATTGTCTTTATCTCGCACCTTTTAAAAGATATTGAGATTATATAACGGCGCAACCGATACATGTAGTAAAAAACTTGTATAGCCTATATGTTATTCTATAAAATTCTGAACCGTTTGGTGAAAACCGCATCAAAATCGGTGAAGTCGTTTTAACATGATGCGAAGACAAACATCTTCACAAGCATTCGACACAATTATAATATTAGTAGGATGTACATTTAATAAATTCCGAACATTGCATTTCAGAAACATCTCAATTCAATTTTACGTTATTATTTGGACTTCCACATTCGTATATGTCTACAAATTATACAAGAAAAATGTTATCCAGAGAAATGAAATTACGTTTATCATTCAAGTAAGAAACGGAATAGATTAAATAAACAATTTAAATAAACATTACGAAGAAATAGCAACGTGAATGTATAATTTATTTTTTTTATTGAAAGCATTTCAATCTCTCGATGTTACGATAGTACGTTTATATACATTTTTTAAAATCTTCAAATATTATAGGTAATTTTTAAAATACTTTCTCCCAATCCTGCCTTCATGTAAGTACTAACAGAAGAGGCCAAGTGCGGACATGGCAAAACTATAAAGGGTTCCTGGTTTGACAATTGAACCCTGAAAATGAAATTATTTTATTCATTGATTAACCTTACAAATGTGACTAAACCCATATATGTAATACTCCTATATGGTCAGTTTCTATAAGTGAAAGCTGTTCCAACATTGTGAGACAGATAGTGTCTCGTGTTCTCTATCCTCTGAGTACACATGCAATGCAATATTAACACGCATATACAGTATGGACGAGGTGTCTCGGAGGAGAGAGAGAAAAATATAGTCGGCACCCTAATGTTGGGACATTCTTTCCTATATCAACTGACCATATAGGAGTATTACATATTTGACTAAACTATAAAAAAATTGTAAGTGCTTACTTAGCCCGATCATTTGGTAGTTTTACCTAGAAAGTTTTCCGGGAGTTTGCCACCTCGCATTTTTGCCGCTCGCGCCGCCAAAAAAGGAAAAAAGGCAGCAGCAAGGCCAAAATTTTACCACGATAAAAAGAACGCGCCACTTACTGTACCTCATGGTGGTGTGGAAATGAGTTTTTTGACCAAAACGCCTGTTGAGTCGACTTTGAAGCGCTCGTACACTAAGACTATTCATTTTACAAAAAAAAAGGAAAATTTTCTCTAGTTTAATTGATTACATATCTATTTTCATCGTAAAATGGGTAGGAAAGGAGATATCAAAAAACTGTTTTTAGGCGCCATTTTTCAATATGGCGGCGTGAGAGGCAAAGATACGAGGTGGCAAAGCAGAAATTCGGAAAGACCACGCCAAAATCTATAAAATCACCAATTTTCAAAACTCCCGGAAAATTTTCCAGATAACCGATTATAAATTATGTTAAAATCTATATTTTTTATGAAACTATTTAAAAACTGATTAGATAAACCTTTAGAATGCTTTTCAATACAAAAAATAAACTATAATGAATTTAATAACAAGACTAAATCCAATTGCCTGTTTTTTTCATTTAAGGTTATTCGCGTAGGTTCGATAAAGAAAAAGAAGAAATGTGCGATTAAACAAAGATTTCCTATCTACTACGTGTTAAATTCCAATTTTTCAAAAATAGATCTCTCTCAAAAAATTAATTTATGTGTATTTACTACTGATTAATAACATATTCAAAATTCAGTCCATTATCTTTACTTTGCCTTAATGCGCGTACGTATAACCTTAAATGAAAAAGATATATACAATCAGAAAAATTAATATACAAAACCAAATTGAATTTTTTAATTAATATACAAAATATACAAAATCTAATTCAATTTGAATTACAGAATTGGTACATTTGGTGCATTAATTGAATATGGTGTAGAAAAAAAAGTATCAAAACATAGTACAATGTCAACAGCAGTGAGTGTTGGTATACCAACTGGGGTGATATTAAAAATCAAATTTACACGAGCAAATCAATCATATTTATTTCCAATACATTTGTGTGATGATATTCTTCCATCACCGATATTTTACGCCACAGTGACACCACTTATTGCATATTTTATCATTCGTAAATTAGTTGTTGATCCGTATGTACGTGAACGTGAAGAAGCAGATAAAGCAAAACAACGTGAAATCAATCGTACACGAATTGCTGAAAAACGTCGTGAAGCATTAGCAGCTATTGAATTAATGAAAGCAACATTTGAACGTGTTTGTCATGAGGAAGAAACTCGTAGAGGGCTTGTTATTATTAAAGCAACTTATGGAAAATTAATTAGTAAGTATAATACAAATTCGAACATAAAGTATAACAATCGGGAATTTTTGGAACAGTCTTTGAAAAATTGAAATACATTACTCCGATATACTGGCTATGATCGAATATCGTAATCACAAAACACCTCTTAAAGATAATAACCAATATTAGGTAACTTTAGTAGGTAATTCCTTATCTAGTAGATAAGAAATGTGGATAGAGAAAATGTGGTAATTATACGAGAGTTTTCGCTTAACCACTTAAAATAAATGCTGTAACCCAATAAATAGGATTTTAAAAAACAGAGTTCGTATATCTAAAAATATAAATCTGTATATTTTATAAAAAAAAAAACTAATCAAATTACAAATTCAATTTTTATAGTAAAAGACTTTTATATAAATTTGAATTTTATTTTAGATATTCCAGGTGGAGATGGGAATGAACCAGCGGATAATGAAATCATTGATGTGACAATACCGTTACAATGCCTTGTTAAAGATAGTAGATTAGTTTTACACGAGTCTTCTAAGGTAAGTCACAATTTATACAGTTAATGTGGCCTTTATTGGTATTTGTTCCTTAGGACTTTGACATTTAGTGGCAATAATTAGAAACAGAGACGACGCGAGACAACATACTTCAAATGAATGATTCTTTTATTTATATATGAATTTGTAGCGATTAAAAATTAATGCAACTTCTCTATTTTGTTACGAGTATTGTAGTATGGGTTATATTATTTGAATAGCCATGTCTCAGCTCGAATCAACAAAAATTCATTTTATTATTAATTTTCTTTTTTCAGAGTCAATTGCCTGGATTTTATGATCCATGCGTAGGTGATGAGAAAACTTTACAAATTCAATACTTGTTTCGTACAATTCCACATGAAGTTTCAATCACGGACACTGAACCATTAAGAATTCCAAAACAAGGTAAATAAAGCATTTATTTACTTAAGATAAATAAAATTAATGTATAATTATTTATTTTAGCACATCGTGTAAATAATAATAATACATAATATATATTGTATTGTCGTAGCTTAAAATCAAATAGGTGGAGTTGTCTTATCATGAAGATGATCATAAACTATGTGATGGGATTTGAAGAAAAATGAATCATGTTGTTGACCCTTAATTTCATTACATAAGGGTTGTTAGACATTTCTGTAGATAATGTTTTAGTTTTGTGAAATAAGAAATTAATTTGTTATATTTAAAAAATATATACAATTATTTACAACAAAATTTTTATTTTTTTAAGTAGTCGGACTGGAAGCGACTTCAAAGATTGTCCATTTATAGTTTCGAAAAAGAATCAATAAAATTCCGCTAAGCATGAATTTTCATGCACCAAGAAGCTCCGTAAATAATTTAAATGAATGTTGAACATATAAGAATATTATAGAACAAACTATCCGTTCTTTCTCTGGTGGAATTTACGGTCCTTATCCTAAATACGATAAAGAATATACACAATAAATACAAAGATTATACGTAAAATAGCAAACCTAGTTTTCTCAGGTGAAATGAGGATGGCCGAATAAATCAAAGTATAAACTAAATATATATTTTATTAAAAACAAAAAATAAAATTCTAACTACACATTTGGAAATCATACATAATCCTTTTTTCGAAACATATGTTTCATTATTCGAGACACTTTATGATAGTTGCTGGTTTTTGAACGATGTTTATCCTCCATCGGAAAATCTATAGATTCTGTTTCCATTTCAGTTTCACTAAGTACTGAATCCTCACTTGATTTTCCCTTGGTCATGCTAAATCGTTCCATAAAATAATTTTGCGACGGACTTATATCATTGAAATCATTCATCTCAGCCCAAGATCGATCATAGTTTAATTTATAACTTCCAAGATAGTGATGGGGTGGGGTCGAATTCCAATCCTTAAACAATAATATTTACATAATTATTCGCTACATACAAGAAATACGACGTTACAATAAAATTATTAATTATTCGCATCTATCGTATAGCAGGGACTTAGGGTTTTCACCTCTCCAGATTTCGTCGGGAGACTCCCGAAATCGTACAGTTTCTCCCTACTCCAAAGGTAAATCTACCGACTTCCCGATTTCAGTGGAAAAAAATTTTGCTAAACAAAATTAATAAATTTTGCAAAAACAATTTTAAATATGAATCTAAATAAAATAAAAAATAATATTGTTATTCATTAATATTAATATGAAAACATAACTCTTTAAACCGCCAGGAAACGACCCCCAGACCTCAGTATATCGAGTCCAGTGCGCTAACCGTTACACCACGCTTGATTAGCTTGTCAATTACTAACTTATTATTCCAACATATTATTCTTGTGTATACTTGAACGTATATAAAAAAATAAATGTCATTTTTAATGATTCGAGAATGTATCAGGCTTATAAACTTTCAAATGAAAAATTATATTTTTGATCACCCAAGTAGCGGTATATTTAATGCAAACGATCAAAATTTGCCCCCCTAGACAGCTACCTACTTTGTCTACCCGGTAAATCCTTCATTGCCCAGTTGACTAAATAATATATGGACCTCCCGATCTCCAGACAAGATCGACATAATATATGTTGATCTCCCGACTTTTCATAATTTTGAGGTGGCAATCCTCAGCAGGGTAGTGCGTCAGACAAAGTTTAAGCGTAGCGTTTTTTAGTTAACACCAATTCTTAACGAAAATATATACTTTAGAATATGGTGGAAATTTAAAGAGATGATAGAATAGAAAATTCAAGTATTTACCTTCGGTGAAAGCATACTAAAATACTTTTGTCCTGAATCTCTTTGATATAAATGATAAACTGCACCTGGAATTTTAATAAAGTTACATGATACTTTATGTAAATCTAAATTCTGTAAGCCTTCTTCTATAATTTCCATTGCTTCTTCTTGTAACCGTTTTATCTGCAACAAAACGAAGTTATAGTTGAAAACTTCCTAAACATGTTGCTTTTTTTAAGTTGTGCAGAATATACGGACTATAAGTAGTAATCATTAAAACGTAAAAAATAATTATTTATAGTAATTAAAAAACACGCTTTAGTTTGTTACTAATGTAAAAACATTGAAATTGTGTACACAATATTTTAAATTATTAAAAGTTTAATAGCGCGTGCTATTTATTTTACTTCTACGCCATCATAGATGTATGTAAACACGACTCGTGCCTTATAAATTTGTTGTATATTGTCGCGGTATCTTGGCTCTCCTTAACTACCAAAGGAGCGCTGTAGAACCTAAAACAGACTCCGATACTCGACACACACAAAAAACACAAAATATTAGTAAACGTTTACTAAATTTATTTCAATTAGAACAACACGCACTTGATTTAAGGACGTTCGAAAGAGAGAAAAAAATGCAGAGAAGTTCATATAAATTAAATATGTTATAAAAAAAAAGTCAATTGGTATGCTTCAGTTCAAATGCATTTTTTCGTTTTTGCGATATTGAAAATCATACTTTTAAAATTGGGTCTTATGGAGAAACTACAAAATTAATCTTTTATCGAATAAAACATTGTTTAAAATGCAGAGAAGTTTTTATAAAACTATGCAAATTGTTGTTAAATAAACAAGGATTTATTTGAGCCAAAGATGAAGGTAAGTTCAAATGCATTTTGGAAAGTAATAATGAATTATATAAGTAATGTTATCATTTTAGAGAAGTCTCTACTATTCGACTTTTTTCCTGGACTGCCACAGATTCTCCTCCAATATACTTACTTGATCGGAAATAACTTTTAACTTTCCACATGTCACAGCCGATACAACTGCATTCGCCTACATGTTAAATAACACAGATTATAGAAAAATATAGATTTTAGTTTTTTCTAAAATCATGACAAATGTATATAGGTGAACAGTTTTACCTCTTGAATTTCTTTTGCTAATGCTACAATATCCTGATGATTACTCTTCCCCGAACGTTTTGAATTGACCAATGACACTCCATTCGGATGAGTATTACGTTCCACAAGACTTACTAAAACGATTTTTCGAAATAAATTTTAAATAATTTAAGAAAAACACTGAAAATACCCTTTGATGGTAGTGAAGATTCCGTTTCCGAAGTATCCGAATGATCACTTGATGAACTAGACGAGACAACTTGCATACCACGTTTCATGTTTTTTATTTATTTAAAATATAAAATTTCAACATAAATTTTGTCAATTTCCGAAATTAAAATTTTTATTTTTCTGACGACTTGATTAATAATACCAATTACAAATGTAAATATAAACACCCTGGGAATTGCATAATAATACTATTTGAATTTCAAACAGTCATATTTATATAATAATATTACATCTAAATAAATTTTATGTAATTTATTATATAATATTTATATTTTATCATTTTTATTTATACAATTTTATTTTAAATATAAAATCGAGCAAGATAACTAATAGGGGAAAATGTTATTATTAAGTTTTCCCAATTTTCAATATGACGTTTGGGCATGCGCTCAATCACAAAATCAGCCATATTGATGTTGATCTCTTCAGTGTGTACTTCAAAACAGGTATTTTAATGTTTAAATTGTAATTTGTGATAAATATATCGATATCATTAAATGAATAACGATTCGATACAAACCTACAATTTTTTGAGATCAATATTATAATCAACAATTGATAAATAAGTTCATTTAAGTTATAAAAATTAAGTGCCACCTAAGCTAAGTCCTTAGGGCAAAAAATTATAAATATTTGAATGAGCCACATGTTTACAATATTTTATGACGGGTTTATGACATATTGAATAGTGTTCGTAAAGTTTGCATTTGGTTTGAATTGTGTTACATTTTTCTTCAATATATTTATGACGTTAAAAATAGTTTTGCTTTCCATATTTAGGCAAAGACGTATTGCGAATACATTGTCTATGATACTATACGTTATTGAATACTAGCATTAATTTTCAAGTTATTGTGCATTTATTTTTGTTTATTTTGCATGCTGTATAGCTTCTTCAATTGAAAAAAATGACGGATTCTTTAAACTTTGGTCCTGAATGGATACGTAATCTTTCCTCAGATGGAAATACTTCAAGTAATACAGGTTCAGGTGGAACCAAATATCAGCTTGCCGATTTTAGGTAATTAATATTATTTATTTCTTTACAAATTATTGCTGGGTAATTGTTTTTATTTTAATTGTTATCTCACAGATACGGCAGAGAGGAGATGTTAGCATTGTTTGAAAAGGGTTTACGAGCACCAGACCCCCTTTCAAATTTTGCGGCATTGTATGTTGAGCAGTCTCAATTACCTCTTGCATTAATACCAATGACAGAAGATGAAAATGTATGTAAAATTTTGTGTTACTATTTTAAATATTATTTATCATACAGAGTGTAACATTAAAAGAGGTGCTAAGTATTTTTTGAGACTACAAAGTATCTACTAAAATAAGAACAAAGATGTACTGTTAATATACTATCGACTCCAGTGGTATTTCATTTACAAAATTTTACAGTTTATATGTGCCGAATCTATCTGGCTTGGGTAAAGATATTTAGAAGAAAATTTGTTAGTATTTTTATATCGAACAATTTTTATTCGAAAACCAGATGTATTAGGCACAAATCCATTGCAAAAATTGGTTAAAAAAAATTAGTTTTACAACTAAACCTCTATAGCCTTATGTTTTGTTCATTCTTATTTTAGTAATTACTATCTAAACTCAATATATAAAACTTTTTTTTTGTGTTACATCTTGTATAATTTTAAATATTGGTCATATTAAAGTTACACTTAAATAAAATACATGATTTCTCTTATGTAATGTGGGTATGTACAATCCCGTTCATAAAAAATGAACCAATACGAACATTCTATACTAATATATCTATACTAATATAATAAAGCTGAACAGTTTTTTTGTTTGTTTGAACGCGCTAATCTCTGGTACTGCTAGTCCGATTTGAAAATTTCTTTTTGCGTTAGATAGTCACATTCATGAGGAAGGCTATAAGTTATCAAGCATTACGTTAAAATTCTTAGTTAGCCTTAAATATTGATATTTGTAAATTAAGTCGGAAGAAAAAATATATTCAATAGATACAGATATACATAGGTCGCTGGTTCAAATCCGGGTGGAGGGAGAATTATTATTTATTTTTTTAAATTTGTTTTTATTTAATTTATTTTAATTTGTAAAGTAAGTCGAAAGAAAAAATATATTGTATACATTCTATATAGCAACGTGAATAAGCGTGATTATTATTATTATTTTCAATACATATATATTTAGCTTTCATATAAATGCGGACGAAGTCGTGGGAAACAGCTAGTTATTAAATATATATAAATAAGCAAAGACAAAACAATTCAGTACTCTTTTCTCTTCTATTTGTGAACCGATTTTATTTTTGTTTAGTAGCTATTGACGAGCTTTAGTGTTATATATAAAAAAATTTCAATGATTATAGTCGAATTTTGACCACTGGGCAAACCAAACACTAGTATGTATAATATTACATACAGTAACACTTAGAATGTTTCAACTGGTTCAATTTTATGAACGGGAGTGTATATATCGAGGCTATTTAAATACGACCGTATTATAATTCCGTTAGCCAGATTATATAATCTGATCGACAAACTGTCGATCATTCAATATTATATTTCAATTGAAATATTTCGCCTTTTGAAAGTCCGTTTTTTAACTGTATTGTCGGAGGATAAATTTAATCGTTTGAGGGAATTTCTACAGGTATATTTTAGGTAACAAAACCACCGGAAATGTTTTACATATTTATTAAAGTTCAAATATAGATTGCTAGGTATATAAATTTATATTGCTGGGCACTGCTGGCTTAAAAGGCATCTATCCTTCATGAGGTTGGAGGTCAGTGTGGCGTGTCCGGAATGTAATGGGACGGATCATACGCCCTTCCACCACCAGAATGTCAATACATAACCAGAATGAGGTACCTAGCCTTCGGCTCAACCAAAATGGAGGAATCTGAGGTAGGTATTACAACTAAAGTGGAGCTCCCTCCTGTCATTCGCAAGAAAGACTGGTAAGTTCGAAAACGAACACAGAATGGCCTACTTCCCAGACTTCGGCCTTCCCTCCACTATTACTACTACTACTACTAGATTGTTGATATCTTTTGGAGAAAGAAACGGTAACGAAAAAAGTGAACTATTCTATTAGTATAGTGAAGAAACACGTCAAGCGAGACTTGATTTGGTTTTGGCGTTTGATACGATTATTCGAATATTGCGGAGATTCATAACAATTCTACTTTATACTTTTTCGCGTAGTTTTCAAAGGACTACGTTATTCTAACTTTTTTTTTTTGTGAATAGTGCTTTTTAATTTCGAACAATGATAACTTTTAAACTCTCTTAGAACATTGCAATAAATTGGTGTAACTTAATTATGAAGCAATTGGCTTATTTATGATGAACAGGATAAGAAAATTTTAGATATTATATGTTAGAGTTTTTATAGAGATTGTGGCAGAGTAGACCAGCGCCTCCTATATCAACACGTGGGCGAGGAGGTTCGTTAGAAAGAGGACGTGGTCGGGGTAGAGGAGCTACTTTCCATCAAGGCTATTCACGTTCCAGTTCAGGGTATGATGATCCTGTCAGACCATATGAAAGAAGTCAAAGTGGATGGGCAGAACGAAATGGTGTGGCGGATGGGCCTGAATGGGTTGGTGTCGGAAGTAGTCCAAGAAAAGAATTGGGTCCACCAAGGTCAATAGGTGGGTCGGATAATTGGAGGCGTCACAGACTTGATGAGGAATCAGATGGTTGGAGAACTTCTTCTAATCACAGATCGGCTGAAAAATGGAGTCGATCATCTAGTTGGAGAGAAGGGGATCCCGGTGAAGAAAGATTTGAACGTACAATAATCCCTGACAGATCGAGTAGAACTAGTTGGCATTCAAGTAGTGATGCAACTCATGTAGGTCGTGGAGGAACATTAAGACGAACACCTTGGGAAAATTCATCGGAGGACCATTTACCTGAATGGGCTACGGAGAATTTACACGAATCAGGTGGTTCTGGTTCATTTGATTCGTCCGGTGCCTTTCATGGTAATAGTACTGAAGATGAAAATAATGTAAGAATTTATTGGCTTATTCGAATTTCACAAAACTAATAAAAAAAAACATAGTTTGAGCCCCAAAAAAAAACCCTATACCTAATCGACTTTATACATATAAGGATAATCAATGATAATTTTAGGTATTTGAAATAAAATTTCAAAATTTTCTTCAATTTCTTGCTCAATTATTTATATTATATAAATAGGTATTTCGACTACAAAGTAATGATCGTCAGTACTAATGATTGTCGAATTGAAATTATTCACTAGACCGATACTAGGTGACTATGAAAATACATACTTATATAATAATCAATGATCTAGCATCTGAGGCAAATTTTGATATTTTATTTATACAAATTATTTTCATTCAGGTCCATATTGAATTAGTAGTAAAAAAATCGGGTAAAAAGAGCAGATTGAATTTTTTTTTGAAATATGCATTTCGAATTGCATATAAAAAAATTGCCAAAAATCATCGACTTTTTTCACAAATACCTTCTATTATTGCCTTTTCTAGTCTTTTTACAAAATTTTAGCTCGACTTTCTTTTTTGGAGCGACATGTAGAAACAAATTATGAACATTTTGACTCATTTTTTTTAAATTTGATTGAATAGACTTAAAAATAAGTTTCTTTTAGTCTTAAAATGCTCAAATGTTTAAAATTATTCTTAGGTATTCTGACTCTGTATAAAGTAAATACATAAATTTCGAACTCAATCGGCACTTTAGCTAAAAGTTTTAATGGCAGTAATTTAAATATATTTTTTTGTAAAATCAACAGGGAACACGAATTGTTCAAAAATCAGCATCACAACAGAATTTACCGCAATCAAATCGAGCTTCAACATTACACACTTCACAATCAGCGCATTCATTGAGTAATAAATCAGAAATGAAATCTGATAGTGGGCCGTCACCTCCTCGCGATGATACAAAATCGCCGAATAAAAATCATAATCAATCTAATACAGATTATGATAAGTTGCCGGTAAATTCAAAACAATCTCAAAATAAACTTTCAAGTTCACATTCGAAAGAAAAGGAGAAGTCTCCACCTAAGAATGTTGAAAATTCTTCTAATAATGTGCCTCAAAAAACTTCCTTGGATCAAACCAAAATAATTTCAAATAATAATAACATAACGACCTCCAATTCAAATTCGACGAATAATTCATCAGAAAAGGCGTCCATCACAGAATCATCTTCAAACAGTAAAGAAAAATTATTAGATAATGTATCAGATAATCAACAAAAATCGGTGATCCAGCAACTTAGTTCAAATGGTCTTGGAAATTCAAATAATTCGAAAAGAATGGAAAATATACATTCACTTAAAAAGTAAGTTTTTATTAATTTTATTTTTATTAATAAACTTTCACCATTTGTAAAAGAGTAAACTAGAATATACCTAGCGGGGCAAATTAATTGATCGGTCGACTTTCTTGAAAGAATTAATTTAGAACAATTTTGATGGCTAGATATTGAACTAGACTAGATATTCAAGCTTTCCTTGAATGCATTTTTTTTTTCGTAGACGTTATTTAAAATACAAATAAATTAAAGATAATGATAACCCTACGTAGTTGAAATCAAATTCTACATTGACTATAAAGAAATATTTCGATTATAAAGTAATCATCATCAGTATTAATTCGTTAATCATAATTTGCAATTAAATTTTAAACAATTTTTGTTTAACATATTTTGTTGATAACCAAATTAGTTCGGGACAAATTTAGTGCATTAATGCGGAAAAACAGATAAATTAATGGATTAAAACGATACTACTTATTTGAAATGAACTTAATATCAGAACTTTCCTTTGAGTTTCACGTAAAATTACTAATTTCTTTTTAGTAAGACGTTTATTTGAATAGTACTAGTTACCTGGCTTTATATTTATTTACTCGCTAAGCTCGCAAGGGGGGTATCCCCCTTGACCCCCAAGGCGGCTTTCGGTCTAGGCTCCACGTCACAGAAAATAATATTTGTACGAATTGTAAAAAAAGTTTTTTGGGGGATGTTTTTCGGATTTTCCGCGGGGTTGCAATGAAAAAATTGAAGTTTTCTGATTTTTCTCGTATCGTGTAGCAGTTGTGTCCTTATAGTTAAGATCCCGTGATCGCCAGACCTTTCTTTATTTTATAAAAACCTTCGTTTTGATCATCGTGATTTTATCCTATTGTATTTATTAATTTTTAAACAGAAATGAAGATGAATTTGATAGAATGCAAGAAGTAGCCGATGATTTGGTTGCACAATTAATGTTAGATGAAGAAACGCCAAATAGTAATAAAAGTACTAACGATTATACGAATAGTATAAATTCAACATCATCATCCGACATTAAAACACAATCAACTTATGGTAGTCATTTACAATCAAATCTGTTACAAAATTCTGTGATGAATTCGACAATGCTATCACAATCATTACCACAAGGACCGCCACCACCACCACAAACAAGTATTATACAAGATAAATGGTATTATAGAGATCCACAAGGTGATGTGCAAGGACCTTTTATAGCCACGGATATGACAGAATGGTATCGTGCAGGGTATTTTTCAGTAAATTTATTATTAAAACGTCAATGTGACGAACGGTTTTTTACATTGGGTGAGCTCGTGAAGCTATGTGGTAATAATGCTGGAGGACCATTTTCATCATCTGGTCGTTTACAACCAGTTAAGGTATGTTTTTAATTTTGAAGAATGTTATGATTATTGCAAACTGAATAGTTGCGATGGATGAATTTAATTTTAACATGAAATAATAACAATTACTAAGTTAACTGTTTAAATACAGTGTGTATACTGAGTTCTTTATGAACCTTACTGAAATATCGTAAGTCTGAAGCTACTAGCTCTTAGACTAATATTTGATCAAAAGTGAGCATTTGCTGCAAGTGAGACGTATTTTTGTTCATTGTGCGCAATCAACTAGTTTCATAACTGCAAACAAAACTCAAATTCTTAAAATAATTGTATTTTTGTTTATAGGCAATTTCTGAACCACAACAAACATTAATGGGTGGTAATAAAAGTCAGCCAGCAGGTGGTGGTGTAGGTGGATTAGTAGATTCAGAGGCGTTACAACGATTACAACAAATTCAATTACAACAAACATTAGCACAACAACAATTACTAGTCCGACAGGCGATGGCATTGCAAGCATTGAGTCAAACAGAACCATGGGCTGCATTATCATCATTACAGCAAAGAGAATTAATTACACAACATCTTATGACTCAACAACCACCACCAGTAAGTCTAAATTAGTTGTTTTGTTGGTATCATAAATACTTTTATTATTTAAACTTGACAAGTTGATGATATTGTTTATATCCATGTGAATCATATTATCCTCTTTTTTTGTGATGGACTGAAAATATAGAAATTTTTAGACTATTCATTTTTGAAATAATAATTTTCGCACTTTTTCAATGACTTTAAGGAGAGTATTTTCAAAAACTTGGACTTTTTTTCGAAGAACATTGAAAAATCGATAGTGTATCCCTAGGCATAGACTCTGTTTAAATATGAGCTCTTAAGAACGTTCATGCATGAGGCTTAATAGTAGATGAACAATTTTTTTTATAGTGAAATGAATAGCTCAATTCAGTAGTTATCCTCCCTCAAAAATTTAAAACCTGTTGACTATCATTTCGAAGAGTAATCATCGATTACAAATCAAACTTTTAACACAGCGTCTTATGGAGAACAGAATTTGTTTGTACTTAAAATTATAACAACTGAGGCCTAACCGCTACCAGAAGCGGTAAAGTGGTTAACTTTAAGTTGAAATTGATTGAACTCATAAGATATAGTTTTACAAATTTGTTTACTGCAAGTTTACGATACAATTAGACTTTTCATAAATTTGTAGAAGTTAAAAGTGTCGCGAAAATGTTAAAAATGACCAAAAAATTTTACTTTCGGAAAAAAATTTTATGCTGACACCAATTTTCAAAACTATGTTCGATCATTTTGTTTTGTTCAAAACTCTACACGATTGACCCACCCACCCACACTCTTCGCCTCCAATGAGATTTCTGCAAAATGCGGCTCTTGCTTTGACGATATCATTGGAAACTTATGAGAAAAAATCACGACTATGTTCGATCAGTTCACTTTTATGTAGCCAGCCAGCTCTTAGACCATAAGGTTTATGAAATTCCCATATTGCAAAAATAATGCATGTACTATTAGTAATTTTTTTTAAATATTTCAAAACCAAACTTGAGCTAAATTGATGAACTCAAAATTAGCTGTAAGTTCAAAAATTTGATGCAAAATAAA
This sequence comes from Nineta flava, assembly GCA_963920215.1. Lineage (NCBI taxonomy): Eukaryota > Metazoa > Arthropoda > Insecta > Neuroptera > Chrysopidae > Nineta > Nineta flava. The sequence continues at coordinate 73,100,516 of OY986044.1, forward strand.
AATTAGATATTGTCTATTTTAAATAAATGAAAGTATTTTGTGTTTGGTTTTATTTTGTTTTGTTTTTTTTTTTGTATTTTTTTTTTCATTAACAATTGTTTTGAGTTTTGTTTTAACTAAATTTTATATCATGAATTTTTTTGAAGATTGTGCCGGAAACATCATACATAAATCCATTATCTGCTCCAGGAGTTTCACCAAACAATCCTTTAATGCAAATGATTAATCAAATGCAACAGGTATCCATTTTTCATTCATAAAAATTTTTCACATCACTTATTATGTTTATTTAAACAATTTTTAATTCTATAATAATATCCAGTTAACAATTCGCATTATTTTTTTAACAATTTTTGTTTTATTATGTCGTGTAGCTCAATTCACAACTTATTTTAGCTTAATCTAAAGGTACTAACAAAATAATAGCTTAGCTTGGAAAAAAAGTGAAAATATTATTTCTATAGTATAAAAAACCACTTGCCTCTTAGATTTATACCGGGTGAGTCGGCTAACTTGATAAATTCAAGTCAATTTTAAAAGTACTGATTTTATTAAAGAATATTAAATACAACAAAGTTTAAACATCTAATAAAAAGAAACAAATTTTGATTTCCTGCAAATCAGGCAAATAATCACTTCGAATTTTGATATTGTTGCTAGAATCGACACGTCTCACAACAGGGTGTCGCCGCTATAAATGTTTTTGACTATAATTTATTATTTTACTTTTAGGCGAATAAACTACCCCAGCAAATGAATGAAACAAAACAAGCAAACAATATTCCAAATCAACAAAAATTAGATCCAATCCAACAATTAATACAACAAATGGGTGGAATGCAACAGCCACATTCAGCAATGGTTGTTCCACCACCAGGGAGTCAAATATCAACATCGTTACCAATGTCGGCTGGTGGAGGTGTCGATCATATGAATCAACAACAACAACAACATACGGAAAATGATTCAATTAAGAATTTCTTACGTCATTTCTCAAATCAACAGCAACAACAACAACAACAACCTCAATCTCAACCATCACATCCTTCACCTCAGGTTTGATTTAACTGAATTACAAATAGAACTTCTGAATACACTCGAATGTATGTTTAATCAATTTCAAATTTTGTATATGTACTTTATATGGTGCTAGAAAGAAGCCAAAGAAGCTCGAATTTGAATATCGTAATTTGAAATTTAAAATTATTTTCTTTCTAAACAATATTAAGTATCGAATCGGGGATAAATTCTAGTGAACATAATGACCATTTAAAAAAATTATTCGATAACAATATTACTTTGGGTTTATTTTTTTTCATTCGTTATTTGAAAACTACTCACCAAATTTCATTTCATATACCTTTAGGGTATTTCGAGCTAATCAATTCTTTTTTTAACACGCTTTTATTAACTTGGTATGTAGATAGATAGATACATCTTGGGGTCTAAAAAGTATTGCACATCGACCTTATGGTCCATTGTGGTCCCCCTTCTACTTCAGTCCGACGAGATTCACTTCTCCCATATGTTGGCAATAACCAGGAGCTTGCTTATCAGGTCTTCTAATTTGATGTGAAGCACCTTACGCTTTTTTACAATCAAATTAATTATTTTGTTGATAAAAATTATTTTCTACTTTTTAGTTCGGTTTGCTATAAAAGCGTGTTTTTTTAAATAGTTTTTTAAACTATTATTTATTTTAATTTTCAAAATATGATACGATAACAGTGAGTGTAGTTTAATCAACGTCCGTTGATTATAGAGTGTTTTCAGAACTCCAGTCTTCAAATCTTATGTGTTAAACCATCTCAATGTTACAAATATATGTTAAATTTCAGCAAACAATAGATTCCTTTTGGAGTCAAGGAACATTTCCTACACCAAACCAACAACCACCCTCGTGGCTAACAAATCCAAGTCAAACACCAAATAATGTTTCAACACCGGTATCAATGTGGGGCAGTGATATGCGTGCTAATATACCATCACCCCATCGTCCTGGATCAATACCTACTCCACAACACCAAATGCAACCAGATAATATATCATCCATGGTATTTAATTATTTAATTCTTAATTTCTCTGAGCTCGTATTTTGCAATAATTTTTTAATATTGTCAGGTATTTTTTTTAAAATCAGGGTATCAGATATTTTTAAAAACAGCTACTACTTGCAAAACGAAAATTGTATAAAATTTTTCAGAAATTTATTGACCAAATAATTTTTGTTATAAACTAACCTTTGCAAATTTTCTACTAAGTTTTTTAACTACCTCTGAAAACAAAAAACGTTTTCTATACTTTCTCTACAAAGCCATACTTTCTCGAAAATAGAACAAAACCTGCTAGAAAATAACGAAATAATTGACTCTTAAAGTTTATTCTCCATATATTTTGTTGAAAACAGTTTTACTACAATCAATAGAGAAGCCCGTAACTTTTGTTTGCATTGCACTAAATTACAGGAGTTATTTTTTTTAAAATTAGGTTCAGTATCACGTACTGAATGTATATGAACAAAATCCTTACAAATTTCGATCCCGGAAGTGTCGCCATTTTGAGAAAAACTGTATCAGCCTATATCTCCACTTTAGGCTAAAAATGGTAATAACCTTTCTTGTTGATAATTGAATTTCCTTTTTTTTTTGTTTATTAACTTTTTTGTATCACTTACCGTTTACGACTTATACGGCTATTAGTATTGATTTTTTGACCGATATCTCTTTTTCATCATTATTTTGTATGCATACCTCGTTTTTATTAACCTTGCACCCGGTAGTGCAACATTAAACGCCTTATAACTCTAAAAATATTAATTTTAGACAAAAAAGTTTTAAATAAAAGTTGTAGGTAATTTGTAGATTTAAAAGTTAAGTTATTAGCATTTTATTGTTTAAACAATTATTAGAAGAGAGAGATATCGGTCAAAAAGTCAATAAATAAATAGTAATAGTCGTATAAGTCGTAAACGCTAAGTGATACAAAAAAAAAAAGGAAATCCAATTATCTATAAGAAAGGTTATTACCGTTTTTGGCCTAAAGTGCACAGTGATGGCCTATATCTATAGTTTTTCTCAAAATGGCGGCACTTTCGGGCTCGAAATTTGTAAGCATTTTGTTCATTTACATTCAGTACGGTGATACTGAACCTAATTTTTTTTAAATAACTCCTGTAATTTAGTGCAGCGCAATATTCTCTATTGACTGTACTATTTTAATAGACTGTTTGCCGACTATATATTTACTGTGTACACTGCACGAAAGACGTAATTTGGCAGTAGAATAAAGATGCCGAGTTGTTTATAAAAATAAAATTGGTACTCTTTTAATTTTTAGAGGTTTAAAAAGTCCTTTTTTAGATTTTCAGTATTTTTTTAGATTAGAATTATTGAAAGAGCAAGAGTTTGCCCAAAAGGACCACCAGATACAAATTTTTACCCAAATTAACCAAGATACAGCATTTTAAAAGTTACGCAAAAAATTCGAATTTTTTTAAAAAGATCAGTTTTTTTTAAAGGATCTAAATTGTATTTTAGAGCGGTACATATAGTTACACAAATTGTGATCATAGCAAAAGTTTTTATTAAAAAAAAAAACCAAGAAACAAAGTTGAAAATTGCTTGATTTTGCTATATTTGAACTTATGTAACTCGGCCAGTGTGAATCGTAACGGTATCTGCCTTATGGTAATAGTTGTTATATTTTAGCCTCTATAAATTTTGTAAACGAGTTATTTATGTGAGGCTCTAAAATGCTATTTAGACGCTCAATATGAAATAAACTTGAATACTGATTTTTAATAATGTACAAAATTTAACAGAAATAAAAACTATTATTATTTTACAAAAATACTAAACTCTCATTTTAAAAACAGTAGTTTGGTCCTATACCTAGAAAACCGAATTGGAATTTTGGTTACACCGTAGAAAAGACAATGAATATTTGCGAAACTGTACAAATTAAAAAAAAAAAATATATCGTTTCTATGAATAATTTAAACCTTTTAATTTTAAACAACGATTTGTTTTTGTTTCGGGCAGATTGTATTGTTTAAACTCTACAATAAGATGAACAAAGATGTGAAATATTGCGTACTCATTTCTTCTACCCCAAACAAATAGATATCGTTATCTATTGCGGATTATTTTTGGTGGACCATCCTTTATACATTTTTAAACGAAAAAGAATGCTTTTAAATTACTGACCTCTATATGAGGATTAAGTATCTGTTAGAATCACGTGATATTTCAAGATGCATGTTAGAATTCACAGAAGCTACTGATACACGGTCTCACTCACACACGTACTTAACTGCAACGCTTCTTACTTCACCTAATGTAAAATTTATTTTCACGCCTGATAATTATTTAGAGCAGATAAAATCACCAGTCTTTTTGCGAATATCATTATATATATATTTAATTAACACGTAATTAAAATTTCAGCATGTCTAAAACACATTTTCTAAATTTTTTGAAATGCAATTTTGAGATAGTTAGGACCTATCTATCTTACTAAATCGTCTGGGATATTTATTTTTATATTCAAAATTAACTTAAATTCGATCTTAATTTGGTTGTGTCTGAAATATATTTTTGGCACAAAATTTTTAAACATCTACCCTATAGACTGCATCGAATTTCAAAGAACCTCTGAAAATATGGGCTAATTTATCCAATGAAGAATTTGTTTAAATACCGTATGTTCGTTTGATAAGTTACCTCTTACATATTTTTTAAAACGGCTTCCAGAAAATTTCGATACCGTTTTCCAAATTTTTATAATTTAAAATGTTGGGCGTCTTGTCAAAACGAAGCTACTTACTAAGTACCAGCTTGATCATCCTGAAAAAACCCTTTGATCTCCCGTTGGTTTTACTAAAATCGTAAATTTTGACCTTTCTTGGTTTTAATGTCTCTGTATCTTGTTAGATAAGCCATAGATGATATCTTCAATTTATGTTTGCCACTATCACTATACTCGAAGTCGCGTATATTATATGGGACTTAGGTCAAGACTACGTTCTGGATCTTAAATGGGTGGTTTTTTCCCGGTTAGTGTATTAAAAGATATATTAGAAAATTATTATATTTGATAGGTAAATGTCAGTAAAATTGAAGAGCAACAACGGCAAACACATCAACAACAGATGTTGAAACAACAAGATCTAGAAAATCAACTAAAGGTAGAAGAAGAATTAAAAAAATTAAAAAAACAAGAAATAGAAAATGAAAAACGAAGAAATGAACAGGAATTACAAAAAATCGAAGAGGCTAAAGATGATTTAAAAAAATCTAGTGAAAAGAAAAGAACGGATGTCAAAAGTAATGTTGAACCTAAGAAACAAGAAAAAGAAAAAATAGTTGAAGATAAATTAAAAAAACAGGCAAATGAAAAAAAAGCCCTAGATGAGAAAAAACGCAATGATGAAGCTAAAAGACTAGAAAATGATAAGAAAATAGCTGATGAAAAACGTAAAGACGAATTGAGAAAACTGGAAATAGAGAAGAAGGCAGCAGAAGAAAAACGTAAAAAAGTTGAAGCTGAAAAATTACGTGTAAAAGCAGTAGAAAAAGCGAAACGTGAAGCTGAAGAAAAGAGACTGCGCGAACTAGAAGAAAAGCGTAAATTAAAAGAACAACGGAAAGCTGAAGAAGAGGCAAAAAAGAAAGTAGAAGATGATAAAAAGAAAATGCAAGATGAGAAAAAGTAAGTGTTAATAGTTCTTTTAAGGATGTTCCAGGATGAAACCACTTTTCGACAGATTTTGCTCTTTTAATTTGTATGTATGAATAGTGAATATATCTATGTGTTGTGTATATGTATTTGTTCTATAATAAAAGCAAACCGGTTTTTTGGACTATATAAGACAGTGCTGAAACTACCTAAATTCTGTTTTCGGTAAGCTTTAATTGTTTTTCAATTTTTATAGAAAAGAACAAGAACGTAAAGCTCAAGAAGAACAAGCTCGTCGACAAGCAGATGCGCTACGTAAAATGCAAGAAACTCAACAGCAACAACGGGCCAGAGTAGCTCCATGGTGTCAAACTGGTGTACCTGGAAGTGGAATTTCAGGTGCACCAGGAACAGGAACAAAAACATTGACATTAGCTGAAATACAAAAAGCAGAAAAAGAACGACGTACAGCTGAATTAGCAATGCAATTACAACAAGCAAAAGCTCAAGCTCAAAGAGAAGCTCAAGTAAATAAAAATTTAATTTTTTTCAATTGATTTTCTACAGATGTGTTAATGTGTTTCTTTTATTTAGGAACAACAAGCTGTAGCTGAGAAATCATCTATGCAATTAAAATGGGCATGTAAAGTTGCTGGAACGCCAAAAAAAGTGAAGTCTTTAGCTGAAATTCAAGCTGAAGAACAAGATCGTTTAGCTAAAGTAAGTTAAATATTAATACTAATATGAATTTTTGTTGAATTCAGCGTTAGGGATAGTTATCTTCCTTATCCTTATTAAATAGTATAAAACAAAATCGCTCTACGCATTTGTCTGTTTGTTCGCTTACTTCTTCTCAACTACACAATGGATTTTGATCATCATTTAGAGATCTTCAAATCGTAAAGAGACGCTTTTAGGGCTCTTACAAGGCTTACGTTGATTTATACATAAAAAACCTAGAAAAGCTTACTGGCCAGACTTCGGATTCGTCTTCAAATTTGTAACAGTTAATGTGGATCTCTCTGAATTAAGTACGATATATATCTATATTTTTTTATTTATTATATAGCAAGCAGCTGAAGCTCGATTGGCTCAACTAAAAGAAAAAAAAGAGACTGCCACCACACCTGTGCAATCTGTTGGTATTTGGGGTTCAGCTAGTCAAAGTTTAACTTGGGGCCAAAATACAGGTAATTTTTAAAGTGTGAATATTTGAATAATTTAGAAATAAAATTAATATAAAATGGCATACTGCACAGACATAACGCCTTAGACCGCTCGGCTACTTGGACTGGTATGAATCCGGTAACCTTCCGTAGTTGCATCCTGTTCAGCTTCAGTGCATCGAGAGATTGTCTCTTGGTTGCATTCCGAAGCAGTATTTTTCCGAGCTTTTGCTACGGTACATTTTCCCAGTGATCACGGTGTTGAGCATTTATCCACTCGTTGATCACCTGTTTACATGCAGTCCTTGGAATTCCTAAAATAGGATCTGGGTATATTTACAAAACTTTGACATATATTTTGTTTTGAATTGCACATATAATGGAATAGAAAAATAGTTATTTGATTATTATTTATTTATGCAAGGAGCTGGATTCTGGGATGACAGTTCATCAGTTCAACAACAAACTAAAGTACCTTCAACAAAGTCTACACCTGGTGTAACAAAAAGTCGTTCAGCAATTAGTATTAATCAAAATTCAAATAAAACAACGGCGGCACAAAACAAATTAAATAATAATAATAATCCAGCAAAACCAAAATCAACGAAAAAAGATGAAAACACATCATCAAGTGCATTGAAATTATTTGATGCAAATGGCATGGAATTAGGAAATGAATTTAGTTCTTGGTGTACCAAAGCACTTACAACCATTAATGGTCAAGTTCATAGTAAGTACATATTTTATTATCACAGTTATCATCGGGTTCAAGTTTGAATGAGAATGTAATTAGGAGTTTATTTCCTATCGTACACGATCCTTAGTTATTGGTCCGGGAGACGAAAGGGTTTGTTCAAGATGATGAGCATCATGCTGGTACTTTGTAAGTAGCTTCCTTTTGACAAGATGTGAAATTTTTTAATTATAAAATTTTGGAAAACGGTATCGAAATTTTCTGGAAGCCACTCACTGAACATTGAGGATGGGAGACTCAGAGTCCATTCCATTGAATTTGTAGGACGAAAATTATCTTACAATTAAACTTAAAAATAACTTTATGCTCGTAAACTTTGGATGAACGGTCAAATCGACATGTTTATGAGTTGAAACCTTCCATTCCACCCTAAAATTTATGAAAGTACTAACAATTTCTGTTCGAAAATTGATTGATTCGGCATAAATCGACGATAAAAGCATATTTACGTAAATTAGTGTTTTTCAAATTTAAGTATTCGTTATGTGCCAAATTTATTCGGTTTTTGAGAAAGTGTGCCAAACAATAGTTATCGAAATAAAATTTAGGGGCGAGTTGGAAATGTTATCTTAAAAAGAGAGAAAAGATAACTTTTTAAATGGTAGTTGTATTAGTGAAGTAAATCTGACAATCTTATTGCTTTTTCGTAAACGATATGGTAAATTACATCTTATTTAGACTCAAAGCATCCCTAATTTATTTCTTTACATATATCCAGTTTTGTTTGTGTCTGTATCTTTTTATCTGTATGCACGGTATACCAGTCAGCACATGGTCAGCGTATTGTAATTGTAAAAACAACGTTGTTGCTTGTACAATTTACTTCTGGAATAGCCTAAATATTTGTCAAAAAGTAATCTTTGTTTATTGTTTTTTCGTAAACGATACGGTAAATTACATCTTATTTAGGCTCAAAGCATCCCTAATTTATTTCTTTACATATATCCAGTTTTGTTTGCAAAGTTACTTTCTATAGCAAAAACGCGAATTAAAAATGATCAAAAATGTTTCCTAAACAGTATGGATAGGTTCCTATCCTTTATTGTGTTCAATATTGACAACTTTGAACATTTGTTGTAGCTGACAGAGACGGTTAATACTTCTACAATTTTTTTTACAACTTTATATCGTTCAAAACTACCTCTTTGTAAAATTTTTTCCAAAACTACTTTTATTCGCATGTCGTTAGAAATACCTTAATAGTTCTAACGTTCGATAACACTATTTTTAAATTCAATTAAATAACCTAACTAACTTTAGGTTTTAAATTTTGGAGGAAACATAATTATAATCTCGGTAAAACAGATCTATAGTCTAAAAATAAAATAAACCGGTTAATTTTTTTAAATTTATTTTGTAGTTCCAACATTTATTGGATTTTTAATGGATATAGAATCACCTTATGAAGTAAAAGACTATGTTCGTACGTATTTGGGTGATAGTAATGCTGTAAATGATTTCGCACGTCAATTTTTAGAACGACGTTCGAAAGCAAAACAACGGAATCGTGCTGCATTACAACATACCGATGATATGTGTGTACCAGCACCTGCTGTAAATCCATCCAATAATACAGAATTTCAAGAAGTCAAAGTAAGTATTGTTATAATCTGTATATTAAATTTTTATATATGAGTTTAGTACAAACTTAGTAATAGATATAAATATTCATAGAAGGTTCTAATTCGAGACCATTTATTTCAACAATAATATTTTCACATATTTAAATAGTGTTAAAAAATTTTATATCATCATAGGCCAAAGTGGTGCGTTATATGTATTTGCGAATTTCCTCCAAAGGAAATGCAGCTATTGTTTTTGTACTGATTATTAGAATGTTCGGATTACTGCCAACTAACTTTAAGATATCCTGAACACATAAATAAAATAAAAATATTGCTTACTAAATGTGGGCCTACAAGTACACTACGACTATTGCATGAGCTGTCACAATGAGGAGGCAGAGGAAACAATGATCCACCTTCCACCTTCTGTGTCACTGTCCAGCTCTTGCTATGAAAAGACTGATACATTTGGCTCAGCCATTTTTTGACGACCTTTCCGAACTAAAATAGACGTCAAATCTTTTCTGCTGTTCATGAACAACTCCAAATGGTTCAAAGAGTAGTGGTTCCTTGTAGGACGGTCCCTTTTTCAGGTATCACAATGGACCTCATGACTTAAGTTTTGACGTGAAACGGTTATTAGCTTGTTACAGTGATAGTCGGTCGAACTTTCTTGTGTGACAAAATAACGTCAGATTTGTATCGCTATTAACTACGAGACTAATATGCGTAAATAATGGTTGAGCTCACAACGGATAGATCGATAGATAGGTACATGCATGTGATTGTTACGAATTAGCTTCGTGTAAAGATATAAATTGGTCTATTGGAAACCAAAAACTTGGTCTATTGGATACATTAGTTAGGATATTGATTCTAGTGATATTGTGAAGAGCTTGCGGAGCAATATTCGCCGGAATATCTGTAAAAATCGGTATTAAATTGGAAATTACAAAATAAAGATGTCGTCTCATATGACTCGTAAATATGGTCGGAATTATAGAAAACTCAAGTCAAAGGAAGCTTGCGTCGAAAAGAACGCAAGAAGCCTAAAAATTCCAGTGCCGAGAAATCGCGACGTTATGCCAGCGTCGAAAAGGAAATCGATAATTAAATTACACAATTATTGCGAAACACTTAATCGAGAAATTTTCGGCGCTTTTTATTTACTATTCGAAATAATAAAAACAATTTTTCTTTTAAGGGTAAAGCTAAAAAAGTGAAGAAATCCCGAATGATGAAAGTGGATTCAAGAATTTTAGGATTTTCTGTAACAGCTGCTCAAGATAGAATAAATGTAGGTGACAGAGATTATGGAGATAATGCCTAAACACATCCTGAGAAACTAGCAGAAACATATTAATTCTTATTCAGTACAATTTCTCACCATCTCACATTTTTCAGTTTTGTTTAATAATAATTAGAACATAATAATACAGTTGAACCTAATAATTAAACTTAAATTATTCTGTAAAAACAAATGATGATGAATCCTTTTTAAGATTATTATTAAATGATGATGATACATCAAAATAATTTTTTTATATAAAGAATTAAAAAAACAAATCAATTGATGAAGAAGAAAATCCCAATTATTTTAAAATAATAATTTATATTATTTATTAAATATACTATTCAGCAGCGAGACTGTGTAATTAATTATATCAAAAATAATAACAGATCATTTAATTAAGTTTTAAGAAAAAATAAACAAATATCCATGATATTATTAGCTAGCCCCCCCCCCCCCCTTAAGTATATTTTTGCCGTATATATTTGTTGTACTTTTTCAAAAATTTATTTATAATTAGAGATTTAAAGAAATGAAATAAAGATTTTTATACGTATTACTTAGATATTTATATCATATCATTTTTATTCATAACGTATTCAATTTGTTGCACTTCTCTTTACACCATCAATTTCCTTGATTTCATTTTTAATATTATTATCTTGCTCTAATCAACGACGCAAAATACGATTCAATTTTTTATTGATATACACATCTTAATAACGAAATCTAATGGATAATTGCTTAAGGTATTTCTAACGGCATGACAGAGAACGCGATATTTTAGAAAGAGAGAAAAGATAACTTTTTAAATAGTAGTTGTATTAGTGCAGTAAATCTGACAACGCTGTGTAACACACTGTCATACATTGCTCATCTGTGTGCACGGTATAGCAGTCAGCACATGGTCAGCGTATTGTAATTGTAAAAGCAACGTTGTTGCTTGTACAATTTACTGCTGGAATAGCCTAAATATTTGTCAAACAGTAATCTTTGTTTATCTTTTTTCGTAAACGATACGGTAAATTACATCTTATTTAGACTCAAAGCATCCCTCATTTATTTCTTTACATATATCCAGTTTTGTTTGCAAAGTTACTTTCTATAGCAAAAACGCGAAATAAAAATGTTCAAACATGTTTCCAAAACAGTATGGATGGGTTCCTATCCTTTATGTGTTCAATATTGATAACTTTGAACATTTATTGCAGCTGACAGAGACGATTAATACTTCTACAATTTTTTTTTACAACTTTATATCGTTGAAAACTACCTCTTTGCAAAAATTTTTCCAAAACTACTTTTATAGTGTCAATAATCTCTCAATCAAAAGATTCCATGGGTGCAAGGTTTTGAAATGGTACAGAGGGTGAAAGTTGTCACGAAAGCTTTCATTAGATCTTCATATCTTTGAAACTAATAATAATTTATAATCGAGTTTATAGTACAATCAATAGAAAAGCCTGTTACTCTTGTCCGCATTGCACTAAATTACAGGACTTATTAAAAAAAAAATTGGTTCAATATCACGTACTGGATGTAAATGAACAAAATCCTTACAAATTTCGACCCCGGAAGTGTCGCCATTTTGAGAAAAACTGTATCGGCCTATATCTCCATTACCGTGCACTTTAGGCCAAAAATGGTAATAATCTTTCTTGTAGATAATTGAATTTCCTGTTTTTTGTTTATTAACTTTTTTGTATCACTTACCATTTACGACTTATACGAATATTACTATTTATTTATTGACTTTTTGACCGATATTTTTTTTTCATCATTATTTTGTATGCATACCTCGTTTTTATTAACCTTGCACCCGGTAGTGCAACATTAAACGCGTTATAACTTTAAATATATTAATTTTAGACAAAAAAGTTTTAAATAAAAGTTGTAGGTAATTTGTAGGTTTAAAAGTTTAGTTATTAGCGAGAGATATCGGTCAAAAAGTCAATAATTAAATAGTAATAGTCGTATAAGTCGTAAACGGTAAGTGATACACAAAAAATAGGAAATCTAATTATCTACAAGAAATGTTATTACTATTTTTGGTCTAAATGATGGAGATATCGGCCTATATCTACAGTTTTTATCCAAATGGCGTCACTTCCGGGGTCGAATTTTGTAAGGATTTTGTTCATATACATTCAGTACGATGATACTGAACCTAATTTAAAAAAAAATAACTCCTGTAATTTGATGCAGCGCAATATTCTCTATTGACTGTACTATTAGTACCCATCATAACTTTTGATGATTACAGATCATAAACTATAAGTTCAATTTCAGATAATTCACTAGAGAATCAATTTATGTCATTATATCAAGAACTCAAGGACTTTAGGCTTCTGTAACTACGGGACCGGGTTTGTGCCTGTGGTACTCTTTTGAACAAGGGGAAAAACTATAAAATATATTTCAAATTTAGAATCTGTTATATGTTTAAATCAAATATAACTATAAAACTATAAAATATGTTTTAAAAAAAAGGTGAAATAATAAAATCTATAAAAATCATCTCATTATTAAATAAAAATAAAGCGCGACTAAGACGAAAATGTAATCATTGTAAAATATACAACTAAGGACGAGGCGAATGAGGTTTGTGAAGATCTCTCTTTGTCTATAAGATATTTAAATCAACATCTTTTGAATGAAATTACAGTAAAAACAGGCGATTTATAAATAAAATTAAACAAATTGTTTATCCTATTTTAGATTACAGCGTTTTAGATGAGTGCAACGAATTGAAATAGTTGTTAGTTTTAAACAAAATATTTTCTTATTAACAATTTTTTATCTTAACACACAAAAAAAATACAGAATTTAAATTTTTTATATGTAGAATTTAAAAAAAAAATTACTTGTTACAAATTCAACAAACAACTCGACTTTTTGTTTAAAACTAATGAAGAAATAAATATTATATATTTAACAAAAGAAAATTATTTTTTAATTGCAAACGGTTGCAATTAAAATGTGTTATCGTTTTTATTAAAACTAAAAATTCTTATTACGTTTTTACGTTTAATTAAATACTTTATTTATATGTATATAATTCTCTACGAGGTGTGTTCAAAAAGTAAGGTGACTTAATTCTCTCGTGCCACGTACATTTGATTTTTCTATTTTGTTGTGTTGGTACACTCGCCCGAACATATGTTCACAGTTTCAACTCGTATAGCATTCTTTGTTTATTTGGGAGAAGCATAAAGGTTAGAAGTGTTTGGCGATTTTCGTATTATCTCCTCAGTCGTTACAAATCTCCGCTCTTTCATGGATCTCTTCAGTTTTGGGAACAGGAAAAAGTCGCAAGGGGCTTAATCCGGTAGCTGAGGCATGATTGTGGTGTTGTTTTTGGCAAAAAAATCACGTACAAATGATGAGTGAGCAGTTGCATTATCGTAATGCAAAAGCCATAAATTGTCTTTCCACAATTCCGGACGTTTTTTTCGCAAACGGCGCATAACTTCCAGGTAATACTTCTTATTGACCGTACGACTTTGTGGTAAGAACTCCTGATGCACTACGCCACGGTAAAAATTTTTTTTTACTTAGAGTAGGCCCACCGTATGCCCCACTGTCAACATTTCGAGTGTTTTGGAGCACTTAATTCCATTTTTAGCACACCAAACACTTCTAACCTGTATGCCTCTCACAAACACACAAAGAATGCTATACGAGTTGAAACTGTGAACATATGTTCGGAATGAGTGTACCAACACATCAAAATAAAAAAATCGAATGTAAGTAGCCCGCGCAAATTGAAAAATCACCTTATTTTTTGAACACAGCTCGCATATATATAGAAGGTGTAACAAAAAAGTGTTGTATCTGATTATTATTTTTCGATTCCAATCATCAAAAAAAAAAAAATGGTTCAATTATTTGTATTATATAAAAATATATATTTTGACTACAAAGTAGTCAACATCTATATAAATTAGTTAGGATCAAAAAACCTAGAACAATTGAGCCTTCGGTTTAGGAGACAATTAAAAAAAAGTAACAAAAAAAAAAATCGTTGAATTCTAACCATGAGATCCTGAGAAATTGTTTCCCTAAGAAGGTAACTGTTTGATGTCGATCGACGAGCTCTTTCTTGTAATAACTCTTTTGCTTCAATTAACTTCTTGTTACTTGAAATATACAATAAATTCGTTTCTGAACAGAATGAGACCATCAAAACTAAATTTTATTAGAGAGCAGAACAAACTTGATTTGATACAACCAACATCGTTCGTACTCTCCTATCTATCGTTTGCACATTCGTAAATTTTAGTTTAGAAACCATCGATTTCAATTTAAAAAAAAGTCATATTTAGTTAAAAAAGGACCTTTTCATTTTAAATTACGATTCGTTTTTGACATTCAGTCCGTAACAAAAATCAATCTTAATTTAAAATAAAACCTAACTGAGTAAAAACTAACTGAGTTAATTGCTTGAATACCCAGTATATACTGAGTTGTATATCAATGATTGAATTATTAACAATTCTACGTATTCGAATTGTTAACAATTCGCTTTCCGAGAAACATTTAATCACAAATTATGAGAAAACTTTTGAGTTTATGAAAAAAAAATTTCTAACAAAAGTTGTTTATTTTAAAAAGAAGAAGATTTTTTGTTTACAAATTTTTTTTCTATCTCTTACGGTTTCAAAGATGTATATTTTCCCCTCTGGCGGGGGGAAACCCATTCCGATTTTGCCAATTAACGAACTTGACCTTACTTTTTTGCTCTAGAACACACAAGAAAAAAATTCAGCTCTTAATCTCTTTTCGTTCCATTTTATGAACTCCCATTCCAAGAATTTATTTATTAATTCTTACAAGACTGGACTTTTAACGTTTGTCTCATTCCATTAGAGCGATCTCACAAACATAGACATAAAACAAACAAGGGGAATTCGAAAATGTTACTTTTTTTGTGGAATCTGCAATTGAATAGCAAGACACATTATTTTGCTACACTCTGTATATATTTTATTTCAATATACAGATTGTTCCCTGTATAAGTTGAATTTTTGCAGAATAATTTTTATACCATTGTGTGATATTTTTGCTTTTATTATTACAAACCACGTTGTTTTTTTTCTCTGTTTAGTTTTGAAATAGTGTCACCTTGTTTTCACCGTACTATTTATTTGATTCGAGCTTATTGTACTGTAAATGATGAATAATCTGCTTTGAATTTCAAAATCAAAAGTAATTTTGTTTTACGATTATATAAATGTCATATTATTTTCTTTAAAGATGATAAACGTGATTCAAGTTGTTTATAAATTTTACTTTTACTGATACTTCTCACAAGCTGTGTTAATTACTGAATGACAATAAAGCTAATTTAGGGGATAAACCTAAATTTGATTTATAAAGAAAATAATAAGAGAATTTAATTGATCAAACAAGAGTTTATATATTTTATTTAAAAGAAATGAATTTAACCATCCATTTTATTTGATAATTATTTATGTATTTGTGTAAAAATGATTTACATAATAATATTTAAACTTGATCAACCTCTATACTGAATACAAATGAAACCCACTGTATACCACACAACCATTCTTGATACGTCATTATATATGAGAATTTAAAAATTGATTATTTAGTGAAAGACTTTCTAAACTAATTATGTGCCTGTAAGTGGTGTGAAAACACGAGTCAAGTAATATTTAACGTTGATTAATAAAAAAAAAGTTATTACGTTTCAAAATATTCAGTTTTGTATTTTCTATCACTATATTATTATTATTATGTCCAGATGCTACCAATCATTCTCAAATCCCGTTTTCCAATTATTTAACCCAATCATTGACCCCGTTCAGAACAACAACTCAATATTGAGAAACTGAGGATTTAAGTACGCCGTCTGGTGGTAAAAAAACCAACTCACGATTGTAGGATAAATAACCATATGATTACTTAAGCCACGCCTCTCCCAAGGTTCTCAATATCTAACTTAGTTTTTTGCCAGGACACTTGACTGATACTAAGCAACTTAGAGTATCAGTGATGCTATTTAACTAACCCATTTATTGGTACTGTTCAGATCAACTAAGTTCTTAGTTTTTTGCCAGGACACTTGACTGATTTTAAGCAATTTATTATTAGTGACGCCATTTTGTTTAGTAACCACTGTCAGATTGGGGGATTTTCTCCTAAATTTAGTGCATTTAATAATGGTATGGTATGGATTATTTCATTTTATTAAATCCAATAAATTAGGGGAAAATCCATCAATTAAATAACACTGCTGACAAGTTCGTAAGTGTGTTCTGAAAGAAACACGTTGAACCAAGATGCTCAGAAGTAAATTTTCTTTAGACTGACTGACTTAACTAGTTTACTAAGGACTTAATTGTTCAGAACACGACCATTTTAATCAAATTGTAATATCAATCTTTCCTTTCACATTTTGAATAACCTCTTGAAAATCATTTTCTAACAAAATTATTCGCAATTAAAAGATGTTAGCAATTTAACTTAAAATGTCTATCCATTATAAGGACAATGGTCTAACTCCTCGGTCGGATGACAAGTAAATGAGTGAGCAAAAGGTAACACTAAATAATGATAGATTCAATGGTTGGAGAAAGATAATTACTTTTTAAGAGTGTTGTCAATCAAATTTGGGAACTCTAGGGCTTGGATTTTGTCTCTGGTGGATAAATAAGAAAGTAGAGTTTATAGGTTTATGTTCCTATCTCAACCGCTGAGACCATACTTCTCGGTCGACAAGTTTCGTGTTCACACTCTGGTGAATAACATAGAGACAGTGTGCGAAAAGAAATGTTTGAGATATGCAATGAGGCAAAGTTCACACAAAAAACTTAGTGGGGGGCCAGCTTTGCAAAAAAATTAAAATCGTTTTTATGTAGAAAATGTTAACTCTCAAATAATTCCCTAACGATTTGCATAAAGAAAAGTTTTGGAAAATGAAGTTGGGGGACTAACTTAACGGAGATCCCTACCAAAGATCCCATTTCTATATCTTCTTGGTAAGTACTATGGTAATTAAAGGTAGGGAAAACTATCTCATATGATACTTCAGCCGCAAAAGTGTCCAATTAAAAGCGTTAAATAGTAGTTCAATAAGAAATCACAATGGCGCTAATAGCAATAAGGGTTAGCAATTCTAATAGATGAGTTGTATTACTCATTGATTTTGAACGATGAGAATAAGTAATAAAATACGTCAAATGTTTTAAAATATTTAATTGAAATTATGAATGAAACACAATACCAAAAAAAAGAACTAAATTGAAATTAATTGGATGCTACTTTATCCATTTAAAGTTGGAACTAATTCGTTTCCAGCTTGTAATTCTTTAATAATATCTAAACCTCCAATTAATTCACCCTTTACATACAATTGGGGATATGTTGGCCAATCGGAATATGTTTTTAATCCTTGACGTACTTCTTCATCTTGAAGAATATCAAACGTTTTAAATTCAACACTAGAAAAAAATAAAACAAGTAAGAATAACGATTTATTTGGCTTTAAAAACGTTCATTTGCTAAGCTAGAGACCTAGAGTCAAATGAGTACTATCTTTAATAAAATTTATTTCGGATTTGAAAATAGTTGTAAAGTATATCAATAATCTTACAACGATTTTTAGCCTTTTTTATTTGTTCTAAATATTTTATTTATATTTATTTAAAATACGATACGATTAACGGTTTTCAAGGTATCCGACCCATAGTGCTAAAATTCCAAACTGTACCCCTTAAAAAAATCGCTAAAATTGGAGGAAAAATTTTATGTCCCCGATTTTGATAAAAACTTGGCTTTAAGCTAATTTGGACCTAGCGAAAACGATGGCGTTGGTTAAAATATTATACGAATAACGGTTTTCAAGGTATCAGACCAATAGTGCTAATATTCCAAACTGTATGGATTGAGAAGGCAAAATTTTGAAATGTGTTGGTCGGAGGTTAAAATGAACCTGATTTTCGTACTGTTTGGATCGAAATTAGCCTAGAAAATGATTATTATTAAAATCGAGAACAAAAATTTTCTTCACTTTTTCACATTTTTTCCAAGGGGTACCCCTTAAAAAAAATCGCTAAAATTAGAGGAAAATTTTATGTCCCCGATTTTGATAAAAACTTGGTTTTAAGCTAATTTGGACCTAGCGAAAACGATGGCGTTGGTTAAAGTACGATACGAATAACGGTTTATTCGTATCGTAAAACGCCCGTTATTTGAAACCGGTTCGAATGCTCCAAAAATTCCGGTACTTTCATTTGATAGCATATTGAGTACGTATTCCAGCCTTATTCTTACCCAGTTCCATTTAAAATTTCCATTAATTGTTTGCTAAATCCACATCTTGGTTGTTCACGATTGCCTTTCATAAAAACCATCACATTATGTTGATTGATTAAGTCTTTAAGTCGTTCATTTAAGGATTTCTTTGGTTCTGTGCTTGATGTATTCGTCACTTTAATTAATTCACTTAATTTATCCCATATTTTTGAACAATTTGTACCATTAACACGGTCTAATAATTTGGCATTTTGGAAATACAATATTGTTGGAACAGCTTCAATTTGATATTTTAATGATATTTCGGATAATTCTTCAGCTGGACAGTTATAAAATAATACTTTGGCCTTTTTAATATCCGTTTGATCTGAAATTTCTTTTAAATAATCTGTGACCACTTGACATTGTTCGACAAAGTCGGCGCAAAAATGCACCACAATTAGGTTTGGTTTCCTTAAATTATTTGAAATAAAAAATATCAATGAAAATCAATTGAAATATTTTTAATGTAATATACCTTAAAATTTGATCAAAATCAGTAACACTTTCAATTTGAGTAACCATTATTTGATTTGTATATTTAATAATCTCGATTCTCGAATTATGATAAAATTAGGTTAATAAATTACTCGAAAAATCACAAATATTGGAGTTTGCGCGATATATTTTGAATTGACATTGGATAAAAACAATTTCTATAAAATCAAGGTTTGATTTTCTAAAAAAGACAATTAAATATAGGGTACAATAAATTAATTTAGCTGCAGAATCAAATTTATTTGATTATTATTATTAATATTTATTTGAAATATTTATTCACTTCGTTTATAATAATTCGTAACTTTAGATCAAAATGACTAAATCAAGTTCAATAAATTGTCACCGATCAGTTTAGATAAAGTATTTTTCATTATTATTATTATTTTTTATTCAATATGATTATAATGTAAACAATGATTGTATGAGAATCCGTAAATGTGTACGTATATACCAAAAAAGTTATCGGGCATTTGTAAGGCCATAGGGCCATGCTCAGTTTGGAGCAAGAAGTCGGTGCCTGGGATTCGGTACGATATGCTTATAATAAATTCATTTCATTTGTATGTAATTATTTATTCATTTGTTTTAGGTTCTATTGGAACCTATTTCTGAGGACAGTTTTGTTTCAAATTTACAACAACGTTTCAAACGAGATCATATTTATACATATATTGGTACAGTCCTTTTATCCGTTAATCCATATAAAAAGTTAGCTCTTTATTCAGCTGAATTAGTTAGGGCTTATATGACTCGTGGTCCATTTCATCTACCTCCACACGTGTAAGTTCATAATATTTTTCAATATTTAAATAAGTATATTTAATTCATTAGTTATGCAATTAACATTGCATACCAAATATGTGTTGGTGTATATTTAGGGGAAATTTATGGAAATTTTACGCTAAATCACCGAGTTCGAAACGTTATTCCTCTTCGATTGTCTTGATTCTTTTAAATAAATTTTTCTAATAAATGATTTAAAGACAAGAAAGCATACTTATATTTGTATATTTGAACTCTACCAGAAAAGTTATTCAGACTTTTTCAAGAACTAATTAAATAAAATTTAACAACTCGCCCCGGCGAGATTCGAACTCACGATCTCTTGTTTACTAAACATATGATCATATCAAAATGTACTTATAGCAATTATAGCTGTCAGTTTAATAAAAACTTATCCTGAAAATTTGGAATATACTTAGTGATCAGGTTTTTTTTTCCCACGACTTTATGTAAAAAAACGGACAGTTTTTGTTCAGTTACCAAAATGGGGACTCCAGTTCTGTTGATTGAGGGGCTCTTTTCTTCACACCCGGCTTCATAATTTTTTGCAAGAAATTTTGGACGAGTAAACGTTTCACAGTGCTTCAAATTAATCAAGAGTACATAATTTCCTAATAAAGATATGCCTATGTACAAGATTCAGCTTGTTACAACTTTTTGCAATTTTATATCATATTTTTTCTGAATTAATAGTTATGCAGTTGCTGGAACAGCATATAAATGGCTTCGAGATCGAAATGAAGATCAATGTATTATTGTTTCGGGTGAAAGTGGTTCTGGTAAAACGGAAGTAGCACGTATTGCATTGCAATTCATTGTATTAGCATCAGGTTCTGATAGCGAAGTGCAACAAATAAAAGATCGTTTGGTACAAGCTGGCACATTATTGGAAGCGTTTGGAAATGCACGAACAACGCGTAATGAGAATGCATCAAGATTTGGAAAATTTTTGGATATTGAATTTGATTTTAAGGGAGATCCAAATGGCGGCCATATAATTCATTGTAAGTTCATTAATTCATTCGAAAATATTTTTTTAAATAATTCATATTTAAATGATTGTAATTCATTTCCATTATGCAAACAGTTTTATTGGAAAAGGTATTTGCTCAAAATATTTCACTGCATATTATTAGTCCAAGAGCCTATCAGGTCTTCATTATCGGACACCTAAAATATTTCAGATGAATTCGATAGTTTATATTATAATCCGCTGGGCGTTCTAATAATAAGGCGTATTATAAATAAGATTATTATTTAATCTTCTCCGTGTATGAACTATTTTGCGTGTAGATAATAAACCTCGGGGGTCCATACAGGCTAGGGCACGGGTGGCAAACGCCACCCTGACTCTATGGCCAGCACGACAATGTTATCCACTATCGGTATTGTTTAATTCAAGTTCGATGATCCTCAGTAAATCAAATTAGTGAAATACTTTATTTAAGATAACCTGCTTAAGGTACTCTTACAGCGACCATCGGACTAATATTTTTTTGGATATTCAATTCAACTAAAATGTCTATTTCGTTAAGGAAGACCTGACTAAAATTGGCTTTTGTATTATTATGTTTTATTTATAATAAAATTATTTCTTTTAGACTCGTGTTACAAATTTAGTACCAGGCGATCGAAACTTTCATGTATTTTATCAGTTGCTCACAGGCGCTGAAATATCATTGCTCAGTAAGACCGTATTTTTTCTATCAATTATTTATATATTCCTTTTCTGTATGATGTGCTATTGGGAGCAATTATAATATTTAAAGAATAATTTATGATATTTCATACATTGATGTCAATTTTTAAGGATTAATAATTTGCATTGTTTTTATGCTATTTTTAGCGAATTTCAACTAAATTGTAGCTAATTTTGTACCCATGAAGATATCGAAAATAACCAACATTATAATTTATATATAATATTGAAAAGGCGACAAATCAATAGATTGCTAGATATGTTTAGACCCTGCATCGCTATATATGGTGGAGGTCAGTGGTTTAGACTCATTTATGGAATTTAGAGACTCATTAGACCACTGACCTCCATCCGTCTTATATAGTGAAGGCCGGTGCATTAGAATCATTTATAGCGATGCATGGTCTAAGTATATCTAGTAATCTATTGATTTGTTGCCTTTTCACGAAGATCCCGGCCATTTCATAAACCGTCGAAGTATTGTATAGAAAAGTTACATATAGTGGTCTTGATGCTTCATGAAATGTCCATCTTATTTCGACGGATTGTGTCTAACATAATCTGCCGTAGTTTAAATGATGATGCTTTTTTGAATAAATATTCCCTTTCTTTAAAAAAAAACTGTCACTTATTAAACATTCAAATATTAAATATAAATAAATATTAAAAACCCGGAGGAATAATGTCATTCACTTTATCAGTTAAATCCCGAGTTGATCGGATTTTTTGGGCCCCCGCAGTAAACAGGGTTCCATATATTTCAGATATGTACGTGACTATTCTGGCTCGGTTTTGAAAACTGATTTTTTAAAACAATGCGTTTTGATTGAATACGAGGACTAGTTTTTCAAATATAATTAACTTGTTACTAATTTATTTCATGTAGAAGCACTTAAACTGCAGCGAAATATCGACAATTACGTTATCCTGCACAATAATGGCACCAGTTGTTCACGTCTGCACAACGATGATGGAACAGAAACTGATAAAGCTCATTTTCTATTTACGAAGGTAATTTATTTAATTTATTATAAAAATTTTGTATTAATTATTTGAATTTTAAAGACGGCTTTTGAAGTATTGGGTTTTACACCTGAAGAGATAATGAATGTTTTTCGTGTGGTAGCAACTGTTTTAAAATTGGGTAATTTAGTATTTATACCGGCAAGTAATATCGATGGAACTGAAGGGTGTACAATAAGTAATGATTATGGTAAGTTATAGATTTTTATTCATGAACTTCATGCATTATACAGAGTTTCATAGAAATGATTCCTTGCTATCGTCTTTAATAATATTTTAACGAATTTTTGAAGAAAATGTAGCCATTTAGGTTGTACCGATGACTCGATAACCCGAAGGAATGAAATTTGGTATTTGAGGTACGCTTTTGCTTTTTGAAAGGCCAACTTCGTTAATGGGCAAAATCAGAAAGGGAGATTTAGAGGGAAGGGAACACAAAATTTGATGTATCTATCTTAATATTGGAAAAATGTCTTAGACGGAAAGTTCTAGAAAGTCAATTTTACTATAATTTTGTTTCTTATCATTTTTTCTGTCACTCTAATGTTTACAAATATTCACGTTTTAAGATTGAAAATTAAAATTCTAAATATCTCTATGTTCGAATTTTAGAAGAAATGATCAGGTAATGATGAATTGTAGTGAAGTAGATTTTCTTTCTTTTCTAAATCCTCTTCCTTCATTTCTAAACTATAGTACAGGGTAGTCTGTCCATATATATGAAGGTTAGTAGTATAATAAACTTTAACTTTTATCTCTTTTTATAGAATTGTATGAAGTATGTGAATTACTGGGTGCTGAAGTAAGATGGTTAGAAAATGCATTGACAACGCGTTCAGTAGAAGGTGCTGGTGTTACTGCTGATTTGTCAGCATGTGAAGCTGCCGTTACAAGAGATTCACTTTGTAAAGCATTATATAGTCGTTTATTTACATGGATTGTATGTCGGGTTAATGAAACAACAAAAGTAAGATCAACATTTAACATTCAAATAGTTATTCAAACAATTTAAAAAAGTAATTCTATTTATCCAAAGTTCGTATTAATATTCTCATTTTTATTAAAAACAATCAAAAAGTAGGAAATAATTGAATTTTCGGGGGTATTTTGGAGATGTAATATAATATAATCGAGGTCAACATGATCCTCATTACTATGGAGACTAGACAAGGAGTTCGAACTCCATGTAAACAAATAATTGACAAAAATAAGATATAAGTGGTGTTCCTTCTGCACCGGAAACCGTGAAGAGAGTATAAGGCGCGTGTAGTATTTAATTTTTTCCAATTAAATACTTTTTTTTTAATAAATGAAATAAAGTAAAGTAAAATTATTTTTTTAACTATATTCTAATATTTTTAACTATATAACTAATATTCAGGACGTCAAGATGAATCGATTAAAAAAAAAAATTGCGATTCCGAGCAACCTGCCTGAAACCGTGTTTTTGAAGCTAATTTGACATTTACATTTGTGTTTGTCGTGACATTGGGTTATAAAGTTGTTTTCATTTTGTTCTAGGCAAAAACTTATGGTAAACGACGTACTTTAGGTATATTAGACATTTATGGTTTTGAGAATTTGGAACAAAATGGTTTAGAAACATTATTCATAAATTATTGTAACGAAAGACTACATAGAACAATTGTCAATTCGACATTAGGTTTAGAACAAGAGGAATATGTACGCGAAGGTCTTGAATGGACAAAAATACATTATTTTGATAACATTGTTATTTGTGATTTAATTGATAAGGTATTTTTTTGGCTGTTGGCAATTCTTATGAAAAAGTATCTTAACATAATTTTATTTTTAAATTGTTTTCATAGCGGAGTCACGGTATACTAGCTCTGCTAGAAGAAGTTCATGTCCATAGCGATGATGCATTCTTCACACGCCTTCAGCAATGTTGTGCAGGACACTCACACTGCCTTCTAATGGATACAAATCTTCCTCCCCAAAGTTTCCAGTAAGTTTATATTTAAATAAGGTTTTTAATCACTACATCTATTATGTACATACAGTCTACATAAAACGTTAAAAATTTCTGTTGGAGAAACTGTAAATCCTAAAAAATCTTAATAAACTTTAAAATTTAATAAACGTTCTTTAAGGAGAGCTTAGTAGTAGTTAGAGGGTATACTAAATCAAGGATAATATGCGTAAGTTATCACTTTGATAATAGCTATTGGTCCCTCCTAGAGTCACGCTTTTGTTTAATAGTACGGGGACTAAACTACAATTTAAATTGGATTTTTGTTGACTGTACAGCCAGCCCCCCACAAAAAAATTTTTTTCTTCCAATCTAAAAAAGAGCAAAACATTTTTTTTTAATTTGGAGAGGCCTAAATTCTATAAGTTTTCTATTGAATTTACGCAATGTGGGTGGGATAGCTAGGCAGACCGTGTTGTTTGATTACCCCCATTCGAACATTTTTTTTAGAAGTCAATCAGGAACAATTGGCCTCCTTTAATTACTGCTCTTTTAATATAATGTCTCTTTAAGAATCTGTTTGTAAAATTCCACTAGCACCAATAGTTTTTGAGTAATTTTCAAAAAAGTACACCCTTGGATTGCATGGATGACTAAAATAACACCATTGAAATAAAATTTTATATTAATACAGAATTCGTCATTATGCCGGACCAGTAGTATATAATATCCAGGGTTTTGTTGATAAAAATATTGATGTATTACATCGGGATGTATCAAAAGCTATGTATAGATGTGATCATGCCTTACTTAAAATATTATTTCCTGAAGGGAATCCAAAACGTTGTAATGTTAAACGACCACACACAATTGGTACACAATTTAAAATAGCAATTGATGCCTTAGTTAAAACCACATCAAATAGACAACCGCATTATATACGATGTATCAAACCAAATGAATTAAAACAATCACGATTGTTTGAGATAGCTTTGGTTCAACATCAAGTTAGATATTTGAGGTAAGTTTCAATTCGTTCAATTATTTTTGTTTTAGAAAGAGTCATTTCAATCTCATGGTTTTAACAAAATCTGTTGACCTTGAAAAATATTTTAAAACATCGATAAAAAGTTTTCTATCGCTGACCAAATAATGGAGCTACCTGACTAATTAGATGGTATAATTGGATTTTCGAAATTCCATGGATGGGGTGCTAGTATCCTGGACCCGATTTAAGACGCTAAAGGAACCAAATTAAGCCACTATAAATTTATTTTCTTATTGATGCGTATAGAATCTAAAATTAAACAACTTATCACATTTGCATAGATAGATAGATTGTAGAGGCTGCCCTGGACGGGCTTCACTTCGACCATAAGGTCCATTGTGATGCCTAAGGATGTGAGTGGAGTGGAATTGGTAGTATATGCGGCTACAGCCGACTTTGATAGGAACTATGCCGATATTCATCTGGAGTTCGTGAAGGAAACTGCAGAAAACCTTCTCAAGCATAGCCGGTTACTTCGTTCTTGTCTATACGCCGACAGTTTAGTCAATTAACCGCCCCCTTTTTTTTTCTGAATAATTGACAAACTGCCGATGTCGGTATTCGAACCCCCCAGTTTCAAGTTCTCAGATCGCTCGACCACCTGGACTGGTTACCACATTTGCATACCGGGTATATAATATATACCAGGGTATATTAAGTTAAGTTCCGACTTTGTAACGGCTGCCTGTCTGTCAACTGTATAACTCAAAAACGGAAAGAAACAGTGAGCTGAAATTTTGTATGTGTTCTAGAGCTAGAAAGTAAAGTCAAGTTCGCGAATGGGTAAAACTGCCTTATCTTTTAAACCGTAAGAGATAGAAAAAAATTTAAAAATATAAAATGCCCTTTTTTTAAGATAAACAACTTTTGTTTGAAACTTTTTGAACATCTGTATATGAGAAATAACTTTTTGAACATCTGTATATGAGAAATAAGTAATAATTTTTATTGCAGCTTAATGGAAACAGTTCTTGTACGAAGAGCTGGTTTTTCATATCGTTTGCCTTATACACAATTTCTTTTACGTTATAAAATGTTATCACGACATACGTGGCCACATTGGCCACGTGGTAGTTCATCTAGTACACCAATAGAAGCTACAGTTCATTTAATACGTTCAATACCTGTTCCTACTGCTGAATTTAATTTTGGACGAACAAAATTATTTATTAGAAGTCCAAGAACGGTATGTAAATGTCAGGGATAATACGCGAAATTGGATACTGGCAAAAAAAAATTTCAAATACGGATTCAAGATCATAGAAATTTTAAAATTTCTAAAATTTTAAATATATTCATGTGCTCCGAATTATTGTTGTAATAAAACTTTATATTTCGACTTCGAAACATTTCATTTGCCATTACTAGTTCTGAGCACTTTTTTCAAGAAGTATTCCATTTCGTGTAGTGGGATTTAGCATAATAATATTAATAAAATTTTATAGTTTATATTTTAAAACATTTATTTCTAGTTGTTTGAATTAGAAGGTTTTCGAGCAGCTCGTATACAAGATTTAGCAGTATTAGTTCAAAAAACATGGCGATGTTATCGATTACGTAAACGATATTTATTAATGCGACAGAGTCAGATTGTTATTGCAGCTGCATGGCGAAGTTGGCGGGTAATTACAAAATTTATTCACATTTTTATGTAATTCGGAACATTTTGGGTTTTTATTTTACTTTGCATGTATTGTTTTCTATGCATGTCAGGAATGCAAATTAGGCATCCCTTTTGAAGGTCGCAGACACTTATGGTGTTTATACAGAGTGGTATGTTTTTTATTTCGTATTAAATTTTTAGTTTTATGTACATTCTATTTTCAGTATAATTTTTATAAAATTTATTTATTATATTCCTAGCATTTCAATTACTCCAGGAAAATGTTGTTATCATTAAAATAGTTTAATCTTTTAACGTTATCTCAATTATGTTGAAATTTATGGGCCGTATACAAAAATTATACCTACTCTCTTTCAGAATAAGGATCCTGGAATGTTTATATGAAACATGAACCTTTCATATTTAAAGATGATTAAAATAATCAAAGAGAACTCTAGGTTTTTTGAAATTAAATTTCAAATTTTGCCCCAATTCCTAGAACAATTATTTGTATTATATAAATACGTATTTCGACTACAAGGTAGTCATCATCAGTATGAATTAGCTAATCGTAACTATCTCTGGGATATGGAGTCAGAGATATGTTGCTCGTTGCTAATTTGGTGCGTGTCTCACGAAACAATTCCACCGTACTAACACAAGAGACTGGAAACGTTGAACAAAATAAATGATGCCAACTAACATACTTCACAAATAAAATAATTAGAGAATTAAGGGATCATAACCTAAAAACAGCGCTTGTTAGTAAAAATAAAATTAAACAGTTACTGGGCAACCCTAAGGTTTGCCGCTGCCTATAAGTATAATAATAAATTTCATATCAAAATATTGATGTCAAAATAATGTTACAAATGTTCAGATATATTACTTAAATGTCAACTTAAGTAAACACTAGTCACTTCCTTTAGTATAACTTTACCGAAAGGCAACCATACTAACAACGGATGGATAAACACAAAAAGTTTACAAAAACAGTTTAAATATAATTAAATAAAAAATCTATTTGTTGGTTCTTAATTTATGAAATTGCTGAAGCTTTGGAATGCTATGAGTATAAAAAAATAAATTGTACAAATCGTGTCTATAATAGTTCCGATGTATATATTTTTAGGCACGTGAAGAGGCTCGGTTATTAAAACACAGAAAACAAATTGATTGGGCTGTTCGGGTAATTCAAAGACATTATGTTCAATGGAAGGTAAGATATTAATATTCGCTAATTTACAAAGAACTATAATTTTCTTTTTTTTAATCGTGGAAAATGGTTGGAGGGTAGGGGATTTTATAAAGAATCGATATGCGATAAAACCAATATCAAGTTGCTTGATCAAACAGTTTTTAACTGAAATGCGTGTATATATTGAAAAATTTCAAATAGAAATACAGTAGTCTCGCTAATCCGGCACTATTAAAAACTAGAGGGTGCCGGAATATTGAAATATTTGGATTACTGGATTGTATAGAAAAATACATAAGAATTCAGGTATTATACGTGCTATGTGATAAGTTTTTAGTTCAAACTAATAGGGGTGCCGGATTATTGGACGTGCCGAACTATTGAAGTGCCAGATTAGTGAGACTACTGTAATTAAGAAACGAAAATTGATTCTATTTCACATCTTATACAGAGAGAATAAATGCTTATTAGACGATTATTGGGTGAAATGCGTTTTTATCGTTGGGTCTCCGACAAAACAACCCCAATAAAAATATCTCAACGACAAAATATCTAAAAATAAATTGTAAATAAGTATTGTAAAGTCGTGTTTTCCAGTTGTTGAACATATTTTCCTGGGACTATGTTTTTCAACAGTTTAACCATATACTGCTGACACCCTCGAGTAATGTGATATTGTTTTTCATTTAATAGAGAAGACAGTTTTTAAGAAGATTGCCGTACATGTTACCAAGCGATAGTGATTCACCAATTTGCCGTGATTGGCCACCATGTCCACCTCAATTAGCTGAAACTAGTTTATTATTACGTAAAATACATCACAAATGGAGGGTGAGTAATTTAAATATTGATGTCATTCACCAATTAATTTGTAAATTTTACTTGTTCCAGTGTTATAAATATCGATTACGTTTTGATCAAACAGCACGTAATCGTATGCGTGAAAAAGTTACAGCTAGTATTATTTTTAAAGATAGAAAAGCTTCATATCCTCGGAGGTACAATATATTTGTGAAATTCTTTATCGAAATATTTAATTTGAGTGTACGTATGATTTTTGTAGTGTATCACATCCATTTCTTGGTGATTATGTTCGTTTACGACAAAATGTACAATGGAAAAAATTGTGTGTAGAAACCAATGACCAATATGTAGTGTTTGCAGATATTATTAATAAAATAACTAGGTCAAGTGGCAAGGTAATTATTATTATTACAATCATATTCTTTAATTGTCATGAATATTCGCAGTATGCTAAGTCCAAAAATACCTCAAAAACTCTGCGACCTATAAATTGCATGAATCTGTAAATGTTCCATCAGAGAAAAAGTTTTCGATCGCTTGATACAGGATATACAAATTTTCCCTAAACAATTCATGTCTGTTTACTAACATCCCACTGTTAAAAAATTATGATCGTTATTTTCCCCATAATTTTATTAATTTAGGAGGATTATCCGATCTATAATTGATAGGGTTATAATTATTGTCAACTTATTAACATTAATTTTTTGTAGTTTGTACCTATTTTACTTGTGGTTTCTACAAGTGCTATGCTCATTTTGGATCAACGTACCTTACAAGTAAAATACCGTGTACCTGCCGCTGAAATTTATCGTCTTTCATTAAGCCCATTTTTAGATGATGTAGCAGTATTTCATATAAGAGCGGTAAGCAATATCATTGAATTTATTTTGTAAAAATATCAATGCCCTGGTGAAAATATTTCTCTTCAAAAACGGAGAATAATTAAGAATAATTCTTATAAAACTCTGAATAAAACTAATGTATTTTTTAATTAGTTCTCTGAAAAAGTTTGAATAACTCTTCTGGGAGAGTCCCAAATATTATTTCTCTCTTTAAATCATTTATAAAACATTTATTTTATTTTTTCAGAGATTTTCTGAAAAATAAAACTATCAGGAGTTTTATTCAGAGTTTTAAAAGAATTATTCTTAATTATTCTCAGTTTTTAAGAGAATTATTTCCACCAGGGTGATACAATTTTGTATTTGTAAAGATGAACAAAGGATGTTTCTGACGACATTAAAGATCAATCAATAAATACATTATAAAATATTAAATAAACGCTTCGCTCCGTTAACTGCACAGTAGTACATTTTAAAAATCGAATATTCTAACAAAAATTTGTAATATACATTTTTGTTTCGACTACTGTGCTATAAGTTTTAATATTTGAATTAACTTGCTGCATATTCAGTTAGAACTAAATTATTAATGAGCTCTTAACGAATGTTTCATAATTATATTTTATTATTGAAACATTTATTTAAAAAAAAAAAAAACACATTAAACTAAATACTCGTAAATACCAATTACATATGATATCATCTAATACAGAATTCCTTTTATACCCCCACACTTTTTAGGTATGTAACCTCCTTAATACAAACATATTTTGTTCATTTTTAAAAAAAATCAATTAGTTTCAGCACAAATCATCAAAAGATTTGATACTGCGAAACTATAATTTAATATTTGATTAGAAAAGCTTTGTAAACAAGCTAGTTTTTGTAGAATGCTAGTGCAGTATCTTTTTAAATATCGCTTGCAGACCTCCCCTACTGAGTCTCCTAGCGTAACAGGGGGTTGTGGAGGTGGAAGTATTTCAGATCCTTCAACCCCATCTGGCTGCTTGTTCCAGAGTGATCTTGCAAAGAAAAAAGGCGATTTTGTGTTCCAAACTGGTCATGTGATTGAAATTGTTACTAAATTATTCTTAGTTGTTCAAAATGCTATTGGGAAGGCACCAGAAATTAATATAAGCACTGAGTAAGTATTAAATATTTTTAATAATTTTATATAGTCGGGTAGGTTACAGAAACATTTTTTTAAACAATTTATACATTTTTATATACCTATTTAAAATGTCCAATGTATTTCTTTTCATGGAGAATTGTAGGCTATGATAATCGCGTAGAAAAATGAAACTAGTTTAAAAAAAAAATTGATTTAGAGATTTCAAACGTAGCGTCCCGTCGTGTTTGTTCGGAACCCACCCCTACCTCGTCACATATCGTCACGTAACTAAATGTACCTCTCTCCCTCGTTTTTGCGTACATATTTGATGACCGGGACCATAGATAGAGTATCGAGTTAACTCTCATTGGGGTTTGGGGTCCATATAAACAAAAAACAACGCTTCACCATGCGTTGCGCTGTCAGTGGGTGAGCATCATCACTAATTTAAGCATAATAAATAGTTTTGCTTTTATATAAATTTTGCCTTTTTTTTTAAATTAATTTAAAAATTGATTTAATTTAGATTTGAAGCAAATTTTGGTCAACAAACAGTAGTGTTTACATTCAAATGCACCGGTTTACCAGAAGTACAACCTGGACAAATACGTGTACTACGAAAAAGTAATAAAATGGAAGTGTTAGTTTGAAACAAAAAAATTATACAAAACGGTCATTAAATATTGCTCAAGTTCAGAAGGGGACTGAACGATGATTTTATTTATTATACTTTAAGCATTGTTTCTTTATTTCTATTCACACAATTATTCTAGCACATAATATAATAAAATGTCCTACAACATCAAAGTGTGACCACATGCGCAGTTATATATCAATCCATTCCTAAGTCAATCTACAATGAACCAATAGAAAGTGTTGAAGTTATGAACTAGTACGTGATGTTAAATTGCAAATCAGTTTATTATAATAACGAGCCTACAAATTTTCATACAATTTTTAATGCATTAAAGATATATATATATGGGATTTGATTATTTTCATAAGCATAATTTCATGAGTAAGATAATATGTTCAAATGGAAACTTCTGTCGTACAGTAATTTTTCTATACAAATTTTAATGTGTTAAAAAATTGTTGTTAAGTCTGATGAAAATTTATATTAAAAATTAACTTAAAATTATACAGGGTTTTTCAAAAGTATGTGTTAATATTGTTGTTTTTATGAATCGAATAAAAAAAATCACTATTGTCTGTGATACTGCTATTAGTCTACGTGTTAATTCTTGTTACTGCGAATTAAAATAAGTGCGATAGCTTGTTGAACCCGTTATGACGTCTAGAAAAATGGGCAAAAATTTCAAACCCGCAGCACATAAACGATTGCAAAAGTTATAAACAATTTATTTAAAAAAAGAGGAGGCTTGGTTTTTTGCAAATATCTCAAAAACTATTGCAGATATCGGAAATCGAAAAAAAGATTCTTAAAGAGCAAGAAATTTCCTTAAAAGAAGTCCCACTTTCCTGAACTGTACCACAAATATTTATAATTTTAATTGAGAGATGAAAATAGGGCTTAAAACGGGTGATTCAGAAAAGAAAAAATTCAGGTACTTTTACTCCAATTTTTCCATGAACTATGCTTTTGTTAATTAAAAAATTTTTCCAATCTGGACAACCCCAATAATTTTAAAATAAAAGTCTGGAATTTTTTTTACTTCTGGGAGTTATTCTTTGAAGGATTTAAAGATCCACGTTGGAAAAATTAAAAAATTTTGATTTTCCATTTTTTTATTAACAAAGATACGGAAAAATTCAAAACATATTCGATTTCCGATATTTGAAATATTAGCGTGAGCTATTTTTGTGTCCTTTTACCTTCGATATATTGACTAACAGATACAAGGTTATATGAGACTTTTTGTGAATGTTTGGAACATGTGTAGTCTCCATGGTTTAGAATGTCAAAATATAGGTTTATGCAAAAACTCATGCTTGCTTACTTTCATTCCGAGGTCAGCTCGAAACCTTATTTGATTGGGATATAGTGCAATAATATGGACAGCTGATACTATAGCCCGCCATTAGCACCATTAGAGCATACATCAGCGCCACTCTTAACTGAAGGATGAACTAAATTTTTTATAGCAGGACTGTTGAAAGATAACTTTCCATACAACAAGGTAAAATTGTCGTATATAAATTATCAGCATATGCTTGTCAGCATATGTTTGTCGCTTGACGCGTGCGCTGTTTCGTTTAATTAAGTTCTCATATTCAGTATTGTGTGGCGCTGTCTTCCACACACCCTAACTATATATTTATACGTATCAGTTGTCCATGATATAGAGATCAGTGATCAATATAGATATCTAACTACATGAGCAATATAAATATTAACATCTAACAATACTTTTGAAAAACTCATATATACATAAGGCCTGTGATAGGTTTAATAAAGAGACAAGGCTATAAATAACTTTAACTTTTAGGTTTATAAAAATAGGTCAAATAATACAAATGAATTATAAACAAAAAATATATATATATATATATTAAAATCGTTTCTATTTTTCTTGAGATAAAAAAATAATTATAAAAAAAGAAGATATATACATGTATATATGTACACAGGTTGCTCACAAATTAGTGAACAAGCATTACTTGCTTAACAGTTACGCCTAGAGAAAAAGTATGTAGAAGACAAGTTTTTTTGATTTGGATAGTCCAACAAGTAGGTGAGTTATTTTAATCTGTACATTTTTGGATAGTGTTTACTACTTTTCAACTGCAGTCTACCCGAAAAAAAATATGATACGCAGATAGATATCGTATCGGCAGTGAGTGCACCGGTACCAACAAAGAAAAGAACAGCAACTGTTACAAGGAGCTGTTTACTAGGCTTGAATCATTTATAAAAAAAGCATGATACGCACTTGAGAGAAAGTGCTTTTGCAAATGAACTGTTCATCGCAAGCATGCTGTTTTTAGCTACTGGTGAAAGTTATGAATATTTAAAGTTTCCCTCAATTATTTCTCCACAACTTCTATCATATCTCGATACTCTAACCACGCTTTAACCTCTTTTATCAAGTTAAACCGATTGAATTGCTAAATCGGATGAACTGTATATAAAGAATTGATCTGATCGCTACAAAATTTTAAGGGCGTTAGGGAAGAAATCGTATGATTGTTTATCGAGCCCAACCAACTTCCTAATTTAACTATGCGCCACCAAATTTTTAGGAGCGATTTACTAATTGAGCCTACAAATTGGATAGTGTGTAGAGTGTATCAGAACAGAAAGTGTCAAATAAAACTTATTTGTTTTTTCCCGAAAAATGAAAATGCATGATTAAAAACATATAGTATCCTATTTAACAAAACAAAGTGGATCTTAAAAAAAATATGAACCTTTTTTGAAAAAGATGTAACAGTTAAGAATATAAACGCTTGTTTACTAAATTCTGAGAGACATCCGGTATACATATAAATTGTATTATTTTGAATAGATTTAACCTATCTTTGTTACGTTTAATGCCAATATATATTACAATTTTCTGTAAATAATTTTAAACATATCGAATGAAACATGCGATATAAAATTCAATTATTATAATGTTTACGAACAAAAGACATATATACTTTTTACAAATAATAAACGACGTACTATGTTGGCCTATTAATGTTTAAAAAAATAATATAAATACTTGGTATTATCACACTACCATCCATCAAGTATGATAATTATACAAGAGTTCACGATAGTCAGATTCTTTTAAAATCACACAGTCCACTTTACCATAGATGAAATAAAGGAAGTTGTCATATTTATTAAATATGGCCTCAGGTCGTGCAAATACTTCTTTTAATTTATTCTTTTCAAGCAATTTTCTTTAACAGTTTCAGCCAATTCAAATACTTAATGTAATGACAATTTTGATTTGTTCAAAATATACAAATATAATAAATTATACCCATTGGTGGATTTTCCGGGTAGACAAGATAGGCAACTGTCTGGGGCAGCAAATTTTGATCGTTAACACTAGATATAACGCGCAATAATCTTATATACAGATTACTTATGCGTTCAATAAACTAGGTGAGTAATGTTGTAATTTCATGGGAGCGTTTTTGACGTGAGAATAAAAAATGACACGTAATCCGAATTGACACCCGACAGTCGATGTCGTTTTTTGGCGTCAACTCTCCGGCGTTAGAAATGTTTTGGACGTCGAATATACAGCGTCGAGCTAATTTGAAGCGAGATTATCTCATTTTTCTAAATTAATTCATCTGCTCGAGTTACAGTTTCTACGTGTATGTAGGACCAAAAATATAGAATTTACAATAAATTAATTCTAATCATCCCGAAGTTTCAGAATTTTTGACCGTTTAGAACGCGAGATAATTAATAGGAAAGTAATCATTCTCTCTCACTCTCTCTCATTAGAAGCATGTAAAACTTCATGCCCGCCCATCTATTATCTATTGTATTAAAAAAAATACTCGACAGAATTTAAAAAAGACTAGGATAGTAAAGATAAACATTTATTAAATAAATTTTTTTTATCGCGTTTTATCGTTTTGTTTTCGAAATATAAAAGTTTAAAAGTATTTTTTACTTAAAAATTACATTAATTTGTATACATGAATAGTGAATATATCTATGTGTTGTATATGTGTGTATATGTATTTGTTCTATAATGAAAGCAAACCGGTTTTTTGTCCTGATTAAGAGAGTGCTGGAACTACCTTAATTCATATTGAAACTAATATTTGTTTTTATTTCCTATAAATTTCGAATCTATGGTAAGTACTGAGTTTCATTTATTCGACTTTGTCAATTTGACAACAGTGAACTCTTGTACCATATGAAGAAGACTATTTTTAATTGTTATATACTATTGTTTATAAATATAGGATAATAATTGGCAAAATAAATTATAGAGGCAATAAAAATATAATTCACGTAAATCGAATAAAAAAAAACCCCAGTGTCAATTTTTTACATATAATTATAGTGATTTTAATTTTGTTATTTTTGATGATTTTTATGTGTTTATAAAAAACAATTATCAAAATCGTATTCACATCACATGAAAGTTTACATTGTTTATTTATTTTTTTAAATCGCTATTTTCAATGTTTTTGTTTTGTAAAATTGTATTATGTGTCTACAAATATTTAATTTTATAAGAAAATGAAAATGTGAATGTATTAGATTCATTTGATTAAATTTACATAAATTTTAGATATGATCAATTTCCGTATGTTCTCTTATACCAAAATAAATACGCAGGAGTTGTGTCAACTTAGCGAATTTCCCTTAGAATACAAAAGCACTATCTAGCGGTCACAATTTTAGTCTAATCAAAATGAAATGTCGTATCTGATATGATGTTGGTATTTGCAAGTTCAATTTTTTAAATAAAGGTCAAGGGAGAAGTGGGACATAGAGAAAGAAAAAAACAAAATATAAAATATCTCTCCTAATATTAAAAAAATCGAAAAATGTATAGGGAGTAAAGTTGTAGAAAATTAAGTTTGCTACAATTCATTACCTGATCATTTTTTCTCAAACTCGAATGTGTACAGAGATATTTAGGAATTTAACTTTCAATTTTTATTCGTAAATATTTCTGTCAATATTAGGGTAACAGAAAAAATGATAAGTACCAAAATTATAGTAAAATTAATTATCTATAACTTTATTTCTTAGACATTTTTCGATTTTTCCAACATTAAGGCAGATATATCAAATATTGTGTTTCCCCTTCCCTCTAAACCCCCCTTTTCCCTTGTCCGATTTTGCGCATTAACGAACTCAACCGTTCAAATTTATTCCAATCGGATTAAAACTGTGACCGCTAGAGCGATTACAGACACATACATATATATATATATATATATATATATATATATATAATATATAAATTTTAGAGATGGTGATTTTTGACACCTACTAGGTAGGATCGATGGATATTTGAAGAAATTTTGGCTTTGGTACCAATAGCCCTATTTCCTTTCAAGGAATTCGCTAAAAACTCATTGGTGTATAATAATCATACATTTATTTAACTACCATTTCATCCCCTAATAACTAATGTCTATAATTAGTGTGAGGGGATAAAGTAGTAGTGCTAGATGATGAATTAATCCCAGTAATAGTGATTTTGTTGAATTAACATATATTTTGTAAAAAATTGGTTGTGATTAAGTGTGATAATAAAAGCCTTTGTTTCCATTCCGGAGGTATTTTTCCTGTTATCCAGGTATGACATTAGTAGATGTAATCTACGTTCAAAATTGAATCAAATGAATCTATTACACAAACTAAAAATAGTAATTAAATTTTGCACTCTGTAATTAAATGTTTAGATTATTATTAATTAAATATTTACATTATTATTGTAATATAACAGTGCAATTCCATTGTATCCACGATGTGTATGAATTAAATGAACAATACATTGTTATTATTGTAATTTTTAATTATGATTTTAGATATTTATGAAAATTCAATTGCAAAATGAAGTTTAATAAAAACAATAAAATGAATTATATAAGAGACACTGCCAATGTCGACTAAGCCCAATTTTATGATTTTATTTGATTAATAGTCTCGCGATATATTATTATTCGTATTTTCTTATTTTTTATTATATCGGAGGCTATTATAATTTATTAATATTATTAAATACATAGTTATATTTACACACATTTTAAAATATTAAAAATTTCTTTGTCATTTTGAGACTAGTAGTTAGTGGCGAATAAATTTTGAGAAATTTGGTACGGGTATTGTTTAAAAAAATATATATCATTTTTCAATGGAAAACAAGTTTTTACGTATTCTTTGGTATAATACAAACATAAAACATTTTAAAACTTTTCACACTAAATCTAAAAAAATCCGATCATAGTATTAATCCAAGTAGAATGAAATTTACTCTTAATTGTGTATTTATTTTGAGGAAATTCGCTAAGTTGACGCAGCTTCTGCGGAACGAAGTTTTTATGTTTATATTTAATCAAAGAATATGAAAGAAATTTCAAATCGTATTGAAAATGACATTTTCAAACAATTTCGTTTCAAATAATATTTTGTCTAGTACTTAATATAATCAGTACTATGTATTGAAAAATAACGGAAAATTTTCAGACCTCATGCGACACTATCTTCTAGTCTATGTATCTTTTGTTTACATTGCATAATTTGGTACGTGTACTAAGAACATTTTTTTCTAAATTTGTTTAAAAATATAACAGATCAAGTGCAAATTTGATTTATACGGCGATGAGTTTGTATCTTTTTAGAGCAAAAGACAAGTCATAGAACATGATGAAGATCTACAATATTGTTCTGCAGGCAGTACTAAGATATTTATTCGCCCAAACACACCCATTAAAATAATTATGACTATTATCAACGACTAATCTTTATACTTGCATTTTTATTAAACTAATGCGAACTAAGACATGCTAGCCATTGTTTTCAGGTAGCTCACAATATGGTCTTGTTCGTTTTGTAAATTTTAATTTCGTACTAGATACACTCTCATTCAAGTATGTTGTAGTTCAATCTATTTTAGATAACAAGATTGAATGTTTAAAACCCCACCCATGCTGGTTCTTTCTAGTGCTATTAATATTATACATAAATACCGAGGACAATTTTTGTCGTGCTCTATAACTTTTCTTTTATTCTAAAACGGTACAAAAGAACCATCGCAGCGCAAGTGAAATTCACCCTTGATCTATTATTTTTGTCTAGGTAATTTTTAAAACAAATCGACCTGACTCTAAATTAGAATGATGGTAATTTTTTGTATGTTAGATAATCGCCATGATCTATATCCTTTTTTACATGGCATTTAAACTATTATTTAAAAACTATTTTTCAGATATGTGAATTATTTTAACCAAGATGAATTGGAATCATGTGACTAAAGCTGCAAGATACAGCTAGTTCGAATACATAATTAGTACGCATACCGTTTGTTATTTTATGTAATGTACGCAATTTTTTTGGAAGTAGTCTTATTTACCGTTTAAAAAAAAACTAGTGTTAAATATAAACAATTTTTACCATGATTTTTTTAAATTTTCTTTGCTTATTACAGTTGAAACTTCTATAGAAAAATGACTTAATTGGAATTGATATTTAAATTGGCCTCAATCATATTATGCAAGTCGATATGCTTTATATTTAGAAATGGTAAAAGGCTGGAATATATTTTAATTAATATTGAGTTACTATACATAAATGTCAAATGAGTTACACTTCGAAAACTATTTAATTTTCCAACAATAAATTGTTGGAAATTTACTTGTGAAAACACCATGTTTATAATAGATCCACAGTAGAGCTTCCTGTCTTTGTGCCAAAAAGTTTCTCGAAAATAGTGGGTGACAAACAAACGTGCATGATTCCACGAATTCCGTAAATCTTTCATCCGAACAATGTTTGTGTGATACATCAAACACACAACGCATATATACTAAAAACATCTTAAGTAATAAATATGACGTAAAAAAAAGGGCTCTAGATTGAGGTTTGATCGTAAAGTATAATTTAACAGATTCGAGCGAGTTTTTGAAATAATTATTTTAATATATCATTGCTCTTGCCTCTTACGAATCCATTAGTCCACGAGACCAAGTCTCCCGGCCTGACGAGGGCTCCGAAATGCTGAAACCCATGCCCATATATTTTTCATCAAATTAAATTAAACAATTAAAGAACACATTGGTTTAGTACACATCTAATCAACCTATAATTAACAAAATGGATGCAAAACTGACTTTCATCGTTCGGTACATAAAATACAGTCACTGAATTTGGTTCGTGTTCGTCCGCAAATTGTACAATATTTTTTGCGGGTTTTGAACTATCGATAGAAAAAAGAAAAAAAAATTGACAGGATGTTTAGGTGCAAATAAAGTTCTATAGATCCTCTATGGAAGCATATTATCTGCAAGCGATTTCATACAGGTTTTTTTTGCTTCCTCAGAGGATCCCCGAATTTTGTATGCTCAAAAGCCACTGCGTGGACTACGTTGAATCATGTCGCGCGCAAAAATTCTGGTATGTCATTTTTTTATTTCAACTTGTGTATCTGTTGAGACCAGTAATTTAAAAAAAGTTTATGCTAAAAATTTTTGCTATCTCATACCAATTTCAAATTACGATATGGCTATTCGGACACAAGTGGAAGTCTTACATGTTTTCAGCGTGAAGCGTTTAAAGGCATTATAATATATTTTTCATAGGTCATATCCCAAATTGATCGGGTTTGCGTGTTTTGGGCCCCCGCACTAAAAGTCGTTCTATATATTTCACATATTGTGGCAAAAACTAAAGTACTAGGTTGAAATAGTTACCTTATTTAATTTCAACAGTTAAGCGTTATGTTAACTATTTCAACCGAGTACTACAATCCTTCACTTCATCGGTCATATCCCGAGTTTGCGTGTTTTTGGGCCCCTGCACTAAAAGGCGTTCTATATATTTCACATATTGCGATAAAAACTAAAGTACTCGGTTAGGATAGTTACCTTATTTAATTTCAAGAGTTTTTGCCACAATATCTGAACGTTAGTTTAATCTAAATTTTAACTAACGCTGGAGACCCGCCTGAGTCCGAATAGCACGGCCCTTCAAATTAAAAATGAGTATATCTAAATGATCTCAAGAAATTTCACCACTAATTGTTGTTATTCCTAATTATTTTTAGTACCACAGATTTGAAATACTTAAAGATCATTTAATAAAGATTCTTAATTATTTAAAAAATTATTGATTGTTAATTACAGCTATGTAGTGTTGTGATTGAATTTAATCGTTCTTTGAAAACATTAAAATTATATTGAAAATTTTATCCAAAACACAAAAACAATTTTATTAAAAATTAATTTTGATATTCATTAATCAAAAATGGGACCACACACATTATAATTTAAATATAGTAAATAAATTACTAAACTTAAAATTGTTTATGTCTAACATTCAAATGATAACATCTAATATGTGCCAAAAATCAAACCAAATATAAGAAAACGAGACAGACCTTTAATAACAGTAATGTTTAATAGTAAACCCAAAACAATAAGATAATATATAATTGATTTGCTTGAGTTCATACAGAATATTAATCAATCAAATTGAATAGACTATATAAGTGTGGCACACTGACGTGTAAATATCTGGACAGATTATCCTATGTTACGTCATTAACTCTAATTGAAGCGCTCCTCAACTAAACAACAAACTAAATTTTGCTTCAGCGCGCCTGCGCGGCATGTATGTGTGATGGGAATGTGTATTAGTGAATGTGTGGCTGTCACATGTATTTCCACTACGCACATAAAGTTTTAGCTCTGGTTTTAGTACCTAGACCAGTTGAGGCGATTAGACAGCGCTGCGTTAGCTTTTGTTAAAGTCTGTTACTTAACGTTTATACCTGTTTATACCCATAAGCATAATCTGTACAATTTTATAGAGGTCAGTCGTGTGGCGTCTCGAAGGCGTCTGATGGACAAATAGAGATAAATTGTGTGGTAAATGTATAGATAGCACCGTCTCTGTATAATGTAATTTGTAAGCACTTATGTAGTCTATTATTATGTAATATTTTGTATTTAATCAAATGTAAAAAAGTTATTAAAATTGTTTGTTAAGTCTAATAATTTACAAAGAAATTAGAAGCTTAATTTAATATTTCAAAAGAAATAAATTTGATTTTTCGTGTTTTTATTATTTTTTTCATTATTTTTAATAATCCGAATCATCATAATTTTTTTCCTTGTAATTTATCTTTTTCTTTAATATTAAGGTAATTCACTTGTGACAGTCAACGAAAAAGTATAAAGTACTATGATAAACTAACTTATTATAGCTATCTAGTCAGCCCCGTGCATGGCCAGATTCCATTTTGTGCGTCGCACGCAGATGGCGAAATTAAATGGCGCCTAGATAGATAAATTGTAGCGGCTGCCATGGGCGGGCTACATTTCGACCATAAGGTCCATTGTGATGCCTAAGGATGTGAGTGGAGTGGAAGGAATTTTTACTAGGAATTGGTAGGTTGTGCGGCTGCAGCCGACTCAGGG
Organism: Nineta flava; assembly: GCA_963920215.1. NCBI lineage: Eukaryota > Metazoa > Arthropoda > Insecta > Neuroptera > Chrysopidae > Nineta > Nineta flava. The sequence goes on from OY986044.1 coordinate 73,142,908, forward strand.
TGCCATGTTAGTTTAGAGTCCATTATTACTCCTAAGAGTTTGGTTTCCCTTGGGATCTGTAATCCCGGCATCGATAGTTTGCCAATGTTTAAGAAAAAAAAGGGTCGGTTAATTGACTAAACTGTCGGCGTATGGACAAGAACGAAGTAGCCGGCTATGCTTGTGAAGATTTTCTGCAGTTTCCTTCACAAACTCCAGATGAATGTCGGCATAGTTTCTATCAGAGTCGGCTGCAGCTAATTCAGAGTCTATACACAGACTAGGAAATGGCAGGTTGTGCGGCTGCAGTCGAATCACCAACATATATATATATATATATATATTTGAAGAAATTTTTGCTAAATTTGGCTTTGGTACGAGACCTCTAGCTCTAGGGGTGGGTTTTTTTTCAAATTTGCTCGGAATCAGCAGTTTTTGGAAAGTGTGCGTTATCTATTGTTCATGGTTTATCCTTTGCAAAGGATCTAATTTTATTGGACTACGGATGTAATAATGACCGTTGAAGAGAATAAGAATAAACACGAAATTTTTTTTTAAAATATGATAAACAGAGACCTCTGTGTATAAACTTTAAGTGAAGTAACGAACATTTAAATTCGTTTGAAGTGCAATAAAGATAAGGCAGTGTTTTTATTTATAAAGAAACACGTAAATTTTTTTAAGTAATTAAAAATTAGTGAAAATAATTTAATTAATTGTTTATGACAATTTAATGTAAGTTTTACAGTGTAATTTATAGTGTTTGAATGCCACTGACGCCAGGTATGTAAAAGTTTTTATGTTAAGCCACTGTATTACCTCAAATAACGGTCATTTCTATACAGAAAAAAATGACAGATTATGGTTTACTGTACACAATTTAATATAATTTTGGATAATTATTAATTCAGATATATTTTATTTTATTCATTAATTTTAGTTACAATTTAATTGATAATTATTACAAATTTCATTAATTTATCTGCAATGGATGATTACACAAAGGTAAGTTTTGAATTGAGTAAACCTGTTTTTTTTTTGTTGAAGAGTTTTTGATAAATTATATAACATTTTAGCGAATGATGGCCAGTGCACAAGCACGCCAAAAAAAATTAAATACGAAATTTACTGACTTAGGATTACAACAAAAAATTCCATTACATGAATCTCAACCTAATATACCCACGGAAAATAGTCGAAATTTTGACGAAATAGCAAAATTAAAACGTAAAGAAGTTCATTCTGATTCAATTCTGTCCCAACAAACCTATTCAGTTAAAGAAAATGTAGAACGATTAAATACAGCATGTTCCAAAACAAATACAACACGTATTTCAAGTGAAATACCAGGAACGAATAGTCCCAGATTCACTCATAAAACTTTTAATGTTCAAAAAGATAATTTTGAAATGGAAATTAATTTCAATTCAACGGACGATGTGCGAGTTGAAGTTGAAATTGTGAGTGATTGCGAAAACGATGATAAAAATTCCAAATCTGACAGTAATCAAAGTTTATCATCTAAAAAAAATCCGACTGATTCTGAAAATGATGATAAAAGTTCAAAGTCAAGCAATCAAAGTTTATCGTCTAGAAAAGATGTTAAATCACGTTTGAAACGACTTGGAAACTTATATTCAGACGATGCAGAACTGTCTTCTCCAATTCATAAAACTGAGGAGAAATTCCACGAAGAATTAAGTGCAGATGATAAATATAATGAAATTCCTGCTAGTAAAAAAGAACAAAATGAAGCGAGAAAGAAGCGATTGGCTGCGTTAGCATCAGATCGTAATAATTGGGAAGATGATTTAAATCATCTAAAAACGAGTGATTTAACTTCTGTCAAAACACCGAGAAAGTCATGGAAACCACCAGCACCAAAACCACCTATCCAAGAATCTACAACTAAGATAAAAACTCCTCCAAAAAAGAAATCTCCAGCGCCACAACCTCCTGTTACGCCTAAATCTGACGATACAGGTTCAAAATCGCCAACCAAACAATTAAAATGGGACAAAAATGTTTTAGATTCATTGGTAAGCATTCTATGATATTATGTGTATTAGCTAGCAGGGTGTCCATCGGGAAAACGTTTTATATAGTTTTTTTTTAAAGATTTCTTAAAAATATGATAGATAAACGGAAATTTTCAAACATAGAATTGTTTATTATAATTAGACTACTTATTCACCTTTTAGTGAAAATATCTATTAAATTCATTTAAGTTTTCCAAAATTTCAATAGTTTTCTGAGATATTTTAAAATTAGACTATCGTATAAAAAAATTTATTATCTATAAAATGTGGAAATTGTGGGATACGGTAATTCTGGGCACCCAAATAATTATATGTTATTAAAATAAAAATATATTTTTGCTAGGAATCTCAAGGTTTTTCTCGAATTGAGTCAACATCACAAAAATTGGTGTTTGATTATACTCGTCCCCAAAATGAAACTGATAATTCAGAGAATAATTCCGAAACAGAAGAAATTGATATTAATGAAAAAGAATGTCTTGACGAGTCAATTGAGAATAATACATCACCAGTTAAAAAAATTACATCAAACATAAATACACAATCAGAAAAAAAAGACATAACCAAAATATCTGAAATTACTCAAAAATTTGATAAAGAATCGAAAAAAGAAACAAAAACTATTCCGAAATCTCAGCCAAAATCACCAAGTAAAAACATTTTAAGCAAAACAGCATTATTTGAAACGAATAGTCCATCAAAAACTAAAGACCCTGCACTTTTAAGTGTATCTGAACGTAAAGCTTTATTCGAAAAAAACAAGGGTGAAGCTTTAATTCCAAAAGCAGCTTTTGCAATGGCTATACCTAAACCAGCTACAGAGACTAATACAAAACCGGCAAAAGAAGTTATTAAACCAGCAAAAGAAGACAAAAAAGAAAATAAACTTGATAAAGAAAGTAAAAAATCACCTTCGAAAGCTGAGAAAAATAAGCCACAAATCAAAACGAAACCAGAACCAACTATAAAACCTGTTGTATCAGAAAGTAGTGGCATTGCTGGTAAATTAAAAGCTTTATTACATCAAGCTACAACCATATCTGAATCACAAATTCGGAATGCACGTGAATCGGAGAGAAAACGTGAACTAGATATGTTAAAAAATCGTTTTAATCAGAATAAAGAAGTTATCCCTGAAGAAATACAAGAGGAAAGTACACACGAGGAGGATGATGAGGTTGACAATGAACAATCATCTTCTGACGAAGATAATACTGAAATATCTGAAACAACGAAGATGATTAAGGCACAAAAAAATAAAATTGTTACATTCCAACGTAGTCGAGAAAGTTTAGCATCATTAGCGTCAAAAACATCGAAAACATCTAGAAAATCTATTGAATCAACAAGATTGTTGAGTGTTGATTCATCAGATTCGTCAAAGATCACTTCCAATGCACCCAAAAGGCGTAGTAAGAACTTAAAAATCAATGAACTCGTTCATTAAATTTTTTTAAATTATTATTAACAATTATTGTAAAGTAAAATTAAATAATAAGGTCAATATTCAAAGAAGTTAAAATTTATCTCAAAATTGCATTATTCTCTCCGTAAATTGTGATAAAACGTCCCTTGTTTTTTTCGGTTTTGTGGTAGGAGATTAATCTTGTCATTAAGAAAATTAAATTTTGAAGAAAAATGATCTAGAATTCAATTTGACGGGATTTGTTTCTCCCATATCTTGGCAATGGCCAGGAAAATGATCTACATTTAAGCTATAAACAGTTAAATTTTTTTTAGAAAATTTTATTAGGCCTTAGATAGATAGATTGTAGAGGCTGTCCTGGACGGGACACACTTCGACCATAAGGTCCATTGTGATGCCTAAGGATATAAGGATGTGAGTGGAGGACAAGGATTTTTGTGTGTAGGCTAGAAATTAGTAGGATGTGCGGCTGCAGCCGACTTTGATAGAAACCGATACTCATCTGGAGTTCGTGGTGGAAATTGCAGAAAACCTTCACAAGCATAGCCGGTTACTTCGTTCTTGTCCATACGCTGACAGTTTAGTCAATCAATCGCCTCATTAATTTTTAATTGATTGCCTCTGATTGGTTACTTACTTCCTCTCAGGATTTTATTCTCTATCTACCGTATCAATCCCCTGCGGTACTTTCTGGACACCCAGTGTAAGGCTCAGATTTATCTTATGTACTTTTGCTTTTTGAATGGTCAAGTTCGTTGAATGGCAAATGGGCAAAATCATTCTAATAAAAGGGGGCACGAGTAAAAACATAAAATTTTTAATTTCTCTTACAGTATAATAAGCTCCTGGCTATTGCCAAAATATGGGACAAGCGAACCTCGTCAGACTGAATTAGAAGGGGGAGCACAATGGACCATAAGGTTGAAGTGTAATACTTTTTAGACTCCAGGATATATCTGAATCTATGAACCCCAAACTTTTGTCTATCTGCATGTATGGTTCACAGAACTATGGCCACAGAAATAATACTTAATACAAATTAAAAATAAAACTAATAACCCATAGACCCATGAGGTTAGCACGGAATTAGAAAATACTAATTTGATAGGAAAACAAACACAAGAGACCTCTTCTTAAAAGCGAAGATAATTATAAGAATATTTTTGAATGAGTTCATATTTTAAACAAAATAAATGAAACATTTTTGTTCCTTATTATATTTAAAAACACTTTTAAGGTTCTGGTGATAGTCCCGTGGTACAAGCTGTCTTAGAAGATGTAAAACGTATAAAGGTATCACCTCCTAAAAATGGTAAATTATATCCGTGTTTGTCGGATATAGAAGCATCAACGGCGAATGAAGACACAGAGGTTGAAGAACAAACTGATGATCATTCAGATGAAAATAATAGCAGGTGCGATACTTTATTGGATTGGATATTATTTTTCTTTTGTGTTAACTAAATATGAACAATTTATTAATTAGTTAATAGTTGAGGTACTTAAAAAACAAACTAAAAAATGAAAGACTGTTTTTTTTTTTTTAAATTTTTATAAAAAATACAAATCAGGGTGATTTTTTTTTAATTTTTATATATATATTTTTATAAAAGAGCTTTTTGCGTATTCGACTTGGAATATTTTATGAGTTTGTAAGTTATATCGGATGTCACAGAATTTAATTTATAACCATTATTTCTTTAACTGTTTCAACTTAAGGCAGTTCCAGCATTGTCTTATATAATTAGGACAAAAAACGGTTTGATTTTCATTATAGAACAAATACATGTACACATACACAACACATAGATATATTCACTATTCATATATACAAATTAATGTAATTTTTAAGTAAAAAATTATTTTAAACTTTTATATTTCAAAAACAAAACGGTAAAACGCGATTTAAAAAAAAAAATTATTTACTAAATGTTTCTTTACTATCCTAGTTTTTTTTTAAATTCTGTCGAGTATTTTTTTTAATACAACAGTTAATAGTTGGGCGGGCATGAAGTTTTACATGCTTCTAATGAGAGAGAGTGAGAGAAAATGATTACTTTGCTATTAATTATCTCGCGTTTTAAACGGTCAAAAATTCTGAAACTTCAAGATTTATTACAAAACGTTATTTTTAGCCTGTGCAAAAAAAAAAGAGAAAAATCTGTCGAAAAGTGGTTTCATGCTGGAATATCCTTAAGGGAAAATAACCACAGTTTTTCGGTTTGGAAAGAATTTCATAATGGTTTAATTTTTGTATATTCTTTGAGTCGTTTTTAATGTAAATTTCAATTTTTTTAAATATAAAGCAAAATGCTTTTAATTACCTGTTTCCGCTGTTCGAAAAAGTAAATTTTGTACGATACTTTTTTTTAAAAGTAACTTTGAAACAAATTGGGTGAAATTAAGAAAAACTTTACAAAACAGCTGAAATCAGAAAATAATCAATAGAATCAAGTAATGGGAGAAAAAATATTTATTCCATTAAAAAGAAAAAGTTTATCTTAAAAACCACCATCTGATTTACAAAAATTTAAAAAATTATATTACTTTGTTAATCCAAACCAGAAATTTTTGTTTTATACTTTTTTTTCCTCTAAACCTAACTGTTAAGGAAACAAAAACTTGTTAATTAAATTCTGGATACTCTGCGTATTATTCTAATACGAATGTACATCTTTAATGTATTATTTTTTAAGATTACGCGAAAAATATTATTAAAGTTTTATCGGTCAAGTACGTTTTCTATTTAGTCCGGGAGACCAAAGGGTTTTTTTCAGGATGATGAGCATCAAGCTGGTACTTTGTAAGTACCTTCGTTTTGACAAGACGCCCAACTTTTTTAATTATAAAACTTTGGAAAAAGGTATCGAAATTTTCTGGAAGCCGTTGAACATTGAGGATGAGAGACTCGGAGTCCATTCCATTGAATTTGTAGGACGAAAATTTTTCCTAGTTCTTCACTTGATTATCTTACAATTAAACTTAAAAATAACTTGATGCTTGTAAACTTTGGATGAACTGTCAAATCGACATGTTCAACAGCTTCCAGAAAATTTCGATACCGTTTTCCAAAGTTTTATAATTAAAAAAGTTGGGCGTCTTGTCAAAACGAAGTTACTTACAAAGTACCAGCTTGATGATGCTCATCATCCTGAAAAGACTCTTTGGTCTCTCGGACCAATTGATTTGAAATGACTGGACAAATTGAGCGAGAGATAACTGACAAATTTTAAAAAAAAATCCACAAAAATAGATCTGATAAAATTAAAAATCAAGTGAAAATGTCCGTAAATTTAAATTAAAATATTAGGTGGTTTTTAGACTATATATTCTTAATTTATGATTTGAGAGTATAGCTTCTTGACAAAGTTGGTAGTGCGGGAAAGCTATATTTTAATATCCTTGCCATTGCAGTTCTGAAAAATGTTAAAAATAGAGTCACAAACTGTTATATTTTCCACAAAAAAAATTTCTAAAAAATTTGATCGAAAAAACTGATAATATCTCTTTCCGAATCATACAAAGTAATTCTTTCTGTCGCCATCTTTAACTTTTAAAAATTGCGCCGAATTTCTCAACGTCCACTTCGACCCACTTCTTCAGATTGATCGTTGATGACTATAACGACCGTGGTCATCATGTGGAACGACTGAAGGAATATTTTGATCGTTGTGAGCGCGTCTAGTGGAACGCACTGAATATGTAAACAGCATTAGTATAAAAAGAATTGTGGGAAGATCAAAGGATTGAGATTAATTTAGTAAGCAACTCTATTCTAAAAAAAAACAATTTTTGTGATACTCGGATTTATAGAGATTTTTAACATTTTATTCAGTGTACTAATTTTACGCCTGCTTTAAAAAAAGGTCCCCAATATACGTAAATCCAAATTTTCCTTCAATTTTTTCGTTTAACAAGATCTAATTGCTCTGGATGGTAAACTCAAATTGCGTGCAATTTAATTTTTAAATTCAGTATAATGAAATCGTGATAATATTTTGTTTAGAATTATTAATTTTTTAAGCATACAACGAAATTTTTTATTATTTTTTTATCAGTATTATTTAAAAACAAATATTTATTCCTTATTAATAATAATAATAATATGTTATGTAGTAAAGCATCAGAAAAAGTTAATTTTATTTTCAAATTGAAGAAATGAAAGTGAAATTTATTGATTATAGACAGTATTTCGTTTTTTAATGAACGTTAATGTGATTGATTTTTTTAATTTTTTTATAGCTTTGGTATAAGATGGTTTTATTTTGATTTTTTTTTTCTAATAAAAACAAAAATGCATTATGCAAAGTATTTTATTGGATAATTTCCTAACCGATAGTTAGACAGTTTTTAAATGGCATAGTTTTCAAAATTAAGATAACTGCCGTATCAAACTTTCCTTCTTTATGTTAATAGCCAGGTAGCAATTAGATGTAAAAAGTAATAAACTTCGTAATCCAGAAAAATCTTTATTAAATCCTAAAAATTTTACCCTTTATAAATGTCCAATCTTTCAAAAACATTAAAATGGGCGTGTTTGGTCGAACTAAGTCCCGAGTTAAATAAGTTATTAAGAATACTGAGCTAAGTTTTCGGCTGGGATACTTTATAGATACTTAGAAACTTAGACTATGACGCTTATTACTTAAAATAATCCGTATTCCTAATATAACTAATCAACAACAAATAATAAACTGACAGATTTAGAAAATTTCTCAATTCGTGTCAAATTAACTGATATATCAATGTTTTGTTTGCTATATGTACTCTAAATAAACAAATAAATATGGCTACATTATAGTCAACAAGCCTGTCCAGGCCGAAAAGTGCTGTACTTAGTCGCTCAGAGCTTTTTAGCGAAATTCCTCCAAAAGAAATTTCCCAAAAGAATGCTTCTTTCTCCAAAAGAAAGAAGCAGCTATTTTTGTACCGATGTTGGAATTTCGGAAAAATTTCTTCAAATGTTCATCGATCGTACTTACTAGATGTTAAAATTCACATATATATATATATATATATATATATATATATATATAAATTTTAATCAACATAAAGTTTATGTGTCTGTAGACTTTCTAGCGGTCACAGTTTTATTCCGATTGGAATGAAATTTGGTATTTGAGGCGCTTTTGGTATTCAAAAGGTCGTCAATATCGTTAATGGTAAAATCGGGTGAGAGGAAGGGGGAAACACAAAATTTTCATCTCCCTTTAAGACATTCGAAAGAGTCATTTTGCGGGGAAAGACGTAAGGGGGGGGGGTATCAAGCTACCATACCCGCAGCGTTACAGAACCTGTGTTTTGCTTCTCTAAAATGATAAAATTACTTATATAATTCATTATTACTTTCCAAAATGCATTTGAACATACCTTCATCTTTGGCTCAAATAAATCCTTGTTTATTGAACAACAATTTACATAGTTTTATAAAAACTTCTCTGCATTTTAAACTCTGTTTTATTCGATTATAAAGATTAAATTTGTAGTTTCTCCATAAGACCCAATCTTAAAAGTATGATTTTCAATATCGAAGAAAACGAAAAAATCCATTTAAACTGAAGTATACCAATGAATTCGTATTGACTTTTTTTATAACATATTTAATTTACAGAAACTTCTCTGCATTTTTTTTCTCTTTCGAACGTCCTTAATATTTGAAAAATCGGAAAATGTCTTAGGAGTAAAGTTGTAGGCACTTATTTTTACTATAATTTTGTTTCTTAACAGTACAATATAAATAGTTTCTATTTTTCGAAAATTATACCATTTCAAAAACTGTAATAATGTTAAATAATTTTTGCATAAGAAGTTGTCGAAATGGCCATAATCGATATGTGATCTTCGTGTCAAATTGATTTCGTAGCGCATACGTACAAACATTTTAAGATGTACACTTGCATTTATGACGGTGCACTCAATTTAGTACGAATACCACATGCCGAATATGGCCAAATTATATTTTGGGGAAAAAAAAGTGATTAATATAGAGATACTTAAAAAAATATGTAAAAATTTAGGTTGTAGTCATTTTTTTTTATACTATGGAAATATTAAATAAATTACTTTCTTAATAAATTTCTATTTTTTACATACAATTATTTACACTGTTTTTTTTTTTATTATATTCTACCTTAAGGAGAATTCAATGATTCGATAAACGATGAATTCTCCTTAATATAATAATTTTGGTATTATATTTTATAGAATTCATTGAATTCTATTAAAAATATTTTTGAATAAGTAAAACACTAAATTTTTTTTGCATATCCATTATTTCTATTTATTTAAATTTGTTAATTTTTAATGTTTCACGTATTACCCCATCATTATGGGGTAATACGTGAAACATTAATGTCATAAATTTAAATAAATCAAAATTATACATAAATATTTTTGAATTTGCTCTCTATAAAATATAATCCAAGACGCTATTACCCAAAAGTTCACAAAAATAAAAGAAATTTTTTCAAATGAAAATTACAGCATTGACAATGATGAGGAAGACGAATCAATTGCTGGATCTGATATAGCCGATACAAGTCTTGGACGTGAAATATTGGAAGCTGTGAATAGAAATCATAATAATTCAAGAAATAAACGGGTATATATTATATAAAAAATTATAGAAGTATGCATTTATTTTTATAAATAAATACATTTTTATAGCAAATTTTGGATGAAAGTACAACAACATCAGATATTTCAGATGTATTGAATGATATGAATGAATATCTAGATGAACAGTCAACAGATACAGATGCTGGACCAACACCACCAAAGAATTTACGCACTTCACCATCGGTATTATTTTTAAATTTACACTATTCGATAATTATCACATTCATACAAACAAACTCATTTGATTAGCTTTTCTTATTACGCCTATTCGATTAATACCATAGACAGGCATATAGAGACAGAAGTTAAACTGCCTTTTTAGGCGAGGATAGAAGCCGTTCCATGGCGTATATTCTCGGGGAAGGAAGACGTCCCTCAGCCTTGTATTGGCAGTTGTCGTCAATGATATATGTATACAGCTTGTATTTTAAAATAGACCCAATCTGGAAACAATATATAGTGCATCTATCGCTGTCTATATGCAGTGACTATGATATGATGTCTGTACTTCAAAGTCATCTTTAGTAATTATTTCGAACAAATTTTCTATAATTTGGGAAACAGCTAAATTATTCATATTCGCCATATTAGCTCAACTGATGCTTGTACGAACTCACAATGCCCAAAACGAGTATATTTCGGAGGAACATAAGCCAACTTATTAGCCAAGACGAACACCAATAGATGACTTGCAAATAAATGTTAGCGCTGAAAGTATATCAGCGTCTACATTGAATGCACTCATTTACTAATAGTGTTTTCTTTTGACTACCCTCGTACCCTCGTTGAATATATGAACCTTCAGGAAGACCTGATAAGCAAGTTCCTGGTTATTGCCAACATATGGGAGAAGCGAATCTTGTCGGATTGGAGTAGAAGGGAGACCACAATGGACCATAAGGTCGAAGTGCTATACTTTTTAGACCCCAAGATGTATCTATCTATCTATCTACTTTATTTTATATTTTATTTGAGGATTCCTAATTTTCAATTACGAATAATACATGCTTCTTATGTATTAGGTATAGCATCTGGCGTAGATTGGTAGGCTAGACGAATTCATTGTGCTATATTAGTTCTTAGGTACCATGAATCACACAATAGAAAGCAGACGTGTACTTCCTTAAGCGCTAATAGAAAAAATATTAAGAAATTATAAAATGTTTTTGTTTTTTTATATAGAAAAATGGAACTGCAGCATCGCATTCGTTTAATTACAAACGTTCATCCACATCGTCATCTTCGAATACATCATCCAGTTACTTATCTTCGCCGAGTAAATCAACGTATACAGACAAACCTGATAATAATATTCCAACACATATTTTAGATGGTGATTCAACTGTTCCGTTAATACATACAGTTAGTTTTTATCGACGTCAACAGAATCAAGAGCAACGAACTCCAATTAAAAAAATTGTTCGGCAATCTGCAATTGATACTGCAAACGATGACGACTTTCAAAATGTTTGTGATAAAGAAAATGATCAGAAACTGATCAATGAAAAAATTCAACATCTTATGGATGAGGTAATTTTTAAGATTATTTAACAAGCTTAAACTAAGTTAAAAAAAGGTGGAAAATTGTATTGACAGCCTTTTTGAAATTCACGTTAGAGACATCTGTGAGCAGAATATCGAGTTCTGAACCTATAAAATGCCTGTATTCTTTGATGACACGATAGAGTTATCAGCTTATAAATTTATAAATTGTTTTTTTTGTAAACTAGCGTCTATTTATTTCCATTGTTAGTATGGTTGCCTTTTGGTTATATTATACCAACGGAAGCGACTAGCGTTTACTTTATTTGACATTTAAGTAATATGTCTGAACATTGATACCATTTTTTGACATCAAATGCTTGATATGAAAAATCATACAAATCTAAGTTAGAAGTTCGTTTAAAAGCTCAATTTGTTCATTGGTTAATGGAAAACAAAAAAGACTTGAAGTGGTCTTGTCGTATCTTTAATAGTTTAAAAGATATTTAAATTTTACAGTCGCAATACTTTATTTATGTTTTGAATTTTTCCGTAGAAATAAAAAACCCCAAAAAACAAAACCCTCTCTTTTTTTTAAACTAAATTGTTTATAACTTTTGCAATTGTTTATGTGCGGGTTTGAAATTTTTGCACATTTTTCTAGTACGTTAAACGAGTCCAACGCGCTATCGCACGTTTTTTAATTCGCAGTAGTAAGAATTAACACGTTTTTTAACTTATTGACTAGACTATATACGTAAAATACTGACGGTCTGTGTGTCTACCAAACATATCTCAAATTGGTTAATATGTTACGCATTTGTGGCCATTTCATATGATTCAAAAAATCGTATCGAAAAGATCTTTTAATATGACATTTTCTGTTTCAATTACTTCCATTCAGAACAATTATATATATATATATATATATATATATATATATATATTACTAAACAATTTTTTAGAAGCTTCGAAACATGACAATTTATACTTGTCCGAATTTTTTTTAGGTCTGTAAACAGCAAACAGTAATTTCTCAGACGAGTCAAGCAATAAATTTATGTACATCAACAATAGAATTTTCTGGATCAAGCGAAGAAGTAGAAGCAGAACGATTACTGTTACTTGCAACACAACGTCGTCAAGCTGCATTACATGAATCTCAACGATTACGTATTGAACGAACATTATATCCAACATCAAATAATTCGAATTTATTAAATGTGGATCATTGTAGTATTACGATATCGGATATTGTTCTACCATTAAAACGGGATTATATTCGAGCTTTAACTGCTGGTAATATTTTATTTAAATTTTGAAATAATTTTTCAGCTCAAGAGGTCAGTCAGCTGTCTAAAAAATACTAATTTTCGTTAAGCTAAAATTTTTTTTAACATGGTATGGTAATTCATGTGTGTCAGAAATAGGTGATCATTAAATATACAGGGTTGTAGAGAAACAGTACGCCAAGAAAATAATGAGCCATGAAAAACCTAATCGGAAATATCTCTTGAATGAATTTCAAAAATTCGATACATTCAAAGATATTTAAGATTTTAATTACGTAGCTACCATTTGGTAAATTGGTGGCATTCGCCTTGAGGCGTCAAGATTCCAATCGATGATAGTCTATGAATGTTGAGGAACTGAACAGTCTGGAACTGAATAACACAGTCTAGCTGGTCTGGGTACCGGTCCAGCTAGACTGTGTTAAAGGGAACGAAGCAGCGGACTCGTTGGCACGAAAGGGGTTGCCTTGAACGCCCCTTTCACCTGAGCCTGTCATTCCCATAGCAAGTTGCTCCGTAATTTACCGAATCAAGGAGTGGCTACGATAAACCCATCTCGATTACTGGGACTTTAGCTGTGCAGTAGTCGGGTTTTAGTTTTTGTGCTGATTCGTTGTTTTACTGGCACTATATTACAATTTTATTTTAGTTAAAATCAGTATTTTTATTAGTACAGCTAATTGCTCTAGACTTTTATAATATCTTCAAATTTTAATAAATAATAAATTTTAGCTGGAGGATTGGGACACCACTTCTTATGTTTAATCCGTTACGCTGAACATGTATTTGCTACCCCATTAATTGCAACAGGTAATCCACCAAATCCACCACAAATATGTATTCGAATACCTGGTACATTAAAATTAGAACAAGTTCATCCCGAGTTTACAATCACTGTTGAAGTGTATTCAATGCAAGCTCACGAAGAAATTTTACCGCATGAAATAAAGTATCATATCGCTGGTAAAGATAAAAAGGTAAAAATATTACAACAAGTTGTATGCACGAATTTTTATTTAAAAAATAGTTTTTTACATATATTTGAAAACATTAGTTTTAAGGTATTTCTAACGGCATGCGAGTAAAAGTAGTTTTGCACAAAATTCTGCAATAAATGTTAAGTTGTCAATATTGAACACATAAAGGATAAGGAACCCATCCATACTGTTTAGGAAACATTTTTATTAAAGTAACTTTGCAAACAAAACTGGATATATGTAAAGAAATAAATTAGGGATGCTTTGAGCCTAAATAAGATGTAATTTACCGTATCGTTTACGAAAAAACAATAAACAAAGATTACTTTTTGACAAATATTTAGGCTATTCCAAAAGTAAATTGTACAAGCAGCAACGTTGCTTTTACAATTACAATACGCTGACCATGTGCTGACTGCTATACCGTGCACACAGATGAGCAATGTATGACAGGGTGTTACACAGCATTGTCAGATTTACTGCACTAATACAACTACTATTTAAAGAGTTATCTTTTCCCACTTTCTAAGATATTGCGTTCTCTCTCATTCCGATAGAAATACCTTAAAACAAAACCCCAAAAAAATAATTTTTATGTTTATTTTTTCATATAACGTAGGTTGGTCCAATTCAACATATCTAGTATAACATATATAGTACAGCTAACAAATTTATGTACAAACCCACAACGTTAATTGTAAATCTTTTTTTTTTAATTTTTAGTCTGGTAAATTATTAACTCCAAAAAAATCAAAACATTCTTCACAAGATTCAAAACTTGTGAAACCGTCAATTCAATCACCAGCTGGTCCAAATGCCGTTCGAACTTCATCATTCCAATTAATGGGTTACGTAATATTCTCGATTAAAGAAGTAAATCGAACTCAATGGTCATTGAATAAAGTACCGTATATAAGTCCACTTGAAGGGAATATCCAAATGCGTGTGCATTGTGATATTTCTGTAAATGTTGAGATGCGTGGATTTTTAACAATGTTTGAGGATGTTTCTGGTTTTGGAGCGTGGCATCGGCGATGGTGTTATTTGAAAGGTGAATCGTTAAGTTATTGGAAATATCCAGATGATGAACGTAAAAAAGTAAGTTTATGGACTAAAAAAATTAAAGAAAAAAATATAATTCCTTTGGAGAATTTTATAACAATTTCCTAATTTTTTCGCTAATAAGTTTCTGGATAGACAAGAAAACTATAAGTGAGCGTAATTTTCAGGCCCGTCATTTTAACCCTCGAAAACATCTACAAGTGAGAAACAGAAATCTCTATATGAGAGAGTCGTTTTTCATGCCTGGACCTTTATTAGAGACTGAGACTGCCACTTGCCTCTATAAGCGAGAGTCGAGCGTATTTATTATCCGTTATTTATGGCGCTTTCTAAATTTCGTGGAGTAACAACAAATTCAAATAAAAATATATTTATATATCTATCACAGTTTCCTATATTTTTTATTCCTCTATTAGTGAGAAAAAACCGCAGAATGAGAAACTTAAAAACCTCCATAAGCGAAAAAAAGATTCCGGTGTCATCCAATTGTCGCTTATAACGACTATCGGATATAGCGTCCTTAGTTATGTGGTCCCTTCAATGTCGTTATATCCGGTTTTGACTGTATTCAGAATAAAATAGTTTTTTTACACACCTTTACGAAAACATTTAGGGAGTAAATCGTTATGATATCCATCCAAGGAATCGTACTTTCAAGATTTTCGTATATATATTTAGGAATATCATATACACAAATGTTAATAATAATAATAATTTTTTTAGGCTCCAATAAATTCGATTAATTTGCAAGGTTGTATCACAGAAAATGTAAACTTGGTTAGTCGAGATATTTGTGCACGGCCGAATACATTTTTATTAGAATTTGTTCGTCCACGACAGCCTAGTGATGCGGAAAGTCTTGTTATGGTAATCAAAAAAGATCGAACTTTAATTCGGTAAGTAATTTTCTATCTGTATGTAAACTACATAATTGAGCTATTTAATTTAATACATGAACAACCTTAAATCTTTCTTTGAAATTATTTAAATAAATCATTAAATTTTTTTAGGCATTTGTTATCTGCAGACACAAAAGAAGAACGAATTGAATGGTGTCAACAATTAAATAAAGCTCTAATTTCAATAAAATCATTTAAATAACATAAATTTTAATTATTTTGTATTATTAATTAACTAATAATAATATAATGGCCATCATCATATTCATATATTTCATCAATATATTTGCATTTATATTGATTTTAAAAGTCGTATATATCTTTTATACTAATTATTATTAATTCCACTTTATACATTTTCTTTTGTTATTAACTTATTGATAGGTATATTATAATAATTGGAGGCATTTTAAGGCCTTCAATCAATATTAAAGTTTATAATTGTAAAAATATTTCATGTGTATAAATAAAATTAATATTTGTATATCATGGTTTGTT
Organism: Nineta flava; assembly: GCA_963920215.1. Taxonomy (NCBI): domain Eukaryota; kingdom Metazoa; phylum Arthropoda; class Insecta; order Neuroptera; family Chrysopidae; genus Nineta; species Nineta flava. The sequence continues at coordinate 73,159,180 of OY986044.1, forward strand.
ATTTTTTCTTTTCATTGATCTGAGTACACGGTAAGTGCACCGCCAAGTTCCGAGCCGCATTACTACTATTTTTTGCGGATTGTTTCGTAGCTATTTCAGCATTCTTATACCTAAGCTTCAGGGTGTATTGGTAGTCTGATTTTCCTAGTTCGGCGTGATGTACACCGATAAGTCATGAAGTACAGTAATACCCCGAATTTACGCGATAGGTGAACCAACCGATAACTGTGTTAAGTCGGGGTACAATCTGGTATACAAATTTATCTAAAAAAACTTTATTGGGGTCAAAATATTCGGTCATTCAAGTTGACAAAATAGTTCAAAAATTTATGAGTCAAAAACAAAATTGAAAATGTCACAATTCATAAACGAGGTAAAATAAATTATATTTAAAGGAGAGGTTGATTGTATTGCGTAATGATAGTGTAAAATTAAATGATTGATATAATAAATAATTATTATTTAAATAAATAATAAATATATGTTAAAGATATAATTGATCTTTATTGAATTGATTTATGAAATATTATATTTTAATATGTAAATTATCAAGGTTGTTAACATTCAAAGCAACCGTGATAATAGGGGGAAGTTATAGTTGTTATGCAACAACTAACTAAAAATGATGAACAAAATTATAATAATAATTTAAAGAAGAAGCGATACCGCTACAATAGCATCAATAAGTTTTAAGTTGGCATTACTTAAAAAGGAGAGGTAGAATGGATGGAGCTGTGTTCCACCATCATAAACATCATCAAAGTCGTATGACGTATGCTATTGTAATGATGGATCATTTTTATTATTTATAAATTATACTTAGTTAAAGCTTATCTGTTATTAAACAAAATCTTATTAAATCAATCGCTTCAGGGAGAGGGATCATTTTTATTATTTATAAATTATACTTAGTTAAAGCTTATCTGTTATTAAACAAAATCTTATTAAATCAATCGCTATATTTATAAAATATAATTTTTTGTTTTTATTCAATTTTATTTAATTTTTTGTTTCTCAGTCATTGCATGATTCTTACAGCAGAAGATTTATGATTCGATGATGTTTATCATAGACCCTAAACACTTATATAGCCTCCATGATGTTTATGATGGTGGGACACAGCTCCATCCATCCCTCCCCTCCTTTTATAAGTGATGCCAACTTACAATTTATTGATGCTACCATGGAGACTATATAAAGGAGATCTAACTCAAACGGGAAAATTGACTAGGTTAGTGTAGTGTCTATGGATGCTACCATTACGGAATACACACGTTGTAATTAGATTAGTTGTATCATCGCAATACCAGATGTCCGTAGTTTGAAAATATTAACTGTCAAATTATTTTCATCTTCACGTGTTCTAATTTTGTAAGCATGTACGTTACTTTGACGTTATGTTAATAATCATCTTACAATTTATTTATATCTATATATATTTAGAAACTAAATAAATAATAAAATAGATAAATTCTTCAAACAAAATATTTACAAATGGCAATCACTAACAAAAAGTTTAACAAACGAAAAAAATTCAATAAAACAAAAAATGTTAAAAAAACACGTAAAGAAATTCGGAAGGAAAATCGAAAACTTAAAAAATTAAAGCGTAACGAATATTATTCGAAAAAAGAAAAATTAAGTGATCATGATGAGAAACAAGTGATTATGAAAAATACTGAGAAAATGAAAAAAAAAACATCGGTAAGATAAATTGATGTTGATAGTTTAGTAAAAGTGCAAAATGCAAAGAGGGTTTAAAGTGGGTTGCTTTTGGGGAACTGAATCTATCATATATTTTTTGAGGCGTAGATTACGATTAAATAGATCCCGCGACAAAAATAGAAATTGCCTTACGTATACGTTTCGAATATGAAAACAAACCTCTTGTAGGGGTAAAAATCTATTAAAATCCCAAAAATCGCATTTTACGTTATTTAAAAATAAATTAGAATGAAATTTTAAAAATCACCCTAAGATTGGCGAAATTTGGATGATTTATCAATAACTCGAATAAAATAAACTTTCATCAGAAAGCATAAAAAATTAGCTTCACGGTATTAACCCTAATTTACTCCAAAACTTGATTGATTAGAATATTTTGCAAATTTTTACTGGGCTATGAGTGGTCTTGTTTTTTCATAAATTCGATTTTTAGATTGAAATTAGTTCTATTGATATATTAACTAAGCAACGTACAAAAGAGGAAAAAGAAAAACAACAGTTAAAAAAGGAAATGCAAAAGCAGAGAACTAAACAACTTTTAGAAGCGAATGAAAGTGAAGATAAAAACATAAAAAAATTAGAAAAACAACTAAAATTAAATAAAAAGAAAACTGATTCCATAACGAAATCATTTTCTGGTGACGGTTTGGATTGTATCCTTTTGTACAAAAATATTGTGTATACTATGATGCCACGATTTAACAATAGTTTCTTTTAAACTCAATAAGGTATGACGAGTGTTCGTGTTTTTAATACAGACAAAAACAACAGATACCACTAAGTATATTAAAACTTTCGGGAAAATTAAGAATGAAGCTATTACACTACTAACTAAACACATAATATTTGTAATTAGCTTAATTACAGTAATTTTCACAGGATTGACTTAGGGCGGCCGATTAACCTCGGAAGACGATTATGTATAATTATTAATTTACTCATTCATTGAGGGGTGTTCAATTAGGGAGACAATCTTATCATGGGCTGTAGGATTATTAGTAATTGGTGTAAATATTTAAATTTTATTTCATATACTTAGAATTAACTCATTCATTAACTTGGATAATCTTTATATATTTCTTAAATTTGTATAAGATATTCTTGAAATGTGTGATTCAGAAACACGAAAAACTGTTGCGAATGCACATAAAAGTTTGGGCGAATATGACATTGTAGCAGAACTTGAAGATGATTTCATAATTGATGATGAGAAAGAAATCTACTCAAATAACTTAAATGGTTCTGAATCTGACAATAATAGTTTTGAAGTTGATTCCGTTGACAATGTTGATTATGATGATGAAGCACAATTGTCAGAAGATCAGATGAGTCAAAACGATAATAATTTATCGGATGAATCTGATTATGAACACAATTTAATTTCAAATAAAAATAAAAAGTTAAAAAGAAATGTTATAGAATCAAATGAACGTGATTCGATGGAACAAAATAGAAAGCAATCAATTAAGAAAGTAAAGAAAACTAAAAAGAGTAAAACAAATAACAATTTCGATTCAAATGAGTCTGATTCCGACAATTCTTCGAAACTGGACAGAAATAATGCAATTAAGAAAAGAAAAATTATCCCAAAGGATGACAGTTCTGATCCATCAAGTGAATCAGACACAAAAGATGATACAACTAATGAATGGGAAGATATTTATGGACGAAAACGTGATCAAGATGGACAGATTATCTCACAGAAAAGCGTATATGTTCCACCCGCTTTGCGAAATGAGCTATCCGATAAAGAGAAGGTAGCAATTGAACGATTAAAACGAGAAATGAAGGGTTTAATGAATCGGTTGACTGTTAGTAATATGATCAGTGTCAGTCAACAAATGGAAAGTTTATATAATCGTGGTGACCATAGTCGACATAATTTAAATAATATTTTTTGTGATTTAATTAATGACGCGATTATACAGTCCGTGAGTACACCATCAAGTATTATGATTGATTATGCTATACTTATTGCCATCCTTCATGCAAACATTGATACTGAAATTGGTGCAATTTATTTGGAAAAAATCATTGGAAAATATGATGAAATTTTAAAAGGTCAGGATAATGATGACAACAAAAAACTTCGTAATGTTGTACATATCATTTCCGTACTTTATAATTTAAAAGTAATTCACTGTACAATGATACATGATATACTACGTAATTTAATTACAAATGGTTTAACCGAACGTAATTCAGATTGTATATTGTTAATGTTACAAACAGTTGGACCAGTCTTACGGAAAGATAATCTAATATTAATGAAAACAACACTTGAATGTATACATGATGTCATTAATTCGACATCTGAGGATGTTAAGAGCAAACAACCGTACGTACAAATTGTTTTTTATCTTACGTATTTATACAAATTGTTTGAGAGTATATTATATTAATTCCTGTATTCCCTTGAGGGACGTAGGGCCACAACAAATGCCTTCCACCGTACTCGATTCTGAGCCATTTGCTTTATTTCTCTCCAGGTTTTTCCTTCTTCTTCTATCTCTTACTCGACTGACCTCTTCCAGGTTATCTTGGGTCTTCCACGTTTTCTGCTTCCTTGGGGGTTCCAGTCTAGGGCTTGTCTGCTGATGGTATTACATGGCCTTCTTAAGGTATGACCATCCACCCAAACTTGGCTTGAAAGTATATAATATTGTTATTAAGGATGTTCCAGTATGAAACCACTTTTCGACAGATTTTGCTCATTTTTTTTTTTGCACAGGCTAAAAATAACGTTTTCTAATAAATCTCAAAGTTTCAGAATTTTTGACCGTTTGGAACGCGAGATAATTAATAACAAAGTAATCATTTTCTCTCACTCTCTCTCATTAGAAGCATGTAAAACTTCATGCCCGCCCAACTATTATCTGTTGTATTAAAAGAAATACTCGATAGAATTTAAAATAAAACTAGGATAGTAAAGATATTTACATTTTATTATTTTATTTAGCCAAATCGATATTAATTTCTCAATTTTAAATTTTATTTCTTTTTCAGTTCACGTTTACAATATTTAGTTAACACTTTAACTTCAATCAAGAATAATAACTTTATGAAAATTCCAAATTACTCACCAGATGATGTGCCTCAAATGCGACAAGTTTTACGTAATTCACTTCGTCCGGGAAATCAAGTAGTTCAATTAAATATTTCATTAGATGATTTATTAAATGGTAAGATAATAGCTTTAGGTGGAAGTATAAAGATACGATCTATTTCAGACTGTATATCGGCCGATAGTTTAATCATTGGTTTAAACTTAGGTGAGACTGGATATGCAAAAATAAAAGGTTATCATTTCTTCTGTTAAAGCAAGAAGAAAAATACAGAATAAACTTGTCCTGTAAAAGACAGGACTTGTGGGAAACCCACAAGTTTTATATAAAAATTAGATCCCGGTCAAATTGTTTGAGTTTTTGATATGTTGTAGTATATACTCCCCTAATCAAAAGACTCAATGGTTACAAATATCTAAACGTACCTGGTTTGTATTTACAAAGTTGTCGGTCATTAGGATAATAATACGTAAGAGGGGCACCGCAAATGGGTCTCTAGCACCTAAACCAAGGGGTCCTCTGTGCCCTCCTTGAGTACAACCTGTCACCCGAAGGCGACACGTCTCCGGGTAAGAGGTGCTATTTTAAGCAGATGGAGCTATAGGATTCTGTTGAGGCCAGACGCCGCACAGAAAGCCCACAGCTTCTCCACCAGTATTGATGGATCCAGGGTTTCGGCCCCAAACATTCTATGTCTGACATGCTGCAAGTTTCTGCAGTTGCAATTGACATGTATAGAGGTTTCATCGTCCTCCATACAAGTCCTACAAGTGGGATCCTCAGAGATCCCCAAGTTATGAATCGACAGTGTCCTGTCAAGAGTTCCGCCACCCTTCTCAACTGTATTCTAGTGAGTTTTAACCGAGCAAAGTAGAATGGCCTAGCTGTGGTTATGCACAGCTTGGCCGGTCGCATGCCCTGCGCAAAACCCCAGTAATCGAGATAAGCTTGTCGTAGCCACTCCTAAATAATAAATAACATGATTAAATCCAAAATTTTGTTTTAGAACTTTGTCATTATCTATCAAATCAAACCAGATCAAATGTTCTAAATGGTCACGATGCGTTAACATTAACAGTTTTGGAGTTAGATAGCCCAAGAAAAATTGGACAAAATTTAACCTTCTTTGCTTGGGCTGCAACTCCGTTCTTTTTAATTTTAGAGTTAAGTGGCCATTGAGACTTGATTAGGATAATCGAACCCTGAACTTTCGTATTATTATTTGCAATAAAAATATGCCCATCGTTTTACAAATAATTCATATCTTATAAACATTGAATAGGCAGAATTGTTAACAATTCAAACATTGATATACAACTCAGTATATACTGGGTGTTCAAACAATTAACTCAGTTAGTTGTTACATTACTTGTTTATTTTATAGTTTTTATATTTCTTGAATAATTTAATTATACATTTAAAGTTGAGACACCTTTTAAGGCCATTACACAATGAAAAAAATAAGGAATAAGATATAAGAAATAGTACAGCGACCAAAACACAATGGGCGATAAGATACAATATTCAACCAATCACAGCGATTGAATACCAGCTGCTGGTGTGTGCACAAATGTCAAAAACATAAGTCGAAGAGTCGAGTGCGCATAACATTGTGATTGGCTGGGAATAAGAAATAAGGAATAGATATCCAACGCGACGGAAATTCTGTTGCTATATCTTATTCCTTATTTTTGAATTGTGAATTGATCAACGGTTCTGCCATCTGCTGGATTCCACAAATCCTTATATCTTATACCTTATTTTTTTCATTGTGTAATGGGCTTTACATATGTATTATCAACGCGACTGGAACTATCGTCCGATAATAAATCTGCAGTATCTTTTGTTTTCCTTAATTCAAATAAAAAATATTATTTCTTTTATCTTTACAGTCACCAAACGTGGAAAGTGGTGGATTGTAGGATCTGCATGGACCGGTGGTACTAATACCAACAATGAAAATGCTAATAAAAAAAATACATTAAGTACAGATGAAGAGATAACTAATCATGATTCTTTCTTACAATTGGCCATAAAATGTAGAATGAATACAGAAACTCGTAAACTTATTTTTATAACAATAATGAGTGCCCATAATTGTGATGATGCTTATGAGAAATTATTGCGTTTAAGTTTACCACATGGCCAAGATCATGAAATTATTAATGTCTTATTACTTAGTTGTCTCCATGAACGTAAATTTAATAAATATTATTCTGTGTTGGCGTTAAAATTGTGTGATTATGATCGTAAATATAAGGTAATATTTTTTTTAAATTTTACCACATTGAATATTTAATAGGGAATATGCATGAAAATTTTTTTTCACATTTATTTTCAGAATATGAAAATACTGTTAATACTGTAATAATATTTAAAAACGAAATTAAAATCCGACAAATATCAAGGAAGCTAATAAGCTTTTAAAGATTATTATCTGTCTCTTTCTTGCAAAAATACTAAAAACGTAGTTTTACGTGTATTTTAAATGGTGAAAGTGTAATATGACGTCACATAACATATCAAGAGGGCTATCACCCTCTTTGTCTAATCAGGAATTTCAATCATTCATATCTCGCTTATTTTTAAAGTTATTTAAAAAGTAATTTTACCTTGATATTTGTCAAGTAAACATGCTTCAATTCAAGTGAAAAAAATTTTCATGCATATTCCCTATTATTTAAAAATTGAAAAAAAAAACTATTTGAATCATTGGTGAACAAAGTGGGCCAAGATAAACGCACTAAAGTTAACCATATAAGATGATGAGTTAATTGCTTAAATATGAGTTCATTAACGATTTGCGTAAAGTAACTCTTCGTGTTAAGCAGGATTTACTTACGCATTGTATTACATAGATACGCTTTGCATTATTAAGATTCGTAAACTTATGAAATTTTCCATTAATTAATTTTATAATTTTAGATAATGTTGAGAAATGCAATTTGGGATAAATTTAAAGAAATGAACACTTGGATTGAATCAAAAGTACGAGTTCTTGCTTTATTTTTGGTACAAATGATTTTGAATAATGGTTTAAAAGTATCCGTTTTGAAAGTGATTAATTTGGGTGATTTGAATACACATTTACTTCGCTTTTTACGTATAACACTCTCTGGAATTATAATAGTAGAAGACACTGACATTGTGACACGTGTATGGGCCCAAGCAGGTGACGATCATAAATTTAAAGAAGGACTTCGTATATTTATTGAACAATTTTTGTTACGTCCAAATATTCTTGATGGATTAAAACCATCTAATAGATCTTTGTTAGAGAGTCGTGGACGAATTGCATTAAAAATTCTACAAAGAGATCGTCGTAACGGATTTAGTTTGTAAATAAATACATATAGAAGGTGCATAGTGATATTATGAAACAAATTCTTATAATTTTATTTGGTGAGATATTGCTGAATGGATAAACAGGATCATCACTGATAACAAATTTAATCATTTTACAGAAAATTATTGAAGTTTTTAAAACCGACAAAGTTAAAAATTTCGTATTCGTTGAGGATATTTCAATCTATAGATAAAATCTTCAAGATGTATTGTCCATATTATCTCGTCGCGTGCCATTGATTCGCCATCGCTAATCTATGCTGTATATTGTACATAAAACCACGAACTTACATAATATATTTATGTTAAATAAAGCAGTTTTTTTATAACTAAAATGTTGTATTTATTTCAAAATTAAATAAATTATATTTCATCAGAGATTATTTCATATTGTTATGCCGGCTGTACACACTCGGCGAGACATTCGTTAGGCGAGGAGCCACAAGTGGCGCTGTGTACACACTCGCCGAGTGTTTGGCCGGCAATACAGTTCTCGTCATTTAGTCAACAATATTACATGAATTTGGACAAACATCGTTATGTTGACGCGAAAGTATACACAAATAAACAAATATTAAATAAATAAATCACTTCAACAGAAGTAATACTGTCTAAATAAATAAAAAATTAGAATAATATGAAAAAGTTGGCTATTACGTCACAATCGTCTTTGGTGTAGCGGAAGCATACTGGACTAGCTATCCAGAGGCCCGAGGTTCGATTCCTGGTTGACGAGTTACTTTTTTCATATCAGTATTTAATTTAATTAAAAAGATATTACATGATGTTAAACTTGAAAAAGAATTGAATACAGTATTTATAATTAAAGAAGAAATATTAGATGAAAGTTTTACAATGAAACAAATTACATCAGAAACATTTAATGAAAATGTTAAAATAAAACAGGAACGAATCTATGAAAATGAAAAAATTAAAATTGAAAAAGAATTGAACACAGAATTAATCATGAATTAATAATCAAAGATGAAACATTTGATGAAAATATTTTGGAACATCAACAAATTCGTATATTTAGAATAAAGGAAAATTGTGACAAAAAACGTTTTACATGTGATGTTTGTAATAAAACATTTAACCTGCAAAGCCATTTAACTCAACATAAAAGAATCCATACTGGAGAAAAACCATTTTCATGTGATGATTGTGATAAAACTTTTAATCGGCAAAGCAATTTAGCTGTACATAAAGAAATCCACGCTGCAGAAAAACCATTTTCTTGTGATGTTTGTGATAAAACATTTAATGCAAAAAGCAATTTAACTCAGCATAAACGAATCCACACTAGAGAAAAACCATTTTCCTGTAATGTTTGTGATAAAACATCAACGATCGAAGCAATAAAACTATAATTTTCTGATATTTGTTTTGACATCAGATAATTACAAGAAAAGCTCAGCTCATTGAAAATAAACTCTGTAAAAAATTGTTTAACGTAGAAATTTAAATTAAATAATAATAAAAGTCACAAAATTATTAATTTAAATAACAAGAAATATTTTATTATGAAGCCATTTCTGGTAAATTAGCCCTCGGCCTAAAGTCTTTATTTCGACCTTGTCCGTTCTCGCCACATCAGAGACTAGTCAGAATACATATACATAGACTGTAATATCTTGGTTGTAATCTATGCAGTAGTTTGGTGTCTCCCACCCATTTATTTTTTATTTGTTAAATGCATGCTATATAGTAATTTTCATAACATGAATTCATTTGCGAGGTAGATGGATATCTAATATTGCCCATAAACTACTTAAGTGGCGCTCTTTTATAAAATTTGTGCAATGAATTTGTGCCGCATCTATTTGATATTTGAAAAAATGTGTCGAATAAAAGTTGTTCGCCATTAAAATACTAATAGTCTTTTGTACTACACATTTTTTGTACTACACAAAAATCAAATCGATTCGACACAAATCAACTATGCAATTTTTGAAAAAGAACGCCCCTGAATAAAGTAGCTCCGATCTCTAATATAGTTTCTATGGAAGTACTTGCATTAACAAAATTTTGGAAATAAATTATCTGTCAATAAATTTAAAATATAAAAAAGTGGCATATCAATTACTGTCAAAATTTATATTTAAAAAAAATTATTTGACAAAAAAATATATTATTCTTTCGTTGCACACAAAACTCAGCCATGTTTTTTAAGCCCCGGTCTCAGTGGTAATAACCACCGCCCGATTTTACGGCTCCCGATTTTTTTATTTGGGCTACATTAAGGGTAAGGTGTATGCCAATTAGCCAAGAACCATCCAAGAGCTTAAGGCCAATATCCGAGAAGAAGTGAGGGCGCTGGGACCCGAAATTTAAAACGAAATGTACATATATATAAAGCACATCATGCACTGATCTCCAGCAGCCTATATAGACATGGAGCTATATAGGAGACAGCCTATATAGAAAAATTTTGAATGTAGCGACAAAATATCAATGACCTACATGTCTATGTAGGCTGCTGGAGATCAGTGCATGATGTGCTTTATATATATACATATATATACATTATATATATGTATATATACATATATAATGTATATATATACATATATCCATCATCATGCACTGATCTCCAGCAGCCTACATAGACATGGAGGTCATTGATATTTTGTCGCTTCATTCAAAATTTCGAAATTTTCTACGTTATAAATAAAACCATGGTTATAAATTAATAAAATTTTGTATTTAGATAAAATTCATAAAGACAGAAATAAATGTCTTTTTATCGTCATTTTAAATAAAATAGCCAAAAATGTAATTAAAAATTTTATGTATAATGTTATTACGTAATCATTTTATTAAGGAAAAAAAACATAAATAAATCATATATTGGAAAATAAAGCGATTAACATAATTTAAAACTGCGTTTAAATAAAATATATAAATTCTCAGTTAGTTTTAAAATAATTGATTTACAAACGAAATATTGTCAAATTTTATATAATCGTAAGTACTTAACGTGACCTTAAATGAACTTTCATACCAATGGAGGGGAGAAAGTGAATGCAACAGTCAAGTGACTTCACTTTCATGAGTATTTAGAGGTGACTTTTGAAACATAGTTTGATTAGTATTCAAATTTATTTCAACATACAATTTTGAAAATGTCTGACAAAATGAATCCAAAAGGGAATTTATTAGATAATTCCGCTTATAAAAAATTACAAGATTATTATCGTGAAAATAAAGATAAATTGAATATGAATAATATGTTTAAATTAAATCCATCCCGATTTGAAACATTCAGGTAATAATAAAAATATGTTACAACAATTAACCAAATGTAGTAATTATATTTGAACATATTTAGTTTAACATTACCAACGCCTGAAGGAGATATTTTAATTGATTATTCAAAAAATCTGATTAATCAAGATATATTCAATATGTTAATCGATTTAGCAAAAAGTCGGGAAGTATTTGAAGCTCGCGATTTGATGTTTCAAGGTGCACCAATCAATATTACAGAAAACAGGTATAAATATAATACGCGCAAATACCTTCATTTTTTAAATGAATGTAATCTTATTTTTGTAGACCTGTTTTACATATAGCTTTAAGAAATCGATCAAAAGAACCAATTTATGTAAATGGTGCTGATGTTATGCCAGATGTGAATGCCGTGTTAAATCATATGAAAGAATTTACAGAGTCTGTTTTGAGCGGAAACTGGTTAGGACATACAGGGAAAAAAATCACAGATGTTGTAAACATTGGTATTGGTGGATCTGATTTAGGTCCTGTAATGGTTTATGAAGCATTAAAACCGTATGGTACAGGTATTAATTGCCACTTTGTATCAAACGTTGATGGAACTCATATTGCTGAAGTATGCAAAAAATTGAATCCTGAAACGGCACTATTTATAATCGCAAGTAAAACATTTACCACACAAGAAACAATTACTAATGCAAATACGGCTAAAGAATGGTTTTTGAAAGCAACTAATAATAATGTATGACTTAAAACTAATATTATTGGATGTTTTTTAAATTAATAAGACATTGGATACTTTTAGGTTGCAGCTATCGAAAAACATTTTGTTGCATTATCAACCAATAAAGAAGGCGTCACTAGTTTTGGTATAAATCCAGTTAATATGTTTGGATTTTGGGATTGGGTTGGTGGAAGATACTCAGTTTGGAGTGCAATTGGGCTTAGTGTTTGTTTAGCCATTGGATTTGATAATTTTGTGCAAATTTTAGAAGGGGGTCATTTTCTTGATAATCATTTTAAAACAGCACCAATTGAGCAAAATGTAATGAATTTATTTCTCTTTATTAAAAAAATTTTTAAATACAATATATTTTAATTTTCATTTAGGCTCCAGTAATTTTAGGGTTGCTTGGAATTTGGTATAATAATTTCTATGGATGTGAAACACATGCAATTTTACCTTATGATCAATATTTACATAGATTTGCTGCATATTTCCAACAAGGGGATATGGAGAGTAATGGAAAATATATTACCCGTAGTGGGCAAGTTGTAAGTTAAATTTTAATAATTTTGGATAGGATATATATAATGTCATGAACTGTAGAAGAATAGCTGATGCGACTGCAAAACGCGGATTAAAAGGTGTATTGTACGCCTTTTTTTGACAGTTCTCTTAAATACTGTTTTCTTGCATTGAGTTAGCCAACGTTTACTTAAGGACGTTCATTTGCTACGCTAGAGTCAAATGAGTAATATCTTTAATAAAATTTATTTAGGATTTGAAAAAAGTTGTAAAGTATATCAATAATCTTACAACGATTTATAACCTTTTTTTATTTGTCCTAAATAGTTTAAAAGTATTTATTGTAAAATATCAGGAAATGTAAATTCGAAATTAATTTGACTTGATGTGACAGATCTGACAATAAACTATGTTGTATATTTGTGTATATTTTTTTACTGTGCGCTGTCGCCAGTTTTCAAAATACGGTGGCAAAAACAAACCTAACAAAATAGTTTTAATTTTATTAAAAGTTTAAAACTCAGACAATAGAATCTATACTTACTTTTAGACAAAATTCAATGGCAAATTATTTACAATTAATTTTTTTTTTAGGTTGGCTATTCAACTGGACCCATTGTTTGGGGTGAACCAGGAACAAATGGTCAACACGCATTTTATCAGTTAATCCATCAAGGAACTAAAATGATACCATGTGACTTTTTAGCAGCGACACAAACCCACAACCCAGTACAGGATGGTTTACATCATAAACTATTATTATCAAACTTTTTAGCACAAACTGAGGCTTTAATGCGTGGAAAATCATCAGAGGAAGTGAAACTTGAATTGGAAAAATCTGGTGCAATATGTGATAATAAAACAAACTTAATAGCTCATAAAACTTTCACTGGAAATCGGCCTACGAATAGTATTGTTGTTCCAAAAGTTACACCATTTACTCTTGGAGTTTTAATTGGTAAGTTCAGTTTCTTTTTAAATCTTTTTGGATGTTTATTAGATTAAATGTTTTGTTGGTCTTTTTTTTCTCTCAAGAATATCGAAAACTAAATTTTCTTATCAAGATTGAATTTTTCCTGTCCTAGCAAAAAACTTAATTGTTCTGAACACGACCGTTCTAATTTTTGTAAATTTCTCGAAAACTGTATACTGTACTTTAATAATAGTTTTTTTTAATAAGGTAGTTGTCTTACAGTAATCGTGTTAAAAAGTTACAGCTCAGAACCCACATCATGTATATGAATATGAGATTGTATACTTTTTCCCTTGAATGTAACTCCGTATGCTTGTTCGCTTGGATTATTTATCAATCTTTCGTTAATCTATTACAATAATTAAATGGTCAATAGTTTTTGATGTGAAAACATCTATAGCGAGGCTATACAAGTATGATTTTATATGGGGATTTAAATAAAATTTCAGATTAAACCGTCACGTTTTCATAGTAACTATTGGCTATTTGGCAGTCGGCAATCATTGTATATAGGATATGTTTTCACATCATCTGAGTCCCGGACTCAAAATTTCTTTTTTTCTTCCAAATATAAATAGAACATCATTTTACATTGTCCTAGTTTTTAAACTAAATCGGTCGACGGATTTTTTAAATAAAAGTGTAATGTTAATCGTTCTCTTTTTCAGAGCGATTTTTAATCTAAACTAAACAGTAAATAATTTTGAAATTTTAAACAAAGTTAGATACTTATATTTTGAATAATTTCTCGAAAATTCAGCCAATTTAGATAACGCGTTTCACACGAGAATTACCTTAAATTAGTTTTCCTTATCTTCTTCATGTTAAAAATCCGATTTTCAGAATTGAATATTTCAAAACCTGTAGATTGAATTCGCTCAACTTTTGAGATATCATGTATGATGTCATTTATAATAAATTCTAAATATAAAAATTTCTGATCATTGTTTCTTAAGGATGTGCGAGCACTAGATATAGTCCATTTACAAAATTCTTCAAAATCGTATATAGTACATTCATAAAAGTCCACAATAATGTTTATTATTTTTCGTCGTAAGTTAAAATTTAATTTAAGCCCGTCATACCAGAATTTTATTGGATCAATCTCTTTATTAATATTTCTATTTTCTATTGCGTAGTTTTTTTTTTATTCGTCTTATTTTATTCCAAATGAAAATTATCAAAATATGTAAAAATATGGATTTCTCCATAAAAGCAATGCATTAAACCTCGAACTTTAACATTAAATAATTAATTCAAGACCCCCGTAACCTCCACCCCCCCTGAACCTTTTATAATTGATTTATATGCACTTCAATTACATGTAAACAAAAAAATCAGACCTTAATCTTTTTGAAGCTTCAGTGCTCGTACATCCTTAAGTAGGTAAAAAACTTGTTTAAACATAAAATTTTTAGTGAATTTTGATCCCTTCTATACTAAATTAATTAAATTTTTTTCAGCATTATATGAACATAAAATATTTACACAAGGTATTATCTGGGATATCAATTCCTTTGATCAATGGGGTGTGGAACTTGGTAAGGCATTAGCTAAAACTATCGCTAATGACCTATCAAATTGTGCGCCAACAAAAGGAGATGCCCATGATGGCAGTACAAATGGTTTAATCAATTTTATAAAAAAAGGATTATATTCAACCAAACCAAGTTGCTAGTCAATTATGCACGTACTCAACAATATGGACTGACAATTTTGCCTTATTCAAAATTTATGTATGTCACCTTTTGTGATGGACTGATTACAGATCAATGTACACTCAAATTCAATATATTTGAACCAATAAGTCACATTCTAAGCGTATATATTACTGAATATATGTATATTACATACAGTAACACTTAGAATGTTTCAACTGATTCAATTTTTATGAACGGGAGTGTACAGAATTTATTTAGTGTTTATATTTCTTGTAATTAAAATTTTAAAAACTCATATTTTATTTAAAAGCTTTCAACAGGATCTGAACTTATAAATATCAATGGAACTCGAGGGATATTACCGTTACCCCCTTTGTTACCTGTATAAAGCATATATGTGTGAACAAAATTTCTTTAGTAATACAAAACTTGATTATGAAAATAAAAGCTTTAGCTCTTTACTTCACACAGATCGACCAAAAATGGTATTTTTGGAATCAAAAATACCATTTGCGATGAAAAATTATCGATTTTCGAGGTTAAACACGCAATCTCTAAGTACATATTCAACTGTAGTCTCTATATAGAGGTAAATTATTAGAAATACAATTTTGAATAAAATTAAATTAACATTGATTTTTGATCAAATGTAAAAATATCACAACAATTATGGAACATAATAATTGACGGCAATCAATTTGGCATATTTTTATACTTTTTAATAATATTTTATATTATGTAATCAGTCCATGTAGTTTTGAGAGGTGTGTGTTTTGAATTAATATATATCGACAATATAAATCTGTAGGATGATAATTGATATTTTAAAAACAAATTCGTAAATAAGTCTAAAAATTGTCTATTATTTTGTAAATATATTATTTTTATAAATTTGTGAACATAATTATTTTATAAAACATTTTTTTTTGTAACAATTTTGTTTGGAAATAATACATATTTATTTATATTTAATATTCATAAATTATGTAATAGGAAACCATTTTTAAAGAGGTACGTATTAAGTTAGTCATGAATTAAATAAATTATAAACTTTAAGGATGCACGAGCCCGGTCGGTAGGCCAAAGCTTGATTTCATTTTCTTCTACTGTTAGGCCAAAGCTTGATTTTTTTCATCGAGTATAATTTATTTTTCCACGAATCTAATGTTTAAATTTTAATACTCTTACCCTTAAACTCGGCCTTGCGCACTACCGTGCTCTAGATTGGAAATTAGCTTAAAACTGTCACATTTAGGGGGCGTTCAAGTATTACGTAAGCAAACTGTCTATGATTTTAGAGACCCCTCCTGTATAAGCAAAAATAAGAAAATTGAGAACTCCCTTCCCCCAAATGATAAGACGTCAGAATTTTTTCAAAACTTTTATTAAATATTAAAGTTAAAATTTAAAAGACTCAAAACAAAAAAATGTTTAACATCACACGACATTTTTCAGTACATGCTTATTCACAGTTTAGAAATTAATTATGCAGTAACTAGTTAGCAACCAGTAGCCCCGTCTGCAGTGTCTCATTCAAATACGAAGGTTGATACTCATTGCAAACTGGTTAGTGATTTGCGTCAGAAATGAGTTTCTTTTGAGTAGCTCCGTGTGTATTCGCCTTACACGTAATTTTGAACTGCATTTATCCACTTCATACGTTTATTATTTTTCCACTGGGCATCAAGTGTGCTCTGTGGAAATTTATAAAATTTCACAAATAAACCGAATCCACATTTTTGACGTAAAGTATTTGGACATTCGCAGATGCAACAAACTTTTTATTATATCACAAAAATTATTTTAATTTATTTAATAATTATTAAATATTTATAGACAATATAAAAGCCAAATAAAATCCCCCGGTTAGTACAGATTTTTGTCACTAGTTGGCGATCAAGTCATCATGCACGGTCCTTCCACTATTATTATTATTATCGCACTGACCTCCACTATTTCATATACGGATGGAGGTCAGTGGTTATCGTAATATATAATAAAGATTCGCCCGCACTTACGCACCGCGATTTTATATGTCCAAAAGAATTGATAGTCCAAGCTTACATTTGGGATTATGAGCTTGTCACTCTGTTAAGTTTGAATAGGTTTATAAGTTTTTAGTTCAATATTAAACTTTTTCCATATTCATATTTTGTAAGTGTATATTTTAATAAAAAAATATTGTTCTCCATCTTGGAGTCCCCACTTCCAATTTTTAAATATAAGATCAAAAATTCCAGATCCCAAAAAGTCCCAATGATTTTGAGATAAATTGTATAAAAAACAGCGACGAGCAACATTTTGAGGCCATTAACTTTTCTGCAATGTCGGTTTTAGTCAAGCAACGGAAATAATATTTTGTTTTTTCGTCACTCCCTTACTCTGATCTGCAGGAGCCGTAAATCGTCGGCTTCGTTTGAATATTATATGCACGATTTATTTTAGAATAGATTTAGAAATCATGAAATAAATAATGTTTATTTTTTAATTGATAAGTAAGATTGAGGTATTTTTTTACTTAATTTGAGCTACTAATTAATTTTTGTCCACTTCTATTGATTTTTTTTTACTTCACATATTTAGCACCTTATATCCTTATTCCACAAAATATTACGTATATGTAAATGAACAATATTTAAGCGTTAAATCAGACTGAACTGTGACTTTGGGCAGTATTCGGTTATATATATCATTGTTGTAGAAGAGTAACATTAACTAGATTTACAATTTCGCCAAACAATTTTCTTTTACATCCTTTGGCTGCAATAAATGCAAAGCCCGCAGTAAATGATAATTTACTATAGATATTTGGCAGTGTGATGAATGTATTGTCAAATAGAATAAGCACAGAATGCTAACGATTCTAAAACAATTTTAACTCTTTTAGAAGTTATACGAATTTTTACTTACGATTACCACATTACTATCGATCTTATAAGTGGCGTCCATTTTTCAAAATTTTATACTTGATTTGAACCGAATCCATTTAGTTTTTTATAAAATGTTCAGAACTAAAGTTGTTAGTTAATTAATATTGATATGAAAAAATTAACTCATCCATCAGATATCGAACCCTGAATTTCGCGCACAATGTGCTATCCATTACACCACGGATGATCAAGCTAGAGGAGTCAATTTTCTTTCATATCATTGACAGTCAACATAAACCTATTATTCCTACATATTACTCTTTGTGTAAACGTCACAGTACTATACGAATGTTAATTCCCATTTCGGTTACGAAGACATAAGTATGAAAGAACAAACGTATACTATATAGACTAACATGTCAATGAATTTTATTAATTTACCAGCTGTTACCCGCCCATTTCGCTGACGCTGAGCGTCATTAATTATTATTATTATATAATATTAATTTTAATAACTAATAATAATTAAAAAACTTTCAAAATAGTTGAAATATAATTTGTTTATTGTTCACACTTTGACAGTTTTAAACAGATTATGTTGTTTTTCTCTGAAAAAAGTTTATGAACACCATCTATAGATCTTGTGAAGAACTAAATTACGACGTTTTATTTCGTCGGAAGTAATAGTATACGTTTTACCAGATTCTGAATCATTTAAATCGATCGAAAATAATCTGGGTAAATAGTTAGGCATTTTTACTGATTTGTCAACGATTTTAATTTTAAATACTTTAATAAATATGACAAAAGTTTGGTTAGCTTACGCTCACGTAGCATTCGTTTTGATAAATAGTAAGATTTGGCGCTCACGCTTTTGCTGCCCTACCTCTGTGGAGTAAGCGTCTGTGAGCGCGAGATGTACCTCATGAACTCAGCCGCAAGCGTGATTTTTTGACACTCACAGCGCCAAGTCGAACGCTGAAAACGACGATTGGGCGCGTTGAAAGCGTGAGCATCCAAGACGAATGCACCCCTAATGAGATAGCATTTGAACGAGATCTGATGAAGGCAAAAATAATTACCCATGTATATGAAATTTATCGTAATGGATATTTCCACGTTTTTTGTATATTTTACTCGAAACTAAACGATTTTATTACTTATTAAATGTAGTCCTACCTACCTTATTAGAGTTAAGTGCATTTGTAAAGAACCCTCGCATATCGTCACAGTTTGAGTGGATCAGTCTATTTTCAAAATGAAGGGGAGGAAACATAAATTTAATACTAAGTATTAAATTGATTATATGATTAAAATATGGTTTAAATAAGTTGCCCTTCTACTTTTAAATAAGTTCCCCTTACGCGCATATAGTTAGACTTTAAACTATTCAAACAATTCAATCATATAATTAAATCGTGTTTTACAATCGTGGATATAGATCTTTACTGACAATTAGCATTCAACTATTGATTTTTCACAATTGATTTTATCAATTGTGAAATGAATCAAATTGTGATTGAATCAATTTCGTAATCGATTTTGGTTTTATTGTCATAAATAAATTTGGAAGTTTCAGTTTAAATATCTTGGATTTATGAATGAAAGGAGAGAACTGCATCGATAATAAAACATACCAATAATTTGTACTACAAAATTGTTTACATCACAAAAATAAAAAATGATGTGCTACGTAAATTTCAGAATTGTATTACCAATTGCATCAGTGGACAATTTATGTGTGATAGCAAGTTCAATATTTTGAGCTGGATATATATGATCAACTACGGATTGTAAATGTTCATTTTCCACAAGTTCACCTAATATATTTAACATTCTTGTTTCTGTATATTTTGGTGTAAATACCACATTCTACAACAGAAAAATATAAAAAATTATAATTTGTAAAGCGATCCATATAGACATTTAATGTTTTTGTACTTGATTATTTGGATCAGATTTCACCGTTCCATGTTACTTGACCATTGTCACAATCATTGGTTGTGTGTTTGGGCGAACAAAGTTCTTAGTAAGCTAACTTAGACACTCAGCATAAAAAAAAGTCAAGTCTGAGCGACTGAGTACAGCGCTTTTTCGACTAAGTAGCCAAATTTGTTTATGTTTACGCAAAGTATATATAGCATAGATAAATAGAGATAGATTGTACGGGTTGCCCTGGACGGGCTACACTTCGACCATAAGATCCATTGTGATGCCTAAGGATGTGAGTGGAGTGGAAGAAATTTTTGTGTTTAGACTAGAATTCCTAATCTAAAATGTAGATTAAATGTAAGATTTTCTACATAAATAGATAGATAGATTGTAGCGGCTGCCCTGGACGGGCTGCACTTCAAACATAAGGTCTATTGTGATGCCTAAGGATGTGAGTGGAGTGGAAGGAATTTTTGTGAAGTTCGTGAAGGAAACTGCAGAAAACCTTCTCAAGTATAGCCGGTTACTTCGTTTTTGTTCATACACCGACATTTTAGTCAATTAACCGCCCCTTTTTTTTGCTTAATAATTAACAAACTGCCGTTGTTGGGATTCGAAATCATAACCTCCCAGTTTCCAAGTATGCATACTGCGCAGACATAACGCCTTAGACGGCTCGGCCATTTGGATTGGTACTCATTTGTAACATTATTTTTATCTCCATTGATATTTCAGTTAATTTGACACGAATTGAGAAATTTTCTAAATCTGTCAGTTTATTATTTGTTGTTTGTGGGTTGTGTATTTATTTACGAATACGGATGATACCAGAATACTTAAAATACTTTAAAATACTTTTTGACCTATCATCATCAAATTTTAATCAATTTTGATGAAATTTTATCCACTAAAATTTGGATCTACAAATTCTTTTTTTATCACTTTTATAAAATGTTTATCTTTTATGCAGACGTCCTCAACTGTTTATATTAAAGAAAAAAAACATTTTTAACATATAAAAATTAATTAGTAAATATTATTTAAAAAATTTGCATAACTTTTTCATGAAAACATAAATTTATTTTATTGTGGTCGCACTTGTAACATGGTCAACGGGTGCCTAGGTGCCCACGAGCATAGGGTTAGGGAGGACGTGTGTACTAAACTAAGTGTGACTGTACTCGTATATAAGATAGTTTTTTTTTTACCTGTATAAAGTATTGTACTTTTAATGTAAAACATACAATGTAACTGAATATCGATGAACAATAATCTGAATAATATGTTTTGGGTAATGTACTAACAATTATTCCATTGTTTTTATTTAAATATTTTTGTAAATGTGATTTACTTATTGTTCTATTTTTAGTTATAAAAATAATATCAAATTGTTGTTCTTTTAAATCTAATGATTTTAGTAATAATTTTAATTCGAAAACATCCTAGAAAAAAAAAAAGAAAATTATGAAACATTTTGTCTAAATTATCGTTTTAACACTTAACTTAACTTCGATGTTAAAATTAGTTCACAAATTCACGTAAATACATAAACTGTGATTCATAAATTGATATACTTTATTTAAGGTGACTTTATATCGAGACCAACCAACCGTGGATGCAGGGGGTAGCGGATTAGCAAGAGGGGTACCGCAAATGGGTCTCTAGCACCTAGATCAAGGGTTTCTCTGTGCCTTCCTTGAGAACAACCTGTCACCCGAAGGCGAGACGTCTACGGGTAAGAGGTGCTATTGTAAGCAAATGAAGCTATATGATTCTGTTGAGGCCAGACGCTGCACAGAATGCCCACAGCTTCAACACCGGGATTGATGGATCCAGGGTTTCGAACCCAAACATTCTATACCTAACACCCTACAGATTTCTGTAGGTGCAATAACATGTATGGAGGTTTTATCGTCCTCCATACAGGCCCTACAAGTGGGATAATCAGAGATCCCCAATTTATGAAGGTGGTAGTTCAATCGACAGTGTCCTGTCAAGAGCCCCACCACCCTCCTCAACTGTATTCTATTGAGTTTCAACCGAGCACAGTCGAATTGCCCAGCTATGGTTATGCACAGCTTGCCCCTGTCGCATGCCCTGCGCAAAGTCCCAGTAATCGAGGTGAGCTTGTCGCAGCCGCCCCTTGATTTGGTAAATTACGGAGCATCTTGCTGTGGGAATGATAGGCTCAAGTGAAAGGGGCGTTTGAGATGATCTTTCTCGTGCCAACGAGTCCGGTACTTCGTTCCCCTTAACGCCAGAGTGACCAGGTACCCAGATCAGTCTGACTGTGGAATTCAGTGCCCGGGCGGTTCAGTTCTTCGAAACATTCATAGACTATCCTCGATATATATCTCTGTAAATGAAAAAAACCCGGTCCTGCATCTCTATAAATGAGAAACTAGGTTAAGTGAAAAACCTCCATAAGCGGAAAAAGATTCAGGTCTCTTGAACTCTCGCTCACCCAGGTTTGACTGTACCCAAAGTTGTCATTAATAAAAAGGCATAACTCCGCCACGCTAAATAGTCTGAGTAACACTGTGATCAATTATTTAAACTTGTGAATTTTAATAAACGTAAACTATTTTTAACATCGATATTTAAATTCAATTAACATTAAATTACCAAAGGAATTTTGTCATCATCTTTTGAGATATAAATAATATTATCACTACTTCCCATCGCTTTGGAAACAGGAGCAGCTCGAGTGCTGCTTGATGTGGTTAATATTGCACCCCATGATTTAAGGACTTGTGTTAGTATACACCCTTCTGGTGTACAACAATTTTCAATAAATATTTGTTTACCAAAGGCACTTTTTTCATTTAAGCCAATATTATCTAAACATTGTAGGGCGATACAACCAGCATATGATAAACTAGCAGCACCCTCAAAGCTAATTTTTGTCGGTTTTTTACTAACAAAACATTCTTTCGTTAAATGTACTTCACTAATTGTACCAGGACACCATATTGGTGACGTTACCCATACTTCATCTCCGATTTCCACTTTGTTGACTCGACAACCAATATCGAGGACTACACCTGAGCAAGATCGACCCAATATAATTGGGAATACATTTTTTTTATTCTAAATAGTAAAGAAACCATATATTATTTAAAAAAATTTAATCCCATTCTCTATCTCTTACATTCAATCACATTGTCATTCAATTTAAAGGAACAAAGTCTTTCAAACACTTAAAAACATGTAAAATTGGCTTCAAAAAAATCAAATGTAAAATAGCTACACCGAGGGCCGGATTAACCATAAGGCTAAAAAGTCTTTAGCCTTAGGCCCATCAAACCTTAATTCTATTAATATAATTGTATTTTATAATTTTCATGGACGCCTTAAAAATTGTAAATTAAATAACAAAAAATATTTTATTATTCAGCCTATTTTAATAAATTATATAAAAACCTTTAATTCGCCCCTGGCTGTAGGGTCCTTTAAATTTATCGTATTTGGATTCATATTATATGATAAAGCAAGTCTTAAAAATATAATAAGGGCACATAATTTAAACAAAACTTAGGATTCAGTTTTGATAAAATGAAAAACAAATCTAGAATTAGATGTCTTTTCAGGTTTGGGCAAAATTCTATTATTCTTTTGGGACAAAATTTAGTTATAAAATTTCAATGTCTTATCATATTTTGTTCTTAGGAGAGACTCAGAGTTCAAATTCGAAATCGACATCGAAAACAATACATCGGTATTATAAACTAACATAGAGATAAGAAACGAATGTAAGTGGCTACAAATTCTTTGATTAAAATTTAAATATTCATATCTTACGTCATAATAAGTGGTTAAACATTTTCTAATGTAACGACCATATCCATTACAAATTTGAAAATCCACCTCATGAATTGATGCAGATTTTACTTGGATTAACACTTGATCTGGACGGGAAACAACAGGTAGAATAATATCGTCCACAAAAGCAATTCTCTGTAAAAAAAAAATATAAGCTTTTTATTAGTTGTGTATTATCCAGTGAATTTGAAAGTGTGC
The DNA here is from genome assembly GCA_963920215.1 of Nineta flava. Lineage (NCBI taxonomy): Eukaryota > Metazoa > Arthropoda > Insecta > Neuroptera > Chrysopidae > Nineta > Nineta flava. Next base: position 73,183,254 of record OY986044.1, read on the forward strand.
TAGGGAAATTTAGAGCACTGCAACTTAAAAAATCCAGATCGATTTCTTTTACAAAAAAAACGATCTAATATACTTCCAAGTATTTGAATGTCTTGTATAAAAGAGAATCAAATTTTGTGAGGAAGTCCAAACTTTCTCACATCTTTGCACAAAATCTGCCACCATCCTCATTTTCCACGCCTAGTTTCCTGGAGTATCTTTTGAGCTTATAAAGCCCTGTGAAGATTTCCAACAACAACTGTAGTCTATTGTTTTTCAGGGTGACTCTATTATATAAAAATAATATATTGTTGATATTCGATATCTCGAAAACTAAGCGAGATATCGTCTTGTTTTGACGAGTTCTATAAGAATTCGTCATAAAATCGAGGCACCCCGGAAACCGTAGAATCCCTCAGTTTGCCAAATACAATTAATCTGTTTTAACTCAATTGAGTTTACGAAAAAATTCGTTTTAAAAATAGAATTGAGCGAAAAGACAAAACTTTTCTATGTGCAATTACCAAAAATAAATATAGTAAGTATTGTAATTTTTCCTACTAAGCGTAATTTGATAAATATATTTCTTTATGAACTAATCGTAATGAAGTTCGTTATAAAATCATTTTAGAAATCATTAGTTTATCTAATATACAGACAGCCCATAAAAAAAGGAAATAATTTTAGTAATTATTCTAAAGGACTGAATTTAAAGACAAAACTTACATCAATACCATTGTATCCAGTACAAACAACTGATTTCATTAATTTCAAACATATTGGCTGTGTTTGAAATTTAGAACCAATCCAAATACCAACAAACAATCCCACTACTATACCAGCTGCAAAACTGTATCTATTTACAGTTATATCTAAAAATAAAATTTAATCGAATGAAACAAATTGATAAATAAACATTTGTTTTTAAACAAGCTCACCTCTATCTTTGATAAATTGTACCAAACTTGAAATAGTTTCAATTGGTGATTGAAAGAATTCATTTAATGATATTTGACATTGTTGTAATCCATCGACAATTTTCGCTTGAAATTCGTTCACATGTAACTTAATAATTGTTACATTTTCACTATTCCAAAATACTAGAAATTTCTCGTGAGCGACCTCTGATCCATGTTGAATAATAACTTTACTTCGTTCGCTAGTTAATGCTAATCGTACCTATTATAAACATTCAATAAATTTAATATTTGTGAATAAATTTTTTTTATTTAAATGTAATTACTTGTAAGCTTTCCAATAATCGTGATATTCGAAATAACAATTCGTCCATAATTTCAATTAAATTACTACATGATTTACTTTTAGTACTGTATTAACGAATTGTTGCTCGATCTATTTTTAAACGATACACTTCAAAGGTCACTTTAATTAAAATTAGGACAACTATATTGTTGTAATTATGCATTGATAAACTTTTAATTGTTTATTTAAATTACATTGCATTTATTTTATAGTTATTTCATTATTATATAACCTATAAAGTATATTTATTTTTATCATTTTAAAATTGTATTTATCAATTCAGTCTCTATCGTTGTCTACAAACTAATGCCATCTACATAGTAAAATACCATACTGTTGGTAATATAAAAGTGTTCAAAACACCACTGACATAGAGGTCAGTGAAGAACACTTGAAAACACTCATCCGATTAACCCCTAATTGAACCTTAAATCTTTTATCTTTGATTAACCCTGCTTGCGAACCTGCCCTGCAACTTTTGAATTTTCGAATAATCAATATACCCAACAATTGCTCCGCAAGTTTTATTATTTGCTCCCACATAGCTAAAGCCCGAGAAAAGCTAAAAATTTTTAACCGAAAAGAACTGGAATCTATTGAAAATATTTGAACTCGGTTTTTGGTAAAACGAAAAGAACTTGAATGGTTTTCTGAACACCAAAAAATTGCCTCCTGTATGCTTTTAATTGTTCCGCTGTTAGATTTAATAAATTCTCATTCGTAATAGGAAAAATAGTTAAAAAGTGCGAAGTGGCCATAAAATAGTTGGGGCGTCCCAAATTCACAATAGGTATCCTAGATGTTTGAGTGGCTACAAAGTAAATTTGAGACATATATTTGACTCAACTTAATTTATTCTGTGCTGGAAACACTAAAATCGAATTTTTCTTTATAGCTAATTACTAATCTATTATAAAGAAAAACTATCAGACATAACTTCTAATGCGATTCAACTATTGGAAATTCGACGACTGTATTTATAAAATTTTAAATAATATGTGCAAAAATATTCTTTATTTTTGAAAAATTACAAAAAAATTTAACAAATTTTTGTTAATGTACAATTGGTCTTTATATACAATTAGTAATAAATTAAGTATAAGCATTCTAATAAATATAAATAGCTGCAATATTTAAAAAAAAAAAACAATAGCTGCATTTCCTTTGGAGGAAATTCGCTAAAAAATCAATTTTGTTTTTGTAAATTGACTAGTTTTGTTATTTTCAAGTTATCATGTATTTTACATGATTTTAAATAGTTTTGTATACGGAAGTTGGGATTTATAGATGAGTCGCCTGAGGTACGAAGGGAAACTTCCACCCCATGTTAACGTATAGAGCATGTTAGTTATAACAAACTTTACAAAAACAAAATTTTATATTCATTGCTAATTGTCAAAGACATTGGAAATTTAAAAAATAATAAACAAACTAATATCAAGTATAAAGTAATAAGGTGAGAAGTGTGTTGGTATTGGTATATTAATGTTTATATATTTTTATTCTACTTTCGCGCTCATTTGAATGTCATGAATGGCATGTGCAGTGCACATTTTAAAAACAATGTTGCATGTTTTTATCCTACAATGGCCGCGGGCAACATATGATTGTGCATATTCATACATTTAAATATTAATTTTAAAAAAAAACTGTGTAGGTGAATTTGATGACGTTTGGTACACGTCACCAAAAATTTATTTTCTACAAATTTGCTTATGATGGATTTTTCATTTTATTAATGTTAAGAGAGAAATTAGAAATTTTATGTTTCCTTCTAAACACGTCACATATCAAATTTAATTCCGATCAGAATAGAAGTTGTGACCTCTAGAATGCATACAATCATATAAGTCACATATAAGTACAATCATAGACCTACGATAAAATCAAATCAATATCAAATAATTAATAAAAACGTAAACAATAAAAAAATTTATTAAACTTGTAAATCAAGCTGCTAGACGCTAGATGATGTAAGGACATAGGATGTACTCAAGCCGAGTATATTAGCCGACAGTACGGCATAGTGTAGTGTGTAACCTCTACCCTCCACAGTCTTTTTTGTGGCCTTGGCCCATAGTACAAGTAATAAAATATCATATGATATTGTCTCCGATTTAAATTTCAGTATTAAAGCCATTGAGCAAACTTTAAACGTAAAACAATTTCTTGATAAATCTTGGGAGAAGGGGCAAGTATTTTTCTGAATGTATTATTTAATTTCAATTATCTCATCTACTTAGCTTTTATCCGAATTTAATCAGTGATTTAATCATGAAATAATTACCTTTCGTATAAAAATGTGTATGGCACACTTATATTGAAGCACACAATAGACCTTTTCATTTTAAATTACGACCTGTTTTTGTTTCGGGCAGAATGTCAAACAAATCAATGTGCAGAAATGAATAAGCAATATCTCACATCTTTTTTCATCTGATTGTAGAGTTTGACATTCTGCCCGAAACAAAAACAAAACGTTATTAGAAATTAAAAGGTCTATTGAAGTGAATTCTAAAGCAATGATGTAGTCATTAGACGTCTATAGAAGTTGCATTTTCTAATATTAATACAATTGTCATTAGTAAATATTAATAACATAATAATTAATTCGTAAATATTAATTACATAACAATTATTTAGTAAATATTAATTATATAATAATTAAAAATTAAATAAATTAAAATATCGACGAATTATCATAAAATAATTTATGTTTATCCAATTACCGAATCACCACTTTGATGACGGTAACAATAATCACGTCCTGGTAGTGATGAGTTCTTACATAATGAACCAATTCGTGTTTTTGCTGAACAATTTCTTCGTAATGAGCCATTTGGACTTATTGGACTCAAAACAGGCGTATTACTAAGATAAAAATAGTATTTTAAAGATCCATTGTATATATAATTATATCCAATTTTTTTTATTTTAAATATACCTTCGAGATCTTGAACGTCTAGATAAATAAATATCACTACGTGATAGTGGTGGTGTTGGACTACAAAATTCGTGTATAGTTGAATTAAATTCTGGAACACTGTCATCTTCTTCTGCATTTAATAAATCATATTCCATATTCGTTGAAGTTGCTTCTTTGAATGTGGACCTTACTTCAAATGTACTCGGATTTGATTGATACTCATTTCTACTATTTGGTCTAATATTTTGTTGATGATTTAAAGATTCTTTTGATTTAATTAGCATGTTTTTAGATGATTTTACCCAGGTCAAAGCTCGTGAAGGTATATTATTGTGTGATATCAATGTTAAAAGTGAAAGCAGTACCATATGGGCTGAAATCATAGAATAATAAAATTACATAAAAAATCGAAAATTTAGGGTGTTAATTAAAAAAAATTCAAGATAGAAAGTGTATTTGCACTAGACCTGAGAATTCAATATCTAATCGCCTATAGTTATTATTAAATAGATTGGCAAAAATAAAGAAGGGTTTCAAATTCTGATCAGGTTTCAGATTGCATATACCAGGATATCTTGGTATATTTCTAGTTCCCAAAAGGCTGGAAATAAGTCTTCCACAGACTTCGTTCCAAAGGATTGCTTGTAGATATGTTACATATTGTGTTTCGAACATTTTTGAAATAAAAACCCTTACAGTTTCCCAAGATTAAAGATCAAGATTACTTAGATAATCAAAGGTAACTAACTCTAGATTTTTTAAATGAAATTTCAAAAGATGCTCCAATTCCTAGATCAATTTGGTAAGAGTATCACATAAATTTTATTTTAAAAAGAATTACATAGAGATATTTTATTTGAATTAAATACTTACCAATTGTTATTGATATAATTATAAAACTTAGTCCCGGCAATGGAAATGCATTTTCAATACCTTTCTGTAAGGAGAGTATTAAATTTAAAGGTACTATTGTTACAACCAAATAACGAGTGATTTTCGGTGCATTTAAGAATGAACACAAAATCATTGAAAATATTAGATGCAATATGTGACTAAGACATAGATACAGCTTGTCGATAGTATTTCCTAAAAAAAAAATATATATATATATATACATTAAAAAACCATCCACAATGACCGTGTTAAAAATACAAATTGAATAAAATAAGGATTTTATTTATTTATCGCTTCTTAAGGACGTTCGAAAGAGTCATTTTGCGGAGAAAGGCGTAAGGGGGGTATCAAGCGACTGCGCATGTCCGCAGCGTTACTGATTTAATTTATACGTTGAAACTAGATTTAAATATTCTATGGTTATTTGGTAAATAATAATACTCGTGAGTCGTGACTCGTAATGTTTCTTTTATTTAAAATAAAAAAGTAAAATCTTGTGTTTTGCTTCTCTAAAATGATAAAATTACTTATATAATTCATTATTACTTTCCAAAATACATTTGAATATACCTTCATCTTTGACTCAAATAAATCCTTGTTATTTAACAACAATTTACATAGTTTTATAAAAACTTCTCTGCATTTTAAACTTTGTTTTATTCGATTATAAAGATTAAATTTGTAGTTTCTCCATAAGACCCAATGTTAAAAGTATGATTATCAATATCGAAAAAATGCATTTGAACTAACATTTTGAAGCATACCAGTGAATTCGTATTGACTTTTTTATATAACATATTTAATTTACAGGAACTTCTCTGCATTTTTTTCTCTTTCGAACGTCCTTAAGTTAAGATTTTATAAATACAATCTCTAAAAAGTTTCCCATTCCTCTCATAAAAATTTATAAGGGTGTTTTTACACGTGAAAGTCTTGTTGTAAGTTTTCAATCGATACAAATACGATCATTTTAGTATTTTGATAATAATGAAGTTCTTTAAATTTATTTTTAGATTATACAATATCAGTTTTTAGGTAGCATTTAAAAAAATGCACGAGTATTAACTTAAGCTCTAGCGTTAACTTAACTTGATATTACTTAAATTACCTGTTCCACCAAGAGTATCCGTTAACCACGTTAATTTATTATCAATCGCTGCTCTAGATTGTTCAACCAAATTGAATACTTCGTGTACGGTTGAATTTACTTGCTCTAATTGAGATAGTGTCACCTCATATTGACGTGAAGCTCTAGAACTTTGTTCAAGCATATGGGTTGTAGACTCTTCAATACGTTGCCAAATATCTTCAGCTTTTTTTTGTATTGCCATTAAATCTTTTAAAATTTGATTATGTTTATGACGTTGATCCACATTTTGAAGTTCAATTTGAGTTGATGCTTCATCTGATACAATAAATTATTTACTTGAAATTGAAGTTAATTATTCATTCACTCTGTTACTCTAGATGAAAGTTTACAAAGAGATTTCCGGTGCATTTTATCTGTTTTCGAGATATAAAGATTTCTAAGCAATAATATTATCAGCGAATCAGACTTTTATGCATTGCCTTCAAAATGATGCCCGTTTACGGACACTTGAGATTGACAAACAGAAGTAAAATAATTAAAAAATTATTTTATTTTTCATCTTGCCAAATAGAAACTACTCACCATCTTAATGTTTAAATTGCGATATCTCGAAAAAGACTCAAATGCGTCAAATATTTCTTCGGGAGCTTTCATTTAACAAACAAAAATTGAAGCCTGTCTATGATACAAAATTCTAAACAAAATTACCTAATTTTAATCGAACATCTTGAGTCATTTTTGCAATTTGTACATGCCCCGCTTTAATTAAAGCTTTTTCCTTGACCAATTGTTGGATATTATCTTCAATAGCAAGTTGTCCCATTAACTGTGCTTGCTGTAATTCCGTTTGTTGTTGTTTAAGCTGTTCTTGACCTTCGGAAACAGCTTGTATTGAATTTAATGTAGACTCATGTAGCTTCTGTTGACCATCTGATAATTCGGACATTGATCTCAACTGTTCATGAGCTGTGTGCATTAATTTATTAACCGTCATTTCAGTGAGACCACGAAATTGTGCTTGACGAACTGAATAACAAACGGCACGTGCTCGATTCGTCATTATGTGATAACTGTTCCATATATCAGGATCCATCGACGATGTACATTCTCGTAACGTCTTGAAAATAAATTATTTGTATATCTAGCCCTTTGAAAAAACCATATGCTAACGATACCATAGGCTTAAACTTCAAAACGTGCATTAATCCTGGAGATGAAGGCCCTAAGACCAATTCACATAAAAGTGGAATTTAATGTGTTGTGCGATACAAAGAGTGCACATAATTTGTGTATTTTTAATTATTTATCAAACAAACTGTCCAACTTTTAGAGTCTTTGCTTATTCGGTTTTTCATTATTTAAGACATTCAAGCAGATTACTCAGCTCATAATATGAACACCTATATCTAGAATTTTTTTCTGCGATCAATATTTTCAACCGTTATAAAGTTAGGACTAAACTACTTATGATACCCTTGTATATATTATAGTCCCCCAAGAAATAATAATATCTTCGATATCTGATTAGTGATTACTACCAATCGAATTAAATTCATTAAATGAAATGATCCAGACAATATGAGAACTACCGTCTGATGTTCTAGCGTCTAGAATCGCTTAATCTACGGCGATAATCTTTAAGCGATCACTAACATTTGGCAGATTTGATCATACCAACACATTAAAAAAAGGCTGAGTCTAAGCGCACCCGGGCGTGCGTGTAAATTATTCCGTGTAAATAATTTTGAGATAAATTATCACAATTTACTGACACCAACTACCGAAACCACAGAATTTTAAAACGATTTTATTTACACGCTTGAATGCGCTTAGCCTTATCCTTGTAAAAAGTTCAAGCTTGGCAGAAATCAACCTTCTTGTCGGCTCTTAGCATAAATGTAAATGCTTACCATGAATTCTGTACAAGGGTAAATTGGTCGTCCTTCTATAGCTGATTGGCAATTTAACAACATTACAGCTAATTTGGATACTTGTTCATCGTTTAAATTATGACATTCTGTTTGAAGTTTTAAAACTACCTGTAAACAGACCAAAATATAACCTAAGAACTAATAATAATAAAAAAAAAAACCTACACGATGTTGACATGAATCCAAATCTGACAAGGCGAGACCTGTTAATTGTGCTGCTTCATTTATAAATTTTTCATCAACTGTTGCTACTTCATATGGAATATTTTGATCAATTTCTCCATTTATAACATCCACATTTTTTTGATTTTCAGTTTGTGCACCGAATGATAGAACATAATCTAATAACGAACTTTGAACAAATTGTTTGTTTATTATGAAAAATAATATACATATTATATTTATATTCATGTTATATAATTATATAATTATTTGACAATATTTATAAATATACACTTTCAATCAAGTATAATTTTGAAAATTACACATCTCTCTCTTTTATATCCTTGTACTTTACCACTAAAATTTTTAACGGTTTTTATATTGAAAATATATATAATTCAAGTTCGAACTTATTCAAATTCTAAAGGTGTGTGCTCACACACCTCTATGGAACATTTAACTAGAATATTATGTATTTTAAATGTTTTCGAGATCGGAATAGTTATTTACCATAGCTTGTCTATTGTACCGTGTACCAAACCTTTTTTCTAAGTCTATTGATAAAAATGAAGAATTTAAAACTTTTGTTAAAATGAATTCAGTTAGTGCCTGGCAAAGAGGCAGACTATTTATTATCTGTGACACTATATCATTAATTAATATTAATAGCCAGCAGGACTACGGTGGAAGACATTGCACTCATACATTTATAATATTTTTATCTGCCTTTTAAACATTATTTCATTCAATTAACAGATGAGGGAAGATTTTTCTAATGCCGGATCTTAGACCAATAGAAATTTCAACCACTTAATATTTCTGGCGTAAATACAAATTTTACGCCAGATTTTCATCAAAACTATGGGATGTGTGAAAAAAGTTTTTTATATCATAAAAACAAACATCTTTTGTTTGAAACTCTTTAAGTTTTTCTGTAAATAAAAAAAACTTTAAAAAATAAATGTTTATAAGATTTTAAATATATTTTATTATATTAAAATTTAAACATACCGAGTATACAATAAGAATATTTATAATAAGAATGTATAATTTTTCATTGCTCTTGTACATTTTAGATTGCCAACTTGTAAAAAAATTCGAAACTCGTGTCGGTTATTAAAAGATAATTGAGAGAGGGTAAGCATTTCGCTCCAGAACGGCACAAAGGAGTGGCATTCTGGCCCTTAAAACTCTTCTCAATTTTCTTTCAACTCTTCTCAATTCCCGAAGAGAATTTTTATTTCGAAGTTTTCTACATGTTGAAACACCAAAGCAATGGACTATTAAAGAATGAATAATTGCTAACTTTCGGAGACTGATAGTACTTTTGGTTAATAATACTATCTATAAGAGAATATAAAATCTAGATAATATAAAAGCATATATTAATTAAAAATATAAATTTGTTCATCTGCATATAATAAAAACATGTAAATAATTAAAATTAAAAAAATTACATAGAACGTCATTCATATAATTATTTTCGTTTTGAAATAATATTATCAAACATAGATTCAAAACTATTACGTTTCTTCTGTTTCGAGTCTTGAACATTTATTTCATTTTTTGGTTCCAATTCAATACTTTTTAAACTATTACTCGACAATTGTGTTTTTATTTTTTTCTTTTCACTACCGTCATCCGATGTATTGATCCGTTTTCCTACAGTTTCACTCACAATTTTTAAAGTTTTTGTTTGATAAATGATTTGCTCATCCGATGATACTAATTTATCAAATAATAGATTTAATGTTTTTTCTTCATTTTGGACTGATTGCGAAATATTAATGTCTTTTGTGTTATCTGTAATATTTTTCGAAATCGTTGCTTCATTATCAATTTTTAAGGATTTTAATTTATCTTCTTTACTTTCAACTACTGGCCTACTTTTAGTAGCTTTATCTGATTCATCTTTAACAATTTTTGTTTTCTTATTCAATGATATTAATCGTTCAAAATCATTGTTCCAAGATTTATTATCATGAATATTATTTTCAGAGTTAATAATGGATTTTGTAGCATTATCATTGGGTAACTTTTCGAATCCATCATTTCTTTCCGAATTATTGCGAGTATCATCTAAATTATTGAAAGATTGATCATCAACGTCATTATTTTCTAAATTAATAATTGTTTTTGTAGTATTATCATTATTTAATTTTTCTGATCCATCATTTCTGTTAGTTGGTTTCAAATTATTGGGAACATCATTGAAAGTATTAGTGAAATTTACACAAATATTCGTTTCATTGATGATTTCAGTTTCTGTATTTGTTTCTAATAATTTTCTAAGTTCTATACATCTTGGTGTTAGAAACTCATTATTCACATCCGTAAAATAATTTTCTGGTATATCAGTTGTATTATTATTTTCAATTGAACTGTGTTGTGTTAATTTATGTTTATTAAGTTTTGTTTCGTGTAAAGTAATTATACTATCATTTGTTGATATTTTGTGAAGTATTTTTGGCTGCCTTTTAATTATTACATTGTTCTTGGTCTATACAAAAAAGAATCAAAATAATATTTTGCAAATTTTGCATAGTGAAGTTAATGGAACAGATAAACAAATGTTTGATATGAAAAATCATACACATCTAGGATGGGAATCGAACCCACGATATCTGGTGCTCTAGACCAACGCTCTGCCTCTGAGCTCCCTGAGATGTTATGGTAGTGGAATACACATGATCTCTCACTATCTGATTTCAATGTATTATTAATAGTACAGTTAATAGAGAAGCTCGTTACACTTGTCCGCATTGCATTAAATTACAGGAGTTATTTTAAAAAAAATTAAGGTTCAGTATCACGTACTGAACGTAAATTAACAAAATCCTTAAAAATTTCGACCCCGGAAGTTCCGCCATTTTTCTCTATTGATTGTACTATAATTTGTTTATTTTTTATTTACATATTTTTTTAATTGTTTTTTTAAACTAGCGTCTATTTAGTATTTATCCATTGTTGGTATGGTTGCCTTTCGGTTATATCAATTGATTTTTGATATCAAGCATTTGATGTTAAAGAATATTATCAATGTTCAGACATATTACTTAAATGTCAAATTAAGTAAACGCTAGTCATTTTCGTTGGTTTAATATAATCGAAAGACAGCTATACTAACAATGGATAAATAGACGCTAGTTTACAAAAAAACAATTAAAAAAATAACCGATTTTTATGGAATTTGAATAGAAAACTGTTCTTCACAATAAAATTGTTTCCGAAACTAGTCACAAATAATAAATATCTTTATAGGGGTTCTTAATAAGATTCAAAGAACATTTTACTCAATTAATATGAATCAGTTTGATTTCGAAACGTTGGAAAATCACAGTAAACATATTTTAATTTTTTTATGAAGCGAACTTTTTTGTTTTTTTACACGATATATAGCAGAAAAACTATCATTAATTAATTTCATTAGCATTAATATAAATAGATATCCTAAACAATTCCAATTAGGGGATAAAAGATTTTTTTGCTCAGCCGTAATGTTTTGTTTTCTAACAATATATTGTAAAACACATTCTTTAAAAAAAAAACAATATCAAAATCAGTTCTCTTCTGAAGAATTAAGAAATAAAATCCTTCATTGATTCGACAATCAGTTACCTTTATTATTTCTTTATGCTCTGGGTAAATATACCAGCCAAGTCGATGATATAAATCTTTCCAAGGAAACCAAAGTTTGTCTTGAAGAGTCCATAAATCTTCACTGAAATGAAAAATTAATAGTTTATCTGTTGAAAGTTGGTAAATGTTTATATTTATTTATTGTATTATATTTGATTATTGTTGTTATTTGTTCTATTTTCACTGTAACAGTATGTTTATTCAGAATTAATTTTTTCGAGAGCTTGATAAAATCACAATGAATTAGTGACGAAACGTCGCAATTCAACAATGGTTTAATTGAGTTGACTGTTTTTTTCCCTCCAAATACCCGTGATCCTTATTTATTAAAGAATTATATGGAAGTGATACAATCATGAGTATTAATTAAGGTTTAATTAGCTAAAAGGTTTAGAAATTAATATTATGATGAGCCATAGTAAAGAAGATTAAATTTTTTTTTCAAATTTTTAATATAAATATTACCTAGTGAATTTTTTCAATGACGGAACTGCTGGTTCTGCTTTTAAAAAATGAAGTATATACCAAAGGGTTTCTCTTTTTGATGGTTGCTAAAATTATGAATAAATTAAGTTATTTATCGCGCACAATGTTTCCGGAGCCAGTCATAAATTTCAAAATCAAATTACTCTCTAAAAATTTGTGATTTCTCATTTCAAAAGAAAGGTCTAGAATCCGAAAAACGAATAATAAATTAGATCCAGATCTTTTGTCAAAAACTCCGATTTGGATGAAAATTGGTGAGTAGCTTAAGTAAAGAGTGTCACCCATCATCTTAGACCCCCTTAAAATATACGGCAATTCCATCCATATATTTTAAGAGGGTTCAACGGGGAGAGGGTATTTTCTGCTTCTTCTTTGCACCTCCTTAATAAGTTCTGCTCATGTCAAAGAATTTTCATCATCTAGGCACTAACCCGAAATTGCCTACAAATTTTCAACCGATTTCATTCAATCAGTAAGGAGGAAGCCAATTTTGAAATTTTGTTGTTATTAAGGTCTAGATGGTAAAAATTTCTCGAAATTTATAAGCGAAAATTTTGGTGTCACCTTAATATAATCGGATTGGGTCGGGTGGAGTTCGTATTGAACTGGTCAACTGTAAATCTTTTGTAGTGTTTTAAAGGGTTTTTTACTCTTGTACTGGCTCCCGTAATAATAAGATAGATGAAAATTAGCCACAAAATATCTAAAAAATAAAAAAACATACTTTTATGGCAGCGTTCGTTAATAATATGCACATCGAAGATTTACAATTCTCCTTAAATTTTTTCACATGACGATTATTAATGATCGATCTTTTGTCAGCTTTATCGATAATAATTAGATTCCATAAGCTTATATTTAATTGGTTTAATATTTCATAATCAACAATAAAAATGTGTTGGCCATCGAGCTGAATTTTTTCAATATCTACAATAATATTTTAAGTCACCAAACAATTCATACATGGCAAAGAATACTAAAGAATACGAGAATTGTATCATATACACTTATTGCATATACGCCGAGCACAGGATACAAAATCGAATCCAAAAATGGCGTGCTTATTTCAAAATTTAACAGTTGCGGCGATTTTTTTCGGTTTCAAATAAAAAATTTTGAATAAAAGTATTTTTATACGGAGAAATTAGTTCGAAAGTCAAACATATTCAGCACAATTCGACTACAAAATTTGAAAAAAGAACATCACTTTTGGAGTCAATAGTACATGAACACTAGTGAAGTATTAAAATACGATCAAAAATTATTTATATTTTTTTTTTAAGTTTTAATTTTCTGTGTGATACAAAAAAACAAGCATCCCATTTAACAAGGGGACTTAGGAATTTGATTAGGGAATGGGACTATTCAGGATTGTAGTATAGCACTGTAGCTCACACCTTTAGTCTGCAGACTTGCAAAGACACCATGTCATTCCCTGACGAGGTGTCCGGTATTGCGGGCCTAAATTAAATTTTAATTTTAACTTACGACAAAAAATAATAAACATTATTGTGGACATTTATGAATGTACTATATAAGATTTTGAAGAATTTTATAAATGGTCTATATATCAGCGCTCGTACATTCTTAACACAGGCAAAAATGTTTAAAAATACAAAGTAGTGTATAAAAGTGCTATATACATGTATATAAGTAATTGCAGAAGTTTGGGATGAAATTGTGGCAAAACCATCAACGATAGATATCCCCCTCCCCCCTGTGGGAAGAATACACGGTCCGATTTTTCCCGTTCCAAATTTGAAGGTATTTTTTAGCTCTAGAACATGCACACAAAATTTCAGTCTCATTTATTAGTTATCGTGTTCATGAACGGATAGACGGACGAACTGTTTTAGTTCGGGACTAAACTTATAATACTCTTATATATATATCACATATATTCGCGAGTATAAAAAATTAATATAATAAATATAAAATGGGGAAAAATAATTAATTTCAGGTTTTGCGCATACACCCTATGAAAATATGAATGTAAATTTTTAAAACAAAGATGCGAATGATTCGTGTTACACGCATTTTTTTTAAATTATGAAACAAATGCAATAATGTTAATTACCAAGCTTGCGTTAACTGGTTTTCAAAATATACCTGTTGAATTTTTTATACAAATAGGATCAAAATTACTCCATTTAATGATATGCTCATACCAGTGATCGATCAAGTGCTGTTCGCATACTATTATCGAATGATGTAGACTTTTTGTACTCATAATGATATCCAACAGTACACAAATTATTACAGTTTTTCCCATTTCTGAGTCATAATCAAGTATACAACCTTGATTCTACAATTAATTGAAAAATGATCAATGTAATATACTTGAATAATACAGGGTAATTTCGGAACATTTTATCTCATTTTATATTTTTTCTCATTTTATCTTAACGATACTCGACAACGGAGTGACGTGGGGGAGATTGGAGTGATGTTTTTCTTTTCTTTAGGTATGCTATTTGTGTAAATTTTAATAATATTTTTCAGTTACAATGGAGCATTGGCCAGTGATCATTTCAACGCAGTCGGTAGTGAACCATTAAAAACAGTAAAATCTATCTGGATATGGGTTGGTCAATTACGATCTGTAACCATGTGACGATGAAACAACCGTTGAACAATAACTACTCGCCACTGACCACTCCATTGTAAACAGTTTATCATTCAACTCCTACCAACCTTCACTTCAATTTGGTGCCGAGTATAGTCCACGTAAAAATGGGTAAAATCTTGAAATCATCCTGTAATTACACGTTGGCTCAGATTTTGAATATTTTTGGGTTCATGGACAGAGATACATGTTTTGGCAGTGACTTTAATGTAGGAAATGTATCTGAAAATCATCTTATCAACAAAAAAGCAACTATAAACAATTTGAAAAATATTAAGAAAATTATCGAGTGGATGTAGATTGTTAAATACCGGTTATTTTTAATTCATGTTTTTTGAACGCAACTTAACAAAGCTTGAACTGTTACAATTCCCAAGAAATATCGCTTTATGTTTGCGTTATCCAAAAGCTATACTCGTAGAAATTTGAGCCTCATAACTTCAAATTTAAACTCATAGCTCAATGTTGTACCATTTAACATGGTACATGTTCCTGTAATTGATGGAGTATTTACATTCCTCATTCTTCCATCGACCCAAAAATATTTATAAATTAGAATCATCGTGTGGATTATAAAATAGTCATTCAAAACAATTGTAATGTATACCTTTAAAAAATTTCTTAATAAAAATTGAATTCCACGCACTTGAAAAGGATACAAATGATTAAAATAATCCGATGAAATTGTCCATTTTGTTTTTAAATGTTCTATGTAATAGTTGTTATAAAACTTTTCCAAGTTTTGTTCAGTAAAATCAAAATTCATTTTTAAGGTAATTGGTTAAATCTTGATAAAATATATAACGTCATAATTAAAATGTATAAAATTTTTAGGTATAAGAATGCCACAAAAACTGAAATACTTATTTTATATGTATCAGCATCAGAATCATATATTTTATACGAATTTTCATTAAATGTTATTAATAAATACATCATGCATGTTTTTGTTGTTGCTTAATTATGGTATGTCACTATCTATTTGACAGCTCTAACTATATGCTATGGAGGTTAGAGTATAGCTAACAACAAAAGTATTTCAAATATTTATTTTGTTTTCGGAATAATTCATATTTTTGTGTATCTAAAACATCTTTGCATGTGGCGTCAAAACGCACAAATATTGATGAAACCATAATTACGGACTCGATAATTACGTAATTATGGTTTCATCGTTCCATCTGGTCAATTACCAGTCCATGTGGTCCAGACTGAACAATTATTACCACACGACAACTTTGCCCACGCAAATGAATATTTGCAATAGATCTAAGTAGTGTGATAATTGAATAGACAAACAGCCATTTAATGCCCGAAAAAACGGGCGCTAAAATAGTACTTATACCGCATTTGTAAAAAAAATAACAGTATCTGCAACTTGTGCGGTATTGTCGATTCGCCCACTCGAGCGAATGAGTGGACAATATCGCTTTCGTGGGCAATCGACAACTTACAAAATGGCGTTCGAACTAGTCTTGGGTTCGCGAACGACCTAGGTCGGGAGAGCGCTATTGTAGGCGAACTGTGCGAACTAGTTCGTCGATTATCTCGCTCTTAGTTCTTTAAATATATATTTTTTACGTACTTTTCCCGTATGAATAAAAAAAAAAGAATGAAGTGTCCATATTCCAAAGTCCGCCATATGAGATACAGGCTTTCGAAAGTCGTAGAGAATGTACCACTATAAATTCATAGATTTTGCTTGCGTTATTGCTAATGGTGGCACATTGAATTTTTCTATGTGGTGAAACAAGGTAAATAATAAACACAAAATGGAGAATGTTCCAAGAACTCACGAAGGTATTTAAAATCATGTATTTAATAATTATATATATATATACATTATGTGATATTGAAAATATTAATAAGACATTTACAATAATACTATTCGATGTTTAAAAAAATCTTACTAATAGATTGTTTTATTTGTAGACATCGAAGCTCAAATTCGTGATATACAATCAAAGAAAAAAGAAGTATCCGAAAATAATGGAAATGATAAAGGTGTAGGACTTGGTGAAAGTGGTTATTTTGACAGTGACATATATGATGGAGGTGGAAATAAAAAGTTTGAAGGGTATTTGACCTCAATCGCAGCAAATGATGAAGCTGATGATGATGATGAAGATGTCGTGTCGTATAGTCAAAAACGTTCTGGTGGTTTTAATGTGAATGTTGCGTTGCTTAACGATGTTGCTCAGGTAAGTTTGTGATAATTAATATCGAAGACAATTCTTTACAAATGTTATGCTAGTAAATAAGTTTAAAGCTATGACAATTTTTAACCGTTATAATTCCAAAAATATATCGACCCATGGGTCTTGTTACGCCAAAAAACTATATCCGTGAAAATTGGAAACGGAGTGAGCTTCCACGGATACGGTTGGTTAATTTAAAAAACTGCGGTTTGTGGTGTGCTTGGATATTACAACGGTTAAAATCCCACAGGTATAGCTTGTGGATTTTATTTTATTTACATTAAACTGTATAAAATATATCAGTCATGTATCTAACCTTTTTTTTATCTAAAATTCTCAATCTAACTTTTTTGAGTGTCCGATAATCTTCTATAAAATTGCAGTTTAGCGGATTTTGCCAAAAAAAAAAATTAAATATTTTTTTATTCGAAAAAAGGGTATATTTGGGTCTCTGGATCAATAAAAACCGGGGGAGAGCGACATTTTCAAATGTTTATTTATTAAAAAAAAGGTGAAACTGCAATTTTAGCTAATCTTCTCTTTAATTTCGTAAAAAATCAAAGCTTTTGAACTTATTTTTAATGAAATAACATGTAAAAAATTATATCAATGGCTAATATTAATCTCTAATTATATAAATCTTTGTAGAGCGACAAAGATTATGATCCATTCGCTGATCGTCGAAGACCAACAATTGCCGAAAAAGAAGATGAGTATAGACAAAAAAGGCGTCGGATGATTATTTCACCAGAACGTGTGGATTTATTTGCTGAAGGTTTGTTTTGAATGTTTTTGTCTATATTAATTTTGAGTAGTTTTCACTTTGTAATTTATTGAAAATAGTATGGATTATTTGAAAAATAATGTAACTATCGAATAAATGACATCAAAGACAAAAGTAATAGTGTCTTACTTTCGGCCATTTCGTTTTCATTTGTTTAATTACGATTTCTAATTTGCCAGTATTCGATGGTAACAATAATTAACACAAGCCATTAATTAACACAAGTAACTAAGTTACACGAGTTAACCGCAATCAAAATCGGTGAGTGATCGGTTCTGTGCCAACCTTACTAATATTCAACCGAGAAGCTTTTTGAAATCCAGTAGCATTCAACATTGGTTAACGGTATCGTTTAATATTTCTGCCCGTTTGTCTGTAGAGACGATAATTCAAAAACGAAAAGAGATAACGAATTGAATCCGTATCCGATCTCTTGAAACCGCAAGAGATAGAAGAAAAAAAACAACTTTTGTTTGTAACTTTTTTTTCCTAAAATAAATAGTTTTGTCATAATTTCAGCTATTGATAATAAACTCAGTGTATACCGGGTATTTAAACAATTAACTCAGTTATGTGTTATTTTCCACTTGTTTTAAATGAAACTTTAAAAGATTGTATTGTTTGGCTAAAGTGTTAAAGGTTGTGAAAACTCTAAAATATTAGAAGTTTTAAATTTTGAATTAAAAGTTACATTTATTTTTTTCTCAATAATTCCATGCTATTTGAAAGATGATTAATTAATCACTGTATTGATTGATAGTTGGGGTGTATAAATGGAATTTGATTGAACGATGAATATATGAAAATTATTATTTTTTTATTTTTTAAATTAAAGAAACATTACTAATTTGTTCCACTTTTCTTTCCTCTTTGAGGGATTCCCAGGAATTCGGCGCTCCAATCACACAAGCAAGTTCTCTCGAAAAACAAAAATAAATATCATTTGTTTTTCTTCTTTAACAACGAGAATCGAAACATTTTGTTTTGTTTCAAATGTTATTTATTATTAGGTTTTACTGTATTTAATTTTTTTTTTCCATTTAATTTAATTTTTATTTTGTGTAAAAAATTTCAACTTTTTTTTGGTATAATATACACATGAGGATACAAACAAACAAAAATTTTTTAATATAACACTACTTTTGTGAGCGTGAGAGCGTGAATTTGTCAGAAAATTATTAACTGCCCCAGCTTATTTCTAGGTTCGCTTTGTACTTTTGGATGAAACAAGATACTTCACTGGAAACTCTTCCAAATACCGTACGTATTTTATTTTCACATACCATTATTCACACCAATAATTAGCGACATTTATTTATTCTCTTGTTTGTTCAAACTTATTTTCTAGAAAATTTTTTATTTTATTTTTCTCTTTTCATTATTTTTTCGTTTTGTTTTCAAATTGAATAATAATTTGAAAATGGTATGTTGTGTCCATAAGTGTGAAAAATGGTATATTAAACAATTTATTCTCAAGTGTACATGGAATTTAGTTTTCTTTTGTCTGATATATGAAATTTTATTCGATTTTATTTAATAATATTAATTAAAAATTATTCAAGTTTGAATCATTTAAAAAAAAAAAAAACATTAGGATTTCATGTATATTTGATGAATTTTTAAGAGCAGAAACTATTACAAAATTTTTTTGAAACTATATATATAAAGAACTGTAATAATATTAGGCAAAGTATATATTTAGTAAGGATTTTTCTGAATTGTTTGAATATAACACATGTATTGATGAAAAATGTTACAGGTGGGAAAACACCCGATTTTGGTTCCCGCACCTACACGGAAATTATGAAAGAACAATTGCTGAAAGGCGAAGAAGTTGAGGTAAGATATATATCATATGAATTTCGCATTATTGTACGCGATGTTTCAAGAATTCACAGTGAAAATAGATTGTGCAGGTATCAACTTAATACATTTGAACAGATTATTTGTGTAAACTTAACGTCACAATACTATGCCAATGTCAATTTCCAATACGATTACGAAGACACAAGTATGAAAGGATAAGCGTATACTATATAGACTAAGAGCTGGCTACATAAAAGTGAACTGATTGAATATAATCGTGATTTTTTCCCATGATATCGTCAAAACAAGAGCCGCATTTTGCAGAAGTCTCATTGGAGGCGGAAAGTGTGGGTGGAGGATCAATCGTGTAAAGTTTTGAACATAAAAAACAAAAATCGATCGAATATAGTTCTGAAAATTGGTGTAGTATTACATATTGAAAATAGAAATTGAAAGAAAATGTTCCCAGAACCCTGGACCCACCGTACATCGTGTCCAATGCGCTAGCCATTACCCCACAGATGATTAGCTTGATGAGCCGATTATCTGCGGTGTAAGGGTTAGCACGCTGGGCACAATATTCAGAAGTCCAGGGTTTGATCCATGGCGAATGAGTTAATTTTTTTATATTAACATTAATTAATAATAAATTCAATGACGTATTAGTCTATTAAGTATACTCTTGTCCTTACACACTTATGTCTTCGTAACCATACTGAAAATTAACACTGATATAGTATTGTGACGTTTAAGTAAACACAAATAATATTTTAGAATAAGTTAATAGTTGACTTAAAAGTAATACTATCAACGATATGATAAAAATCGACTCATCTGTCGTGTAATGGTAAGCGAGCCGGATGCGATATCCAAAAGTCCAGAGTTCAATCTCTGGCGGATTAGTTAATTTTTTATTAGTTAATTAATTAATAGATTTGTTTTGGCATTTAAAATTTTTATTGTAATTATCATTTAGAGTTACAAACTAGTTTATGATTCACTGCTAAAACAAACCTTAGGAATTATCTTTACATAATTTGTTCCTTTTGATTTAGGTTAGAAAAAAAATTTTAGAAAAAGCTAAAGAAGGTACTTTAAAAATTGCTACTAATGGTGAAGCAAAATCGGCACCAAAAAAAAGAGGAAGATGGGATCAAACTGTGGATGAATCTCCAGCTCCAATAAAGAAGAAAGCTGTTCTAAGTAGTGTTATGGCAACACCAACATGGGATAATGATGTATGTATTTCTATTTCGGTATCCCCCACAAGGGATACCGATAACAATGTATTTACTTATTTAAGTAAACAACTTTATTTGTCATTAACTTAATAATTTTGTCTACAGCGTACACCTGCTGATCATAGATGGGACGAAACACCAGGTCATAAAACTGGTAGTGAAACTCCTGGTGCAACACCTGGTCAAAGTACGCGAATGTGGGAAGCTACTCCTGGACATGCTACACCAGGAGCTGCTACACCTGGTCGAGATACTCCGGGCCATGCACATGATGGGAAAAGTACAAGTCGTAGAAATCGTTGGGATGAAACACCGAAAACAGAAAGAGGTTTGTTTCTTTTTTCAATAAAAATTAATATAATGTACATCAATAAATTCTTATTTTATCGGGGATCTTTTTTAAATCCTAACATGCTCTCCTAACATTAACATGGGACGTTTCTTTTCGCACCTCACATCTCTATAAATCCCAAGTTAGTAATGAACGAATTACTAAGTGTTTAACAAATCAAAAAAATCGTTTTTACAAGGTGACATTTGAATTGGATAATCTGGAAATGTCTTGGAATTCCGATATTCTAGAAAAGTCATGGAATTTTAGAATTTAAATATTTCTGTCATAAATATTACTTTTGATATAACTATTTATATCTTGAAAATATTTGAATTGCTTTAGCTATCGCTTTTTTCTTCACTATCTCCCCTATTAAGAGTGTTTTTTGTCATAATTACGATACTTAAAAATGCATTTGATCATCACACTTCACCACTTCTTCGTCTGATGTTTTTACTAATACGTATTTAACTTTAGAAACACCTGGTCATAATAGTGGTTGGGCAGAAACACCAAGAACAGATAGAGTGGGTGGTGGTGATTTAATTCAAGAAACTCCTACACCTGGAGCAAGTAAACGTCGTTCACGTTGGGATGAAACTCCTAGTAATCAACTAACACCATCATTAAATACACCATCTGGCGGAATGACTCCACAAACACCACATGGCACACCGCATGCTACACCAGGTCATACTCCATCCATGGGAGTTCTAACTCCCGGAGGCGTAAGTATTATTTGAATTTTTAAATTTTAATCAATATATGAAAAATCCGAAAGATTATTTTTTCCATTGTCGGATTAAAACGCCCTAACTTATGCTAACAATTTATTCGATTTTAACTAGCTTGTCGTATCTCGAATAACATGTTCATTTAACGATTGAAGAGATTTTAAAGTATTAGTTAGCTGTTTCTCATTCAAAAGGTCGAATCTATGCTAAAAAATTCTTCGGCGTTGGCCGCTTAACAATTGTTATTAGGAAAGCTAGAAGCTGGTATGTTAGATAGATTGTAGCGGCTGCCCCGGACGGGCTACAATTCTACCATAAGGTTCATTGTGATGCCTAATGATGTGAGGATGTGAGTGGAGTGGAAGAAACTTTGTGTGTAGACTATGAATTGGTAGGTTGTGCGGCTGCAGCCGACTCTGATAGGAACTATGCCGATATTCATCTGGAGTTCGTGAAGAAAACTGCACAAAACCTTCACAAGCATAGCCGGTTACTTCGTTCTTGTCCATACGCCGACAGTTTAGCCAATTAACCACCCTTTTTTTTTTTTAATAATTGACTGCCGATGGCGGGATTCGAACCCATAACCTCCCAGTTTCAAGTAGACATAACGCCTGCCTTAGACCGCTCGGCTATTTGGACGGTAGCTGGTATGTTATATAAATGATTAAAATTATTTCGTTTTCTAGAGCACACCAATCGGAGTGAAAGCAATGGCAATGGCAACTCCTACACCTGGACATTTAGCTTCAATGACTCCAGAACAATTGCAAGCATACAGATGGGAACGTGAAATTGATGAACGAAATCGGCCATACTCGGATGAAGAGTTAGATGCATTATTCCCACCTGGGTTTAAAGTGCTTCAACCGCCTGCTGGATATATTCCAATTCGTACACCGGCACGTAAATTAACAGCTACCCCGACTCCAATAGCCGGAACACCAACAGGATTTTTCATACAACAAGAAGACAAATCAGCAAAATATATTGATAATCAACCAAAAGGAGCAAATTTACCATTTATGAAACCAGAAGATGCACAATATTTTGATAAATTATTGGTAGATGTTGATGAAGAATCATTAAGTCCCGAAGAACAAAAAGAACGAAAAATTATGAAATTATTGTTAAAAATAAAAAATGGTACTCCACCGATGCGAAAAGCAGCATTACGTCAAATCACTGATAAAGCACGTGAATTTGGTGCCGGACCATTGTTTAATCAAATTTTACCATTATTGATGAGTCCAACATTAGAAGATCAAGAACGACATTTATTAGTGAAAGTGATCGATCGTATTTTATATAAATTAGATGATTTAGTTCGTCCCTATGTCCATAAAATACTTGTAGTTATTGAACCACTACTTATTGATGAAGATTACTATGCTCGTGTCGAAGGTCGTGAAATTATATCAAATTTAGCTAAGGCAGCTGGTTTAGCAACAATGATATCAACAATGCGACCTGATATTGACAATATTGATGAGTATGTTAGAAATACAACGGCTCGAGCTTTTGCTGTTGTTGCATCTGCTTTAGGTATCCCATCTTTATTACCATTTTTAAAAGCTGTTTGTCGTAGTAAAAAATCATGGCAAGCCCGACATACTGGTATTAAAATTGTACAGCAAATTGCCATTTTAATGGGATGCGCAATTTTGCCTCATTTAAAATCATTAGTCGAAATTATTGAGCATGGTTTAGTTGATGAACAACAAAAAGTCCGTACAATTACTGCCTTAGCTATAGCTGCCCTTGCTGAAGCTGCAACTCCGTATGGTATTGAAAGTTTTGATTCAGTATTAAAACCATTGTGGAAAGGTATTCGAACACATCGTGGTAAAGGTTTAGCTGCATTTTTAAAAGCAATTGGTTATTTGATACCTTTAATGGACGCCGAATATGCAAATTATTATACGCGTGAAGTAATGTTGATTTTAATACGTGAATTTCAATCGCCTGATGAAGAAATGAAAAAGATTGTATTGAAAGTTGTGAAACAATGTTGTGGCACGGATGGTGTCGAATCACAATATATTAAAGAAGAAATATTACCATCATTTTTCAAACATTTTTGGAATCATCGTATGGCATTAGATCGTCGAAATTATCGACAGTTAGTCGATACAACGGTTGAAATTGCAAATAAAGTGGGTGCATCGGAAATTATTAATCGTGTCGTTGATGATTTGAAAGATGAAAATGAACAATATCGTAAAATGGTTATGGAAACTATTGAGAAAATCATGGGTAATTTAGGTAAGTAGAAACATTCTAAGTGTTTTTGTATGTAATATACATATATTTAGTAATACGAGGTCTATCCGAAAAGTATCCGACCTACCTTCATATCTCCGCGCTGGCGTTATTTTTCGTCATCGAGCGAGTGGCATTCTTCAAAGTAGTTCCCATTTGATTGAATAACACGCTCCCAGTGGTGTTTCCACTTTCCGAAGCAGTCCTGGAAGTCAGTTTTTGGAATAGTCTTGAGTGCCCTCGTCGCATTATCTTCATCCGTCTTTTTGTCGTCGAACCGGTATCCTTTGAGCGGTTTTTTCAAATTCGGGAACAACCAAAAGTCATAGGGGGCTATGTCGAGACTATACGGAGGTTGGCGAAGCAGTGCGATATTGTGTTAGTAAAAAACTGCTGCACAAGATTTGATGAGATTTCCCACCGCTTTCACTTTCTAAATTTGAAGTTAAAATTTCCCAAATTGTAGTTTTTGGTATTCCAAGATCATCTTCTAATTCGCGCACAGCGAAACGTCGATCTTCTTCAATCGTAAGTCGCATGCGCTCGATATTATCCGGTGTTGTTGTCGAAGGTAGGCCAGAACGAGGATCGCTCACAACAGATGTGCAGCCACTTTTGAAACGATTATACTACTCTTTTATTTGAGTTTTGCCCGCACACTCATCCCAAAAGGCCTTATGCACCACTTGAACAGTTTCCGAACTAGTTTTTCCGCCGAAAATATAAAATCAGGTCGGATAATTTCGGATAGATATGGTATTTGGGTCTGATAAGAAAAAACAGATTTTTTGAACTTGGTGACGTCATTAAGATCCACAAAAATACTATTTTTACCTACAGGCAAGGTGAAAACCTCGCATTCGTTCGGACAATTTTCCCATTCGATTGTTTTGCATCAAGATTCTGACGCACAAAAATTTAGTCCCAATTTTTTTAAACTAATTTTTTAGCACTTGGATATGCTCTCTGGTGGGTGAATTAAAAACTGCAGCTAGTAGGTTGATGTTTCCTGTCCCAACCCCCATAACATGTAATCATTCGACCAACATGTTTAGTGGTCGCACTCCGATAAACAACTGCGAATCGGTTAAAATATTAATAAAATTTATATAATTTTTTGACAGGTGCCGCTGATATTGATTCACGTTTGGAAGAGCAACTGATTGATGGTATATTATATGCATTCCAAGAACAAACTACAGAAGACGTTGTTATGTTAAATGGATTCGGAACGATTGTCAATCAACTAGGTAAACGTGTTAAACCATATTTACCACAAATTTGTGGTACAATCTTATGGCGATTAAACAATAAATCAGCAAAAGTACGACAACAAGCAGCTGATTTAATATCACGTATTGCTGTTGTCATGAAAACATGTCAAGAAGAGAAATTAATGGGACATTTAGGTGTTGTATTGTATGAATATTTAGGTGAAGAATATCCCGAAGTATTAGGTTCAATATTAGGTGCGCTCAAAGCAATTGTTAATGTGATTGGTATGACAAAAATGACACCACCAATTAAAGATTTATTACCACGTTTAACACCAATTTTAAAGAATCGTCATGAAAAAGTACAGGAGAATTGTATTGATTTAGTTGGTAGAATCGCTGATAGAGGTCCAGAATATGTATCGGCGCGTGAATGGATGCGTATTTGTTTTGAATTATTGGAATTGTTAAAGGCACATAAAAAGGCCATACGACGTGCAACAGTTAACACATTTGGTTATATTGCAAAGGCAATTGGTCCACATGATGTGCTTGCCACATTGTTGAATAATTTAAAGGTACAAGAACGTCAAAATCGTGTTTGTACAACAGTTGCGATTGCTATCGTTGCTGAAACATGTTCACCATTCACTGTATTACCAGCATTAATGAATGAGTATCGAGTGCCTGAATTGAATGTACAAAATGGTGTTTTAAAATCGTTATCATTTCTTTTTGAGTATATTGGTGAAATGGGAAAGGATTATATTTATGCTGTAAGTCCACTATTAGAAGATGCTCTCATGGATAGGTAAGATCAAATATTCAATTCATTTTTAGGGGTCGTGTCTGCTTTTTTCAAACCTAAAACGTTTACTAAGATAACATAAGTTATAAATTATAATTTTAAGGATGTACGAGCACTGATTTATAGTCCATTTATAAAATTCTTCAAAATCTTATATAGTACATTCATAAAAGTCTACAATAATGTTTATTATTTTTTGTCGTAAATTAAAATTTAATTTAGGCCTGTCATACCGGGTCTAACAAAAAGATATTTAAGAAAAACCTCTGAGATTTCGGGTAATAGGGAATATGCATGAAAATTTTTTTTCACATTTATTTTCAGAATATGAAAATACTGTTAATACTGTAATAATATTTAAAAACGAAATTAAAATCCGACAAATATCAAGGAAGCTATAAGCTTTTAAAGATTATTATCTGTCTCTTTCTTGCAAAAATACTAAAAACGGAGTTTTACGTGTATTTTAAATGTTGAAAGTGTAATATGACGTCACATAACATATCAAGAGGGCTATAACCTTCTTTGTCTAATCGGGAATTTCAATCATTTATATCTCGCTTATTTTTAAAGTTATTTAAAAAGTAATTTTACCTTGATATTTGTCAAGTAAACATGCTTCAATTCAAGGGAAAAAAAATTTTCATGCATATTCCCTATTAAGCTATACCGCCGAGAGAAATAAAATTTACCCGAAATCTCAGGTTGTTTTCTTAAATATCTTTTTTTTTAGGCCCGTCATACCGGAATTTTATTGGATCAATCTCTTTATTAATATTTCTATTTTCTATTGCGTAGTTTTTTTTTTATTTGTCTTATTTTATTCCAAGTAAAAATTATCAAAATATGTGTAAAAATATGGGTTTCTCCATAAGAGCAATGCATTAAAACTCGAACTTTAACATTAAAACCCCCGTAACCCGTTATTAATCTAAATCCGTTCCATTTAATAATAAGTAAAAACGATTTTTTTTTGTTACAGAGATTTGGTACATCGACAAACTGCATGCGCAGCAATTAAACACATGGCATTGGGAGTGTATGGTTTTGGTTGTGAAGACGCTCTAATACATTTACTTAATTATGTATGGCCAAATATTTTTGAAACATCTCCGCATTTAGTGCAAGCATTTATGGATGCTATAGAAGGCATGCGTGTAGCACTTGGACCGATCAAAATATTACAATACACATTACAAGTAAGTTACATTGTTTTAAAATTATTCTAGTTGTCAGGTATCTCTGGAAAGCTTAGATAAAATTGCGTAACAAAGATGGGATTAATTATTTGATCAATTTTTGGACACTGTAGATAGTTACCAAGATAGCTTCTTACACGTTAATATGTGCCACGTTTGGAAATAAATTTAAAACGCTAATATCTGGTGTTTGTTTCTGTTGTAAGCGTTATAAATGAATAAATTTATTTCTGTTGTGAGCGTTGTAGATAGATAGATATATCTTGGGGTCTAAAAAGTATTGCACTTTGACCTTATGATTCATTGTGCTCCCCCTTTTACTTCAGTCTGGCGAGATTCGCTTCTTCCATATGTTGGTAATGGCCAGGAGCTTGCTTATCAGGTCTTTCCGATATATTGATAGCACTTTGCTAGATGTGGGAAGAATGTCATCCCTCCAACTCTTTACTATGTAAAAAGTTTATTAATGTATAAATTTTGCTATTTATAGGGTTTATTCCATCCAGCAAGAAAAGTACGAGATGTTTATTGGAAAATCTATAATTCGTTATATATTGGTGGCCAAGATGCTTTGGTGGCAGGATATCCTAGAATTAGTAATGATCCAAAAAATCAATATATCAGATACGAATTGGACTATGTCCTTTAAATTTATTTATGCATTAAATGTAATTATTTGTGATTCTATAATTTTCAATAAATATATTAGTTGTAATGAAAAAAAAGTGAAAATTTTGCTGTTCCAACCCCCTAATTTTTTTTTAATAAAAAAAAGCGTGCAAATGTTTTAGCTCAATCGGACAACTGCGAAATGACCCTCATTGACCATGAAATTATAAAATTTTCGCCCAGAAACATAAGTTTTTACTTTCTAAAAGTTTAGCTCCCGCCTCTTATCTTATTTCAATCAACAAAAAAACAATATGTGCAAAATTTTAGCTCAATTGGGTAACTGCGAAGTGACCCTCATCGACCATGAAATTATAAAATTTTCACCCAGAAAGATAAGTTTTTACTTTCTAAAAGTTTAGCTCCCGCCTCTCATCTTATTTCAATCAACAAAAAAACAATATGTGCAAAATTTTAGCTCAATCGGGTAACTGCGAGACGACCCTCATCGACCATGGAGTTTTATGCTCAGAAAGAGAATTTTTAAACCTGAGAAAACATTCAGGTACTCACTGGATACTTAAATAAACAATAATCTGTTGGCAAAAAATTTTTACCCCAATTTTTCCATTAACTTTTGTCAATCAAAAAAAATTTTCAATCTGGATAACCCCGATAGTTTTTAAAATAAAAGTCTGGAATTCTTTTTTACTTCTGGGAGCTATTCTTTGAAGGATTTAAAAAAAGATTCCTTATTAACAAAGAGACTTCAAGTCTTTTTTTGTTTTCCATTAACCAATGAACAAATTGAGCTTTTAAACGAAGCTCTAACTCAAATTTTTAATAAATTACGAATGAAAATAATGGATCATTTCTAGATGTAATTACGAATCGAATGATACCTTGGTCATAATTATCTGAGAAGGTGAAGTGGAATTCGAAAAAAAGGCACATATAAAAATATATGCAAATATCCCATTTCAACGCAGGTTTGAGATTGTGAATCATCGACTACTTGGTAATAGATAGGTAGGGCAATATTTGTCATATACATATATTTTATGCAAGGTTAAAGATAAAATATGATAAGATAAACAAATTAATGAACACATATTGTTAAAAATCCAATACTAAAAATTATCGATCTTTTAAAAATCTAAATGCGTGTGATAACAAAAAAAAGTTTCATCAAAGGTCTTGATGGTTCAATGTATTCAATCGCGTGGTGATTGAATACATCTTTTTTTACGTGTCTATTTAAACACTAACATAGAAAATAAATTTCCACAAGTTTAGCTAGGTAGGCAGTGTTATCTCCTTGGGAGGGTTGTATATTTTATATGCTAATATATAGCCCTTCAAGAGCCCTACGCTTCTCTCTACCGCCCTAAAAAATATTGACGCGTAGTTTTCGCTACCGAATACGTGCAAGTTTTGAAATTGATTGAGCTAAAGTATATTATTATTATACATACTATAAAAGAAAGTCGCCCTCCACGTCTGTTTGTTTATCTGCTAACTTCTTTTAAACCACGCAACGGATTTTGAAACGATTTTCACCATCATGTAGATAATTTTTTCCGAAAGGTTTATAAGTATAGTAAATCCTAATTAAATCTAAATTGCACCCGTGCGAAGCCAGGCCGGGTCGCTAGTATAAATAACTACTGTATCCAGACGTAGCCGATATAATAGAGGTTGTGTGGAAGGTTCAAACCATTTTTTTTAAAGCTTGTACACGTTTAAATTAATAGGATTGGAGAACCACCAATACTCGGTGGGGGACTACCCAATTTATTTAAAAAAATCACAGGTCCACTCGCTTATCCACAGGGTGGACCTGCGGATAAGCGGGTGTATGCTGGTGGGTAATTTGGTTTGTGTTTTTTATTAATTAATTTTGTAATAATTAATTTGTGTTAATCCACAAATAGACATTTTGAATATCAAAGATCACTTTAATGTAATAAAATATACAAACAAAAATTTAATCCACAATAATTATTGGATTGTTCATCACACTTAACTGTTGCCTACAGTGAACACTATGTCGACATTCTGTAGGGCAGAATGGTACAGGAATCTTACATAACGATCCTTCTTCACTTTCCAAAGAATGTTCGTAACTTTTATAATATATGTTACCATATGGACTATGATATGGGATAAGTTGTAATAAATTTTCACCGTATTTCAATATTGATGATACATCAGTCTTTGGACCACACAAAAAAAAAATTGTACCTATACCATCATTATTATAGTCTCTATAACCTCGCGGAATAAATCCGGTGGTACACATTAATGCTACTATTCCCTTTAATTTCCCCTCTTCGTATAATTTACAACACTCCATCCATTTTTCATCAAAACCATTCACACCATCTATTTTTTTGAAAAACATCATCCATTTACCCAATCTATTCGATTTGTTGTACGGAATATACTTAATAATCTCAGAATTATATTGGATTAAATTGTTACATATTACTTCACACAATATACCTGCCTTTGTGTTTTTATCATCATAAATTAAATTTAAATTAATATAACGTAAAATTTGTTTGCATGCTTTGAACGGCCACTTTTGTATGTTTAGTAATTCAGAATTTACAATATTCACATTCTCATGATATAAAAATTTATCGTTTCGTATTTTAGTTGGCATTATATTTCTCTTGAGTTCGTTAACTATTGGTGGATTGGAATCGAATGAATATGAATAGAATCGGCCAGGAGGACCTTTTGGTACAGGAATTTCATGTAACCATCCTGCTTCCCCATCCATAGAATGTTCATAACTTTTATAATACATGTAACCGTTTGTATTGCAATATGGAATGAGCTGTAATAAATTTTCACCATATTCCAGCATTGTTTGTCGATTATTTTTTGGACCACAGAAGAAAAATATTGCACCCTTATCAGAATTATTTTCTGTATATTCGAAAGAATTAAACCCAGTAGTACACATTATTGATGCTATCCCCTTTAATTTTCCTTCTTCGTATAATTGACAACACTCCATCCATTTTTCATTAAAACCATTTACGCCCTCTATTTTTTTGAAAAACATCATCCATTTACCCAATTTATTCGTATCTTCATACGGAAATAATTGATTCAGATTAGGATTACGATAGTATAAAAAATTATATATTACTTCACACAGTATTCCCGCCTTTGTGTTTTCATCATCATTAATTAAATTTAATGTTAAATCCGTACGATATAAAATTTTGTTGCATACTGCGAATGGTAACGTGTGTCGATTTGGAATTGAATTTACAATTTTGGCATTCTCATGATACAAAAATTTAGTTTTACGAGTCAGTATATCAGTTGGTATTATATTCCCTTCGAGTTCAATAATTTCTAGTGGATACGAATTAATATAATACAATCGGCTAGAAGAACCTTTTGGCACTGGTATACTATACAAAGGACCTGATCCATCTCCCGAATATTGTGAGAAACTGTGGTAAAACATTTGACCAAATGCAGTATAATATTGCGTAACTTGTTTTAATTGATTACCATATTCCAGTATTTTTTGTATATCATCTTTTGGACCACAGAAAAAAAATATTGCACCCATATTGGAATTATTTGCTTCATATTCTGCAGGAATAAAACCAGTAGTACACATTAATGCTGCTATCCCCTTTAATTTCCCTTCATCATATAATCTACAACATTCTTTCCATTTTTCATCAAAACCTTCTGTCCCTTTGATTTTTTCAAAAAACATCATCCATTTACCAAATTTATTCGAATTGTCGTATGTGTATAAATTTCCAAATTTATGGTAGAACAAGCAGTATATTACTTCACAGAGTATTGAGGGATGTTTTGTACGTGCATTTAAATTCATATGACATAAAATTTGCTTGCAAATTCCAATCGGTAACTTACTTAGGTTTAAAAATTCCGAATTTATAATATCTGTATTCTCATGATATAAATATCTATATTTCAATATTTTACTTGGTATTGTATTCCCATTAACTTGTGAACATTTTGCTGAACTATTATACGAATGAAATACATAGAATCGACTCCCTGCTTGTCCTTGTCCAAACGATGGTCCAGCTAAATTTTCCATTATTAAATAATCACAATTTTATAATTTAAAATTAGATTTTGAATTTTTTTTGTTCGTTTGTTGTTACATATAGAGTAGTAGAAATTGAATAAACGAAATATTTATTATAAATATCATATCACTCTAATCACTAAACACATATTATGATATGATACTTTTTTTTTTTTTACTTACATTAAAGAATTAAAAACGGATACTTATCATAATTTCAATTGGTGATAAATGATTAATAATTATTTATACAATCGACAAATACATTTTACCTTAAATATTCGATTATCAAATGATAATTAATGAGAACTCGAGGTTTAAAATTTCAAATTCGCTCCAATACCTAGATCAGTTTTTATATTATAAATACGTATTTCGACTACAAAGTAGTCATTATCAGTATAAATTAGCTAGTCGTAATTTACTCTTTGACAATTAGAAATAGATAGAAAATCGAAATCAATAGACAAAAATAAATAAAAATTAAACAAAATAAATTAAAATATAATAAATTTTATTGAAATTACTCTTGTTAAAGTTTCTTTCATTCATGTTTACTCTTGTTAACATCACTCTTATTAAAATTACTTTTATATTGTCTCAGGATATTGTTATTCGTTGCTAATTTGGTGACAGTTTCAGTATTTGGTGAAACTGTCACCAAATACTGAAACTGTCACCAAATTAGCAACGAATAACATATCCTGAGACAATATAAAGGCCCAATTACACCTAGACAGCGCATTCGGCCGAGTAAGCCGCATTATAATCGGCCGAGACAATACTCGGTCGAGCGAGTGATTTTGGGCGAGTCAGTGAATAGAACCATGTTCTATTTTCTCGACCGAATAGAGCCTGTGGCCAGTGTAATCACGTTTGCGGGTGCCCGTGTTCTATTGCAACTTTCTTATCATTATCCATTATTAGTCAATTATTGTCCCTTTTTCTTTCAATTTGTTTTGTTTTTTCTTTTTGAATATGTCCACACATGACAACTGTCTCGCCCTGGCCAACTAGAATATAATCATCTACTCGCCGCATCGAAGTAGCTCGACCGGGCTACTCGGTAAGTGTAATTGGGCCTTAAGAGTAATTTTAATAAAAGTGAGGTTAACAACAGTAAATCGAATGAAAGTAATTTCAATAAAATTTATTATATTTTAATTTATTTTGTTTAATTTTTATTTTTGTCTAACGGATTTCGATTTTCTATCTATTTCTAATTGTCAAAGAGTAAATTACGACTAGCTAATTTATACTGTTCTCTATAAGACGCTGTGTTAAACGTTTGATTTTTAATCGATAATTACTTTTCGAAATGATTGTTAACATGTGTTAAATTTTTTAGGGAGGATAACTACATAATTGAGCTATTCAATAAAAAAATGTTTATCTACTATTAAACCTCATGTATGAACGTCCTTAATAATCCTCAAAATTAAATATAAATCCATATTTATTTAAGCTACCTTAGATAATATGATTATATCAGCAGTAACCAACCCCAACCCCCCTATATTGTTGTATAAAGAAAAAATAACAAACATTATATATTTTGATCTAATTTTATATATTTTCACTGTCTCTTTCTTGTACAACTCATTATTAAATATAATTTTATTTGGCATCGATTTTATAATAATTAAAGATAAATTTGAACAAAGAAAAAAAACAACTTATAAACATAGATTTTTAATCGATCTTTTAAATATTTTTTTGTTCACAATAAAATAACATGTAATTAGCAATTTTTGTAAAATTTTGTTTGTATGACCCAGATTGTATGTTTTTTTTATTGCTAAAAAATATATCGTACCATCATTTTTAAACTAACACCGCCGTTCTAATGAAATATTTCATTTTTGTGAATTGAAAAAAAATTATGTGGTAACTGAAAATTCCTAACAAATAACCACCGATCCCCCCCAATTGTTTAAGAAGAAGAAAAAATGTATTCTATGCAACAAATTTTACTGATCGCAAGTACTTTGACTACGTGTTGTTAAGTCATCACTATTTCGTCGACATGTAGTATATGAACGTTTTTTTGGTCCAGAACGTCTTTTGGTAATGTTGTTATATTTACTAAACTTACTATATAAATTTGCATGCGTATGATCTGATGCATGCATTGTAGACTGTGATGTATCACTACGTCGTCGTCGACGAGCTTTACTACTGCGATCGTTTGTTGTATGCAATGTGTACACTTTTGGTGGTCGTTTTGAACCTGGCATTATGGAATCATTTGGTACTGTTGTTGGATTTACAAATGTTTGTTTCGTTGGATTATTGGATGATGATTGTGTTTCTGAATTTGTATATTGATCGAATACTCCACTGCCATCTTCACTATCACTTGTACTTAACGATGTTGAATTTGCTGTGGGTGATACTAATGGTATCGTTTCACTTTTAGTTGACTCAATTGCGCTATCCTCTTGTTGGGTTGATGATGACACTTGATGTTGTTCAGCTAAAAAAAAATTAAAATTCATAATTATTTGCATTACAAGTCCTTCAGTGCCTATTCTAGATTTTTTAAGATTTCTTAAAAATTGACTGTGAGTTATGAATGTTAACTTTGAATAGTTAAGGACGTTCATTTGCTACGCTAGAGTCAAATGAGTACTATCTTTAAGAAAATTTATTTAGGATTGTAATAAAGTTGTAAAGTATATCAATAATCTTACAACGATTTATAACCTTTTTTTATTTGTCCTAAATACTTGAAAAACTAAATACTTGTCCTATTTATTGTAAAATATCAGTAAATGTAAATTAGAAATTGATTTGACTGTATTTGACAGTTGTTATGACATTCACGTGTATATGTATGTGTATAATAGTTTTCAAAATATGGTGGCAAACCTAACAAAACAATTTTAATTTTATTAAATAATTCATTCAAATGTCCGTCAACACCATTTTTTTAATGCAATTATATAAACTGTATATTTCAAAGAATATTTATAAACATTATTTATTATGGTGCCTACTTTAATAATATAGTTATTATAATTTTAAGTACAAAAAATTCTGTTTTCCATAAGACGCTGTGTTAAAAGTTTGATATTTAATGAAAACTTTTAACTGTTGATCAGTTTTTTCAAAAGACTTTATTTTTTTTTCAAAAAATGCAACTTCATTCAGAAAATCCTTTTTTTAAAACAGCTATAAAATGGTTAATTATTAACTTTTCCTCAGCTATCCGATTCTGTCAAAAAATGGGTTTCCTATTCATAAAACACATGTTGATCTTCATATGACCTTGAAGGCCATGATCAGGGTAAAAATCAAGGTCACCATAAGATGTCCCACACCGAATAAAACAACTTTTATTCACGTAATTTTTTCCAAAAACGCTTTCTTGACATCAAATTTGTATGAAGGTATTTCTAACGACATGCGAGCAAAAGTAGTTTTGCACAAAATTTTGCAAAGAGGTAGTTTTCAACGATATAAAGTTGTAAAAAAATTGTAAAAGTATTAACCGTCTCTGTCAGCTTCAATAAATGTTCAATGTTGTCAATATTGAACACATAAAGGATAGGAACCCATCCATACTGTTTAGGAAACATTTTTGAACATTTTTAATTCGCGTTTTTGCTATAGAAAGTAACTTTGCAAACAAAACTGGATATTATATGTAAACAAATAAATTAGGGATGCTTTGAGTCTAAATAAGATGTAATTTACCGTATCGTTTATGAAAAAACAATCAACAAAGATTACTTTTTTACAAATATTTAGGCTATTCCATATATAGGTAATATTTGGTTTTTAGTTTAAAGCCAACTTTTAAACTTTTTTGCCGCAACGTGCGCGTTGATTAAACAATTTTGTATTAGCATTGAAAGTTGTACCTACCTGCAGTAATAATAGGAGAATTGGATGATTCTTTGTTAATGATATTTGGTGCACTTCGTAATTGTATAGTTGGTCCACCACCATAAATACGATATAAAAACATCCATAATTCTTCACTAATCTGTGCATAATCCGATGATAAATTAATATTATTTGTACCAGGTATAACAATAGATGTATTATCAATTGGTCCTGGAGTTTCTTCTGTTTGATTTTTAACAAATGCTTGCCAACTACGTAACCATTTCATACTAATTGCACAAATAGCAACTTCATTCGATTGTTGTTGGAATTTTTTATTTAATATAATAAATGTTTCTAGTTCGTAACGAATACGACGGAAATGTACTTCGGCTTGTTTACCACATGTAGGACATTCATATAAATGATTACATGTGGGACCACCACGGAATGTTTTTAGTAGGTATTCCCATACGGGTTGTGACACAACAATACTTAATTTATCGACGCATGCCATTTTATTTGGTTTTACAGCACCATGTATACATAAAAAGTCTGTATTATCAATTGGTCCTGGTTCAGCACATGTTGAAAATCTTGTAAACCATTGTTTTGATACATAAAATCGCATATCACCAGCACCTTGCATCTCCATTAATTCGTTTACTTCTTGACGAATTGGTGTAATTTTCCTCAAGCATTTTCTGTAAAACAAAACAATAGTTATATAATATAGGATATTTTTATACTTTAAGGCAGGTACATGATGTTTTTTAAATGAAAAGTATAACGATTATCTTTTATTTAAATAAAGATGGATAAAAATTTTCAAATTAAAAAATTTGCTGAAATTGAATATACTCGTTTTCATGTCTTTTAAGCGTTATCATTACGCTCTTTAACACTCAGTAGCATAGCATCTAGAACACGGAAGTACACCAGGCCGAGTTTAAGGTGGTTTTGGCCTTGCGTGCTGATTAACTTAAGCGTGAGCTGAAATGCTCAAAGTGAGTTTATCACACCTAAGAATAATCATTCTTCCCTTCTGTTAAACGTTCTGAAGTGAGAGGCTATTGGCTAGAAAGTAAAGAAGCATTTTAAAACACATAAGCTGAGGGTACACTGACCTCTATATATGGATAGCTGATACTATAGTCCGCCATTAGCACCTTTAGAGCATACACATCGCCACCGATGGAGGAACTAATATGCAGCTCAAGGCGCTTGCGTGTCCATTTCATGTTTCGTTTTAGTTCTCACTTCAGTATTGTGAGGCGCTGTCTTCCACACAGTCTAATTCTATATTTTGAACTTTTTTTCCATCAGCTATCCATAGTTTAGAGGTCAGTGTGAGGGTAGTAATTTACTAAATGTTTGCGATATTCTGGTAAAGAATGAAAATGTTAAATAAAAGTGGGGAAAATATTTATTTTAGAGAAAAGAAGAGTTTTAATAAATTTATGTATTTAATTAAAACTGCAGTTACATTAAAGTCAGAAGCTCTTGATATAACTAACTTTGATTAAGGACAAACAACTTTTTAAACCTAGGTAGCGAGTTCATAAAGTAGGCGGTTACAAATTATGCGTGGAAAATTTTTATTAATAATTATGATTGATTTCCAAACTAATTGATGAGATGTAAAGTAATTGCAGTCTACTCGTAGGTACTAATGGCCTATCTAAAATCAATCACACGCAGTGAATGAGTGCGAGTCCGCTGGAAACGTTCAGCGCGGCCTCACATAAGAAAAATGTTTCCCATGTAAAGATGTCACTTATTTTATCTACAAAATGTAGATACACTGTTCCTCAGCCTCGTATTACAAGCGTATGCCGTGAAAGGAAGATTATTAAAAAAAAACACAAATTCAACTCAAAAATTGTTTGCAGCAAATTAATTTTTTGAAAATTATTTCTATCATATTAATATATACATAAAAATGAAAGGAATGATTTCTTGGGTCATAATTAATTAAACTGCATATTTAAAACGTTAAAAAGTCCTACCTATAAAATAATACATAAGCTTCACACGATTCTACAGTTTCTGGTGGAACTTCTGTCACACATTGATCGTCAAATTCAAACCAAGCATTTCTCTGTGGATTTAATGCATAACACGTATAATGTCCAGCACCAGCAGTTCCATGATGACAAATTACGCTGTTTAATTCATATTCAGATATTTCTGATACACAGTCGCGATGTAAATACGGTCGCATATCGAGACCAGTCATAGGAAACGACACATAATTTGATATTTTTGAACTAAACATTAATTCATGTCGAAATCGTTTTAAATGTATACAAAGCACTTCAGGTAAATCAATTACTTTTGAAAATTTTACACCATTTCTTAATTTATTACATTTTTCACAACTGTAAATATGAAAATAAAACTAAATTTAAGTTCACAATGATAAATCGTTTGATCGAAGTTGTCGAAAATAAATTTAGTAATAAAGCTCAATCATATTGTTTTAAGCCATAGTATGTGTGGTAAAGCGTTGTAAAGATCTTTTAGAGCCATCCTGTATGTATAACAGACAAAGATAACTATCTATTACATCTAAAGAGATATAGAACAGACATTTTTTGTTGTTTTTATCAAAATATCTTCAAAACTACACGTCAGAAAACTTTGTTTTATTTTTAACATAATCTACAATGGTTTAACTAATTTAATTTTAAGTATTATAAATTTTTGTCTTTAACAGTTACAGTTAGTTCGAATTCAAGAAGGATAAGTATTAGTATTATATAATATAACATTAGAATCGTAATGAAAAGCCTCATTTAAATATACACAGACATACCTGTACATATTATCACCTTTTAATTCATCAGCACTAAAAAATGCGGCTAAACAATCGTGTAATGATACAGCCGGACCATAAAACCATGAACGTAGCCATCCCCATAGCCAACCTAATGACCACCAACCTTCTCTGGCAGCAGTATCAGCACAAGTAACTAAACCAGCTGGTATAGAACCATCTGTCAGACTTTTTGCATTCAATATTGCACTAACCGTTTTATTTGGACCACTTTGGTGTAACATGGTAATATGATCACGTCCTGGAATTGGTAAACTTAAATCTTGGAATGTTTCCACACGTGTTGATATCTAAAAATTAATTATAATTCACAGTTTGGTTATTATAATACATGTGTTGATTAAAATTTCAAATCGAAAATTAAAATGGGTGTCCTCAAGAATTTATTTTAGGGCCAGTGCTTTTTTTTACTATATACTAACGATCTACCTTTACATATTAATAAAAATACTCGTAACCCAACCCAACTATTTATATAAAGCGAAAATTTACACATTAAAATGATATTAAAATAATCATTTTATATATTTATTTCATTAAGTAGTGGTACAATATTAACACGAAGTATATTTTTTGTAAAACTAACAATGCCATCTATTTGATTCGGGAATTATTTGAAGTAAGTGTGAATGTATTAGTGTGTGTCTACATAAAAGTTTACATGCAATCCAGTATATAGAAGTAAATTTTTTTTTGAAAGTAAACAAATTTTGTTTAAAACTTTTTTTTTTAAATAATCTCAATAGGTTTATAGGTTTGGGAAGAATATCAAATTTGACTTGTACTTACCCTATCACACGTTAAGCATTGCACAGAACTCAATAGTTTTCCATCAAATATATCAGAAATAATTGATCTATATTTATTTGGTGTTTTATATATTTTCCCCCCACCACCACTTAAACTATTATCATTACTGATTGGTTGTGTATCAATAACATTTGAACTTAAACTACCATATTGTTGTAACGTTGTCAGTTTACGAATACTTGAATTCGTTTGACACGATTCTGGTGATAATTTTCGTTTATTACTTGAAATCGTTTTGAAATTTAATGATATACGTTCAGTATCATCACTAAGACTAGATCTTTCACTCACTCCACTATCACATGTCTCATATTCACCATCCGATTGTGATGGACTTGGACTATCACCACGCCAATAATCCACTTGTTTTTGTGGTGTACTTGGTCGTTGAATTTCTTGATTGATTTGAATATTTGTGTATGGTTCCTTTAATTCTTCATGCAATTGATCCATGAAACAACGAAGGAACTCTTGAGTGTCGTGTTGATGATATCCACGAAACATTGGACATACATTACGAATTCCATATAAAATTCCTGATGGTACAACATATCCACGTGTTTTTTTATTCCAAATATCTTTCATTAAATGTTGATACGTTCGACTTAAACCTGGTTTCTTATTTTCACTAGCTATTTGTAAAGCAACCCCACATTCTAAGAAATAACTTGTTAATGGTAGTGTATTACTCAGAGCTTGTAATGCTGAATTCATGTAGCATGTGTTGCCTATATTTTGTAATCCAACCAATCCTCGATGTTTGTCTGATTTCGTTGAATATTTTCTAGCACAATGTGTTGTAGTTAATTCACTTAAATCATCGCTATCACTTGTTTGATTTTCATCACCAGAATCGGCTAGATATGTTGCATTTGATGAGAATTCTTGTTGGGTGTATGCTATTGTTGTTGTAGAATTGTTACGATGTGTTTCGTTTAGGGTTTGATTTTGATTTGTTGATTGTTGTTCTTCGTTATCACTGGCCTCATAAACAATGCTTCGTGTTCGACAGAATACTTCAGTCTCACAGGTATAACACCAAATACGTTTTGTTGA
This sequence comes from Nineta flava, assembly GCA_963920215.1. NCBI lineage: Eukaryota > Metazoa > Arthropoda > Insecta > Neuroptera > Chrysopidae > Nineta > Nineta flava. The sequence continues at coordinate 73,224,071 of OY986044.1, forward strand.
AAGGTTTATATGAACACAATGGTCTTCTTTTTCCTGTAAGATGGTTTATAAATTATTAACTCAAATTCTAACTATGTATACTTTGCGGCTCCTACTTCATCAAACCGTTTGAAAATGATCACTAAGATTGAAATTGCTACACAATAATTAAAAGTAAATTATTATTAAATGAATTAGATCCGCGAAATCCATCAAGTTTATTTGTAATTTACTTAACTACATCTACCCATAAATATACAATCACACACCTTAATTGGGCCCACCCATAACACACTCAATTACAGGACCATCGACACATAAATTTTTTACTGTATGATTTGTATAATTTTCTCTTAAAGGTTTTGGACACAGCTGCGGAACCACACATTTTTATAGGCTATGCTTTAATAGACAAAATTGTCTACCCTTTGGTGATGCTCTCATCGACACCGGTTCAGCAATTGCCAAGATAAAATTAAACTTTTATTTTATTTATAACGACAAATTGTATTGTTTAATTTAACCTGGTAGAATTTCAACGGAGCAACTACCCCCAAATCGTTTATCGCGCAAAATTTTTTTTAAATAATATTTACGAAAAAAATTGTTTAATACTTTTTTCATAAAATTTTATTTCCAACAATTATTGTATGAAATTTTTATTAATATCTATTATAGGTTACAATTATATTTATAATTAAAAAAGTTGGGCATCCTGTCAAAACGAAGCTACTTACAAAGTACCAGCTTGACGCTCATCATTAGAAGTAATCTTTCTTGCAAAACGGAGTTTTACGTGTATTTTAAATGGTGATAGTACATTATGATGTCACAATGCCTATCACGAGGGCTGTCACCCTCTTTGTCTAATCGGGAATTTCATTCATATCTCGCTTATTTTTTAAGTTATTTAAAAAGTAATTTTACCTTGATATTTGTAAAGTAAACATGATTGAAGTGAAAAAAAATTTTCATGCAACATCCCAATTTCGATATCTCAACTATAATTGATAATTTTCATTCTTTAATTTTTGTTAACTCTTTGTGTAAGAATAAATTACTATTACACGGTTCAAATTTCTAAAGGTAAAGTTTTATGAGTTTATTTCGAATTGTTTAAAAAAAATTTAAATTTCGATATATCGTAAACAAAACAAGGTATTGAATTTTTTAATTCTTTGTTGTTCAAAAAAAAAAAATTTGCTGCCCAAGAAATGATAACAATGACTGATTATAGATTATCTATATAATTACACACGACAAAATTGTAAACACAACAAATGTTTGTTCCTGTGAGACAAAAGCATTGCTTGAAATATCTTTTCAGATTTGCTACAATTTGAATTTTAACATACATTTTTATAAAGCGACCATTAGTAATCACAAATGTAGAGACACGAATCCGCAGGCACCATCTCAAAGTATCTTTGAAAATAACAATTTCAATTTGAAGTTTGAACTTCAACCTGTTGATATTTAATTACAATTTTGACCTTGTGTAGGTAATGAATAGTTTTTTTAATTCAGAATTTTTTTTAACAAGTTCAAGAATTAATGCCAATAAATCAGAGAGCTGTGCTATTCGGGCACAGGCGAATCTCTAGTGTGCGTTAAAATTTAGATTAAACTAACGTTCAGATATTGTGGCAAAAACTATTGAAATTAAATAAGGTAACTATTCCAACCGAGTACATTAGTTTTTGCCGCGATATGTGAAATATATAGAACGTCTTTTAGTGCGGGGACCCAAAAACACGCAAACCCGACCAACTCGGGATATGATCGATGAAAAATATATTATAATGGCTTTAAACGCTTCACGCTGAAGACACGTAAGAGACCCGCGTGTGTCCGAATACTCCGAATAGCCATATCGTAAATCAAAAGTAATTTAAAAACACCTTAACTTCCATATTTTCATCGATACAAGTTTTCAATCCTTTTGAACTATTAAAAATGATATTCATAAATATAAAGATGTACCTTAAAGTGATTGGTACTGTGATCGTTAAATTTTTCTGAGCATCCTACGTGTAAGCAATCCTTGTGTAAACAAAGCCACAAATTTGGTCCAACGCAATCACAATCATTACACGATGTAACCTTAAACAAAGATTAAACATAATATTCTGATATATACATATACACATAATATTATACAAATTAATGAATTACCTGCGGTATTAAGTGTAGTGGAATTTCATGAATATTATCCACATGATTACAACAATATTTCGAAGACATTTTCGTAGCCTATAATTCAAAAAATGAATTAGTTTATTTGATATCATAACTACAGTTTTATATGTACATAAATTTTTGTAATACCTCATTTAATATTTATCTTTTTTTAACTATTATTTTTGTGTGTTTGTTTTTTGTTTTCAGTTATTTAACTTTCGCCATGACTCGGATTTCTATACGTCATGTTTAGTTCAATGCAAAACATAATTAATTTTATGTCATTTCATACCTTACACTCGTCAAATATTTTATATTTGATGTTATCAACACACAATTTCATAGAATAGTTTACTTGATTTTAATGGATGTGTTCATCACTATCATCTGTGGTTCAATAACTAAATATCTGTAGATATTAATATTCAATGATTCAACAGTTCAATTAGTTGTAAAGCATCTATATTAACTTAAGCTAGGGTTAAGTTTTATTGAGCTGCGTATCGTTGCAGAAAATTGCATTGTCATTGAAAACAGAAATGCAATAAATATACAATTATATCGCATAGGAACGTACCCACTAAGGACTATAAAATTGTATACGTCAGAGTCAATACTCGAATTCAGATACATACTATTAAAAAATGGTCAGAACTAGATTATAAACGATACCTTGAAAACCGTTATTCGTATCGTATTTTAACCAACGCCATCATTTTCGCTAGTTTAAAACCAAGTTTTTATCAATATCGGGAACATAAAATTTTCTTCCAATTTTAGCGATTTTGTTAAGGGGTACCCCTTGGAAAAAATGTGAAAAAAGTGAAGAAAATTTTTGTTCACGATGTTAATATTCATTTTCTAGGCTAATTTCGATCCAAACAGTATGAAAATCAGGTTCATTTTAACGTCCGACCAACACATTGCGAAATTTTGCCTTCTCAATCCATACAGTTTGGAATTTTAGCACTATGGGTCTGATACCTTGAAAACCGTTATTCGTATCGTATTTTAACCAACGCCATCGTTTTCGCTAGGTCCAAATTAGCTTAAAACCAAGTTTTTATCAAAATCGGAGACATAAAATTTTCCTCTAATTTTAGCAATTTTTTTAAGGGGTACCCTTGGAAAAAATGTGAAGAAAATTTTTGTTCTCGATTTTAATAATAATCATTTTCTAGGCTAATTTCGATCCAAACAGTACGAAAATCAGGTTCATTTTAACGTCCGACCAACACATTGTGAAATTTTGCCTTCTCAATCCATACAGTTTGGAATTTTAGCACTATGGGTCTGATACCTTGAAAACCGTTATTCGTATCGTATTTTAACCAACGCCATCGTTTTCGCTAGGTCCAAATTAGCTTAAAACCAAGTTTTTATCAAAATTGGAGACATAAAATTTTCCTCTAATTTTAGTACAGTTTGGAATTTTAGCACTAAGGGTCGGATACCTTGAAAACCGTTAATCGTATCGTATTTTAAATAAATATAAATAAATAAATGAATATATATATATATATATATATATATATATATATATATATATATATATATATATATTATGCCTTATTCATATATATATATATATATAAAATTGTATGTGGATCATCTTTTTAACCCGACTTCAAAAAAGGAGGATGGTTCTCAATTCGTCTGTATTTTTTTTTGGAAGATAACAGATGTTAATATGGAGGTTGGAAGATAAACAATATGGAGATTGAGAGAGACTAACCAGGCGTGAAAAAAAGAGTCCAGTATCTGTGCAAAAACATACCATGTTTACTTGTATGAAGGTATTACAAAATACCTCAAGAGATAGCACGGATAACGATTATTCGCTAGGTGCACGGTTGTTGAGACTAGCGACGATGGGATAAAAATGCACAACACTACACGGGACGGATTCAAACTCGGCTACTGTTTATCATGTTCTGTTTCAACAAGTTTTTACACGAAAAAATGTGGAATCGATTGTTTAATTGAGCAAGTGCAGTATTATTTTTTTATGTAAGTTTTTAGTTATATCAAAATAGATAAGGAATGAATAAAACACAAATCAACAAGAAATTTTGAAAAATGAGCGTTGCTTTTGTGGCCCATAGTACAGTCATATGGTTTAAATAAGTAATTGTGCAAATCCAAAAATCGATATCGATAATGTTGATGCTTAACTTTGAGCTCTTTTGTTGGTATTCAACATTTTTACAGCTTCCACATTAGCATTTAAAACTAAACTGTTAGAATATTTAGAGATTCTTCTTGCTTTGTTTGGCCGCCTGCGACCTGCACAAATATATAAATTTTTGAAAACACATTTTTTCAACTCGTTTATTATTAAAATTTTTTGTTTTTCTTTACAAAAACCATTATAAAAATAAATAACATTTGGCTGTAACAAGGATTACTTATACAACATGGAGAATTTTCATTATCATATAACGCATAATTCTGATCAGTTGTTCGATTTTCGACATTCTGTTCGATTGACTGTTGATACTCCTTCCACAAATTGTGTTCGAAACAAAACATTTGCATTATTGAACATACCATCTTTCAATGAGACCACAATAAATTGAGAATTTCGAAAATGTGTTCGTAACATGTTACCAATATTTTGAGTATGGGATAAATCTAAAGCCGCATCAACTTCATCCAGAATATACAACGGTGCTGGTTTGAACTTCAACATCGATAATATTAAAGATAATGCAATTAATGAACGTTGTCCACCACTTAATTCAACTAAACTTTCCTTCCAAACTCCTCCGAGACTCACTTTAACCTACAACAAATTAAAACTTTGACTCAAATTTTTGTTCACATACTGACTTTTAACTTTGGCTAAAATTTCAGTACAGAATTAAATGTTTACCTGCAAACCTTCTAGAATATTTTTTGGATTACTCGGTTTTAATTTAGCATCAGTGCCAGGCAACAACGTTGAAAAAATGCTTCCAAAATTTTTATTGACTTCCTCCCATGCTTTAACAATGGCCTTCTCTTTTTTATCATCCAAAGTTTTGATTACACTAAATATTTGCTTTTTATCAGTTTCAAGTATTTTTTTTCGTTTCACTAGATCCTGGAATTTTTCCTCTTCATTTTCCAATAATTGTAAAGCTCGAGCATTGACTGTACGCCCTAAAGCAGCATATGTGTCTTTAAGTTTCTTCAACTGATTTCCTAGTTCTCTTCGTTGTGTATCGTTGAGCGATTCAGCTTCCTGGTTATAGCGTGTTTCAGACCTCACCCATTCGTGTTTATTAATCAAACGTTTTTCTTCTGTTTGACAAGTTTCATAATCTTTTTCTAACTTTTCAAGTTCCAATTCTAATTGTTGGATCTCAAGTTTGATTTCTTGATTCTTTTCGTTTAATTGTTTTTTTGTTCCAAGTATTTTCTGTATTTCTTTCGTTTTCTTTGCAATTTCTTCACGTTCACACTTCACTTGAGCAACGGCCTCGGCAACGACACGTTTGGTTTCATTTAGTTTCTCATTCACTTCATTTAATTTCTGGCTAGATGATTCAATTACTTTAATCGTTTGTTCAATTTCATTCGATGTATTTTCAATTGACTTTTTCATTTCGTCTATTTCTAATTTTAACGCTTCGTAAGCACCTTCATTGTTCTCCCATTCTTTTTTTGATCGATCCGCTTGTTTCTTTAACTGTTTTACTTGGGTTTGTAGTTCTTGTAAAATTTGTTCACGATTTTTTTCTGCATTCTCTATTTGTGTCTTTAAATCGGTTATTTTCTTTTTACATTTATCGTAACTGAGTTTGGACTCTTTCATACGAGTTTTCATTTCATCTATAAACAATAATTCCAAAGTTTATTCAAATTGAGAAATTTTACAGGATTGGATCCATTGACCTTGAAATAGTCAATGGTATTGGCATCAAAGGAATTTCAGTGGAACCGGCTAAATTTTGGAAATATTTAAGTTCTGATCTTTCTAAACAACAGAACCTTTGAAAACGAATAATTTTTCTAATACGTACATTTTTATTCGGCAATTTCCACAAACAAAGGGATCGTAGTGTAAAAATTTATGGATCACCCTAATTCATGATTAAAGTTTAAATTATAAAAAAAAATGAAAAACGGAAATCTCTAGAAATTCGTTGGTGGTGTTATGTTTCAATTTCCACTTCAAATTTAGTGCTAAGACAATCTTTGAAACTTACCAATAGACGCTTGTAACTCGGCAATTTCTGCTTTTTTTCGATAATGATCACTTTGTGAAACACGTTGGGTTATCAAATTCAACTGATGATTAGCAAAATCTAATTTTTCTTTCATTACTTTATGTTGTTCGGAAATCCTGTTCAATTTTTGTAGCTCATGTTGAACACTATCCAATTCGTCTTGCATCTAGATAAGAAACATTTTATTAAAATTATTAAAGGAAGATTTTCTCCTTAACAACATCCTAAACTGAAACGTAACTTAGATGATGTAGAGTGTGACAAGATAGCTTACCGTAGCAACTTCTTTCATAGATTTACTCAATTTTCTGATTTCAGTCAACAATTGACCTGCAGCACCAACGGCACCTCCAGATACAATACCACTTGGATCAAACATATCACCTTCAAAAGATATACATTTGACGTTGACACGTTTATCGTACGCTAATGCCGAACCAATTTCATTTGTAGAAACAATTAATGTGTGCCCAAATATGTATTGCATAACCTCTTTCAATTTATCATCAAATTCAATGAGCGATAAAGGACTGAATACATTATTAGAGCCAGCCAATTGTTGGGCTATACGTAATTTATGAGGATCAAGTGGTTTTGAATTGATTTTATTTAAGGGTATGATCGTTCGACGATTTTGTAATTGACCATGTTGTAGTAGTAACTTTCCGGTTTGTACAGTATCACAAACAACTTCGTACAATTTATGTCCAGCTGCGATTTCCAGTGCTGTACAAAATTTTTCATTTTTCACATGAATTAATTTACAAGCGACACCCAATACACTACGTCTATTAAAATTTGGTACAGGATCTTGATAATGAAATAAAGCTCGTGAAAATTTATGCTCAAAAGCTTGTGTTATTTTCTTTTGTTCGTTGATAGATGTTGTAAGATGATGACGTCTTTCTTTTAAATCTTCAATATGTTGTTCATTAAAATTTAATTTTGATAATGCGGCCTGAAGCATATTAATTATTATTAAGGAGTTATATTTAGTCGCCGAATTTAAAAAAAAAATTTTTTTTTAATGAATTTCTTTTAAACAAACTACAAATTATTTTTGTTTTATTATTTATTTATTAAATCTGTTTTTATTGAAGTAATTTTTGTAAATTTTTTAAAATAAAAATAGGAAGACATCGTTTTCCAGAGATAATTTTTTTCGAAGACCTCTGCTGTGAAAAATTCGGCTTTCGCAAGTATTAAAAACGTTCATGCACGAGGTTTAATAGTAGATAAAAACTTTTTTTTAGTGAATTGAACAGCTCAATTCAGTAGTTAACCACCCTCAAAAATTTAACACCTGTTGAATTGAATGAATCATTTCGAAGAGTAATTATCGATTAAAAATCAAATTTTTAACACAGCGTCTTATGGAGAATAGAATTAAGCAGGATAAATACGTTAAGCAGGATAAATTGAGTTTGTGAAGAGGTGCATTTAAAGGTAACCCGTAAATACATACTTCTTGCTTTTCAGCATCTGTTTCAAGTTGAGTCAATAACTGTTGATCTTGGTCTAAATCATTTTCTTTACCATCAAATTGTTTTTTTAACATATTTAATTTATCCGTTGCACTTTTTAGTTCGATTTCCGTTTGTTGCATAGTCGTTTGAATTTCTGTTTTTTCTTGTTGAAGAGCTGTGTTTTTTTTTAAATTGGTTAAATAAAAACTATAAATTATGTCCGAAAGTTTTTTGTGCACTGTGCGTGGGTAAAAAATAAGAACTTACCAATTAATTGAGATTGACTTGTTGCAATTTCCCCATCGTCGCCAATTACTTTACCAGTACTCGCAGCTTCTAAACGTCTTTCAGCAACTTGTAATGCAGCTGCATCATCGGCGTCTTTTTCTCTTAACTTTCTAAAAACTTCATCAAACTGCAAAAACAAATTAAAATACCAATATTTGAATGAACTCAACAGTGCAGTATACTAAACGTATATTAACCTGTTGAAATTCGTTTTCTTTAGTCAATAATGTTTTCTTATCAATATTAACATCCTTTTCTAATTGTTTGAGCTTCTTCTGTTCAGAGGAAACCGTTTCTTTAAGCTGTTTATATTCTGTATCAACCTGAATTTCCACATTCCGTTTCTCTTGTAAATCTTCTTCAAGTTTAGATAATTTACCGCCAGATTGCTTATCAATATGTTCATTCATTTGTTTCACCTCTATATCAATTTGTTCGATACTTGTTTCATTGTTTCGAATGGTTTGTTGTTTCTCAGAAATATTATCTCGATACTGTTTTAGATTATTCTCAGCAATGGAACTATTCTGACGTAACGTTTGTAAAGTAACAACAATATATAAACGATTGATATGCTCCACTTCACGCTCAATACGTTGATATTCTAAATATTGCTGACGTTCCGCTTTTAATTTCGTTAATTTTGGACCAATATCTTGTTCCAATGCCTATTCAAAATTGTATCCAATTATCATTCATAATCTGTATTGACTGTAGAAATTCTAATTCAAAAACACGGTTTCTCCGTTACACGGTGTATATACAAATTAAATAGATAACATCAATTTATTGATCGTACTAGAATTTTTTAAGCATGATAATTTTGGTCCAATCTATACGTATTTCCCAATGTTCATGATTTTTTTTAAAGACTTTTCTAAACGATTCTTTTGGTGATAAGGATAAGGGACAGCAATATTTGAGCGTTTTTTACGAAAAATATTTTTTTAAATACAAAATATAGTCAAAACCGGATATAACGACATTGGAGGGACCACATAACTAAGGACCCTATATCCGATAGTCGTTATAAGTGATATACATAACTCACATAGCCCACATCCACGTTATAAAAGGGACCCATTTTCATTTATATTATTAAATACGTTATTTGATTCAATTAACGTAATAAAATCGTGGCCATATTAACTCACATCCAGGTTCAAAACATACCTACAAACAATGAACAATAATTTAAATGCTCTTACTTCAACGATATTCGTTAGTTTTAAATCTTTTTTCTCGATAATACGTTCGGCTTCTTGTTTCTTCATCTCATATAAATGGGTACCAGCGGCTTCTTCTATCATAGATAGAATCTATTTTCAAAAATTATATTTTTAGAATGTTATACATCAATGTCAATCGCCTTAAAAGTTGCGACCAAGTCCACTAGATCGAAATGTTTCATTTGATAATTCTAAAAATATCTTGAGGAAACCCGAAGAACCCTCTTTTGGAGCATAATTTGGAGAATTTCAGAGATATTTCAGGAAATATTTATTTTCATTCATAACAGTTTTTTTTTCAACGAAAATGAATATTTCTCGAAAAACCAATGATACCTCGAAAAATCAACCCAGGCGTTCATTTTGCCTCAATTCTTTCGCCACACGTCGCTTTCGAGATTTATTTATAACGGCTAAATAAAACCTTTTCGACTTGTACGCAACTTTTTGTGCATCAATTGATTTTAGATAATATGAATCGAGTTTACCTCGGGTGGTTTCATATTTAATACTTTAGTAATTCGTCCTTGCATTATAAGAAAATTTGGATTATTCACATTCAATTGGACAGCACAGAAAAAATCTTGTACACGCTTATTTTGAACATTTATTCCATTTATTAGGTATCTGTTTTTACCACCGATTATTACCTACAAAAATTAATTGAAAATTCAACGGAAATTACTATATTTGGGGAATTCGAAATTACACCTTCTACTTGGACAAACGTTGGGTGTAGTGGTTTTTCAGAATCAAAGACTTTTGAAGCGAATCAGGATTTCAAAACCAGACACATTATATTTAAAAAAACAATTAGCTTTAATGTTAAAATTTTAAGGGTGGTTATAGTAATACCTATTATGTTCTCCTTTCAAACCTCGTTTGGTTTGTCCAAGTAATTTTGAAACACGTAAATCTTACTTGTCGTGTAATTGTAATTTCTTTAAATTGTTCATAGCCAGGTGGACACTGGGCAGGATTCGTGTTATCGAATGTAATTGTTACTGTAGCTTTTGTAATACCCGCTTGTCCATTTTTAAATACTAAATCCTGTAACTGCGTGGCTCGTACCTAAATCAAATTAATTTAACTTTAATTATTGATTATCATTTCTTATATTTCGTTCACGAAAATAGGCTTTCCGTTGGGAGGAATATAACCAAGCTAGACGAAAATTTATAGGGTTACGTGGACTAGGATCTTTGAATGCAGGACAGATTGAGGTATGAGTCCCAAAACAAACTTCTATCTACGCTGATGACATTGAGTAAGCGATTGTATACAGACAAAACGTACATTTAAGATACAAATAGAATAAAAATTACTACAATATGAATGGAATACCTGTGATAAATTTGTTATTCCTAATACAAAGCATATTGAATCCAATATATTTGATTTACCAGAACCATTTAATCCAGTAATTGCGTTAAATTCTGGATCGAAATGAGGTACTTCAGTTCTAGTACGATAGGACTTAAAACCATCTAATACAATATTTTTTATGTACATTTTTACTAAATATAAAGGATACTTTTAGCTTAATTCCAGAAAAAGTCTATTAATATTACTTAATATAACTTGAATCAAAACAAAACGACCGGTTGTCGTTTCAATAAATCGTAAACAATTTTCAAATTGTAGAAACTAAATTTTTTAAAGAATTACATCTACTATTGATTTATGGAATTATCACGAAAATTATTTTGTGTAACCATGACACTAACCTCCATCTAGTATTGTCAAGAGTAGAGAAAGCGTTCATAATCCAAAACAAACGTCAATAAATTGCGCTTATATGCAAATAAACTCAGTATATACCCGGTATTTAAGAAATTAACTCAGTTGTTATTTTCATAGAAAAGTTTTTTTTTTTAAAGTAGAAAGAGCAAAAAGAATTTAAAAAAAGGATTTTTTATTTCATCATAAACTATTATCTAGAGCACGGTAGTGCGTAAGGCCGAGTTTAAGGGTAATGAATTACTACAAATAGAGACTAAACGATGTCGATACATAAGATAATACCTTCTATCTAATTCTAATAGTCGAAGGTAGTGTTAGACAAATGAATGGACAGATAATTGAACGAGAGTCATTGAATTCCGTTGAAAATGGTTCGGAGTCCTAAAATTTTATTATAATTAACTGTACACCTGTATTCAGAATAATTTTAATCTTATCTAAAAATTGTTAAATTGATAAACTCAATTATCAAATAAAATATACATTACACGACAATAATATTTTTATTGAAAATAAAAAAACCCATCGTTACATTTGATAATCATAAAATTTGGTTATATTTTTAACTGACGTTCGATATCTTTTACTAAATTTTCAGGAACAAAATTGACTTCCCTGAAAAGAAAAACCATATTAAAAATACATATCTAAGCATTCCTTGTAAGTTGTAATACCTAATAGCAAAGAATACAATATACTGTATTCTTTGCTAATAGTATTACATATATACGGGCGGAGGTTAGTGTCTGCAACAGACTGTTCATAGCATACAGAGTTTAATGCGCGTGTGATTTTTGTACTGTCTACTACAATAAGATGACAATAGATGTACGAAATCATAAGTATTTATTATTCATTTTTCACATTAATTTTTTTATATCTGTCCGAATTCCGAAACAAAAACAAATGAAAAGGTCTATACATGGTTCAAAGATATGTGCTTACATATATAAAGAAAACATTGTTAAATATGTATCGTGTATTTATTCGCAATTGAAAGCAAATTTCGATGTCAGCATTTTGTAAATACAGGTGCAATTGTGGCTGTATCATAAGTAGGTTAAGAACAAATGAGTGCAAAAGAGAAAAAGAAATTAGGGTTTTGATAGTTAGAGAGATATAAAAATGATGTAAGTAAATTTTTCAATTATCGAGCTTAGATTAGATTTTTATAACTCAGTAATTTTTATAATTATTATCAACTATTATATTAACTGAAGAACAACATTTTACCAAATATTCACTTTTTATGGTAATTGTTATGACAATCGTTATAGGTTAAACAGTTGGATATGAAATCACAGAAGCTGCCGCTCTACTCTTTAGACACATTACATACGATTGTAAAGCACCGTTTACTTTTAATTGCGAATAGATTATTTTAATAGATCGTCTCTGTAACCCTGTATTACAATGGCGTCTCTAGCGGGAGAAATTGGCATGATAGTTTCCTTTTGTGATTTGATCTTAGTTTCTAATCGTATATTTTGTGTTCAGAATTTAGACTGTGATCATGTCAATTCTGCTTTTTATTAAATGTACAATTTAACTTAATGAACACGACAAACACGCATGTGTGTTGTGTCTACGGGACTTAAGGTTTTTTTTAAATATAATTCCATACAAGATGCAAAATTTGAGAGCGTTCGGAAGATGGACCTTCTCAGAGCTCCAGCCATCGTTGTATCTCACTTGTAAAATATGAAGGATACGGCTGTATGAGTAAGGAGAGACTAGAAAAGTTTCTCTTCTACCCTTAACCGTTCTGAATGCAGTTATAAGACTTACGTTACATTAATACATACTGATACATACCTCAATGTATTCACTTTATCTTTAATATAGTTTTTAAGTTGTTGTTCTTTTCTGTCCTGTTCAATCTTTTTAGCAATACCATCTTCAAAGTTATGTTTCTTTTCTTCAATACGTTCCTTTTCTTTTTGATTGATTTGTCGCAATAAGTCCTTTCGATAATTTTGATTCGCTTCACTTCGTTTTTGTTTTGCTTCCAATTCCTTTTCCTGCCATTTTTTGTTTACATTAATATTTTTATAATGTTCAATTTTATCACGTTCCATATCCAAAGCTTGCATCCTTTTCAAATCCATTATCTGATTATTACGATCTACTTTTAATTTTTCAGCATTTTCAACACGTTGTCGAGCTGCTTCTTTCTCATTTGCTCTCCATTTCCGTTCGACTTCTTCTTGTATACGAAGTGCACGCATTTCATCACCAGTTTCTTGTAAATTTAATGCACGTTCTTGTATTTCATATAACCTATCTCTAGCTTTGTTTTTGGTTTCACGTATTAATCTTTGTTCTTCCGTAACAGCTGCCTCTCGCTCAGCTTTTTTCCGTAAAAATTCGTGAATACGTAAATCTTCAATTCTTTCTTCTTCTTTTTTAATCGAATGATATTCGATCACTTTTTTATTAATTTGGCTCGTCTCTTCGTGTGTACGCCGAGCTTCTTCTAGTTTTTGTCGATGTTTTTCATCAGCTTCACGTTGTATTTGTAATAATATACGATTTTGCATTCGTGCTTCCTCTTCTTTTCGTTCCATTTCAAATAATTGTTGAATTTCATGTTCTTTAATTTGTTGTAGAACACCTTCTACATATTGCATTTGTTTTAATTTTTCTAGTTCGCGTTGTTTCATTTCTGCTTTATGTTCTTCGGCAATTTTTTGTTCTTGTATTTGTTGTAAACGTTTTTCTTCATTTATAATTTCTTGTTTTATTAACTCTTTTTCAGCAATCTGTGTTTTATATAGGTAATACAATTAGAAATAACAAAAATTAAAAGGTAAATTTCTTAAAAATTATTTTTGTTCAGTTAACTTGATTTTCAGAAAAATGTCTTGTAGGAGCTACGTAGACTTAGCGAATTTTCTTAGAATAAAGAAACACAATAAATAGAATGTAATATTCATTATCAGTATATATATTTAAATTAAAAATATTTCTATTCATGTTTCCCCTTTCTCCTGGATCGATTTTCCCCTAAACCTCCTTTCTCCTGGATATATTTCTTTCCAATATATATACAGTGTACTTCATTTAAATTTTCCCAGGCCAATATTTCGAGAACTAAATAAGATAGTGACAAATGTTTCAGGAAAAGGTTATAAGGTTTCTAGGAAGTCACATAACTGTGACCTTGTCTTTGACATCGAAATCAATAGAAACCTATATTTTTTTTGCAATAAAAAATATAGGTTTTTCAGAACAAGAAACCTCGAGTTCTGGTATTTGCACTTCCGCTGAGCTACCTGCGATGTTATGGCAGTGAAATGTATACTATCTTTGATGTCGATGTATTATTAATTTGTTTATTTACTATTTACATATTTTTAAATTTTTTTTGTATACTAACGTCTATTTATTTATATCGATTGTTGGTATGGTTGCCTTTCGGTTATATTATACCAACGTAAATGACTTGCGTTTACTTAATTTGACTATTAGTACTATGCCTGAACATTGATTCTTTGACATCAAATGCTCGATATGGAAAATCATACACATCTAGGGTGGGAATCGAACACACGACCTCTGGCATTCTAGACCAATGCTTTTCAATAGTTTACAAAAAAAAGAACAATTTAAAAAATGTAACTTCCTATTAAATAAAAATAAATAATCATTTGTTTATATTTACTTGAGCATCTCGAATAGCTTGACATTTTGTAGCTAAAATTAAACTGTTGGCCATTTGTACTTCAAGTTCATTTTCTCGTTGTAATTCGACAGCTCGCTTTAATAAATGTGTTGTTCGTTTATGTTCAGCTAATTCAATTTCATTTAAATGTTTGCTGGTTTTCTTAGGATGACTTATGTTTGATCGTAACATTTCTTTACGCATTTCACATTCTCTTGACAATTTTGCGCGTTGTTCTGTAGCTGCGTCTAACATTGCCATTCGATCTTTAGTTGTTAATACCTATGAATAATTTTTATATAAAAAAATTACCAAATTATTTTTAAGATGTTAGAATGAACTGTTGTTCTGAAAATACACTATTTCCAATCTACTTCAAATTTTTAAGAAACAGATCTTACATGACTCGCTTCTATTAACCGATCCATTTCGCTTGCTGGTAATATTTCCGGTAAATCAACTGGTTGCCGATCAGGTACAATAACTTCGCGTATCGAATCATTTGTAACAATTTTCACAACAGTTTTTCCTTCGGTTACTTTGTCGGGTTCTCTGTGAATATTTTTTCCACCTAAATTTTGGTCGCATTCTGTTGGTCTAAAATTTAGCAAAACAAATTAGAAAGCATTGGGCATTATTTAACTTTATTTATTTATACTTATGTAATGTATAAACGCCAGGTACAATATTTTTTCTTGGTCGAATTTTTTGTGTAAAATTCATTTTTTAGATAATAAATAAAATTGGTTGAATGCAAAAGAACATAATAATGAATTGAATAAATAAGACATGTAGATATTGATAAAACAAATATTGAGATTACTCATTTATGTGCCTTAGCAACCAACTTTTAATTAATAAATATGTGTATTTATTCGACATATGTCTAATTAACGAATGTTTGTGAACATACAGATTTGATGATACAAGAAAGAAATGGGATTAGCAGTATTCTATAAATAAGGTAGCCTTAATGTATTTCTAATATTAATCGAATTTATTTTTGTATGAGATTTTATCGAATCTGATTGGAAGTTACCAAAAGTATAAATAATTTTTTGGTTGCATAAAAATTTTCTACGTATAAATCCATTTTATTAACAACTGTAACACAGTGCAAATGCTATGGGCCCTGCGAATTTGAGAGCCCAAACACCTCCCTGGTAGAAATAATTATCTTCAAAAAGTATAATTGAGAATAATTAACAATAATTCTTTTAAAACTCTGGGTAAAACTTCTGAAAGTCTTATTTTTCTGAGAAAGTAAAATAAATGTTTTATAAATGATTTAAAGACAGGAAATATATAATATTTTGGACTCTGCTAGAAGAATTATTCAGATTTAATAATAGTAATTCAAACTTTTTCAGAGAACTAATTAAATAAAATATAACTCGCCCCGGCGAGATTCGAACTCACGAATTCCTTTTTACTTGACAGGAGCTTTAACTAACTAAGCCACGACACTGTTATATATAAAGTGTTGAACTGCCCTCATGGGACAGGCCTCCTTAATGTAGGATATAATTGTCTGATTTAAGCTGTCAACTTTAGTGTCTTTCAAGTAGACACCGATAGTAACTATCAATTTTAACAGGAATAATATTATTTTCAACACTTGAATATTTCTCTTTTCAATTGATTTCATAATTTAATACAAAATAGCATTTCTCAAAATTAATAATGGATGGCTTATATTGTTATTTTAAATGATATTAGAAGTATCAAATTTTTTAAATAATTATACAGAAGCGTATCTAAAAGGGTGAATCGTAATTAAATATAGAATTTGGACAAGATAAAAACTAATAATAATTACAAAGCTTAAATTATAATTACATCACATGAATAAATGCCAAGATAAGAAAATTGTTTACATATATAATAGCAATTATCATAAAACTAATTAAAATTATTCTGCAAGAAAAACCAATGAATTTCAATATAAGAAAAGTTTTTTTGAAATTAACGGGGGTCATATTAACTTATCCTAATCTACTATCTAAGGGCCATGTAAGTAACTAATCAAATTTGTAATTAAGTTTATTATTAAATCTTAAATAAGTAGCCGTCATTTTATTGGATGTATAGTACAATCATTTAATACGACTTTGTCTACAATCGCTTAGGCTCACCTCGAGAAGTGTTCCACATGGTCGCCTCACATAAGGCGTCGATTAGTTGGGTATTTCTTAATTTTCAGTAGGTATTTTAATTACAGAAAAAAAGCAATTTAGAGAGTACACAAAGAATTTCGTTCGAAGTGTACAGTCATTATTGGCCGACCCTATATTGGTGTTTGTTGCTTAGGATTATGGACTACAAGGTAGTCATCATCAGCATGAATTAGCTAATCGTAACTATCTCTGACTCCATATCCTAGAGATAGTTACGATTAGCAAAATACATTAATAAAATACAAATAATTGTTCTAGGAATTGGAGCAAAAAAAAAAAAAATTTGAAATTTAATTTGGTATAGGTGTTCATAAAATGACCCAATTAGCCCATTTCTGCATATCCGTTTGAACGTCCGATTTCGATAACTCAAAAACAAAAAGAGAACTAGCTGAAATTTTGGGCAAAATCGGACAATACTTCCTCCTCCTCCAATATAAGGAGGGGGGGTTATCCATCTTTTCATAAACTGAGTATATACCTTTAGCTACCGTCCAAGTAGTCGAGCGGCCTAAGGCGTTATGTCTACTTGGAACTGGGAGGTTATGGGTCGAATCCCGACATCGGCAGTTTGTCAATTATTTGGAAAAAAAGGGGCAGTTAATTGACTAAACTGTCGGCGTATGGACAAGAACGAAGTAACCGGCTATGCTTGTGAAGGTTTTCTACGGTTTCCTTCACGAACTCCAGATGAATATGGGCATAGTTCCTTTCTATCAGAGTCGGTTGCAGACGCACATCCTACCAGTTCCTAGTCTACACACAAAAGTTCCTTTCACTTTACTCACATCCTCACATCCTTAGGCATCACAATGGACCTTATGGTCGAAGTGTAGCCCGTCCAGGGCAGCCGCTACAATCTATCTATCTATTGAAAAATACTAGGATCCCGTTTAAAAATCATAAGTTTAATCTTACGCCTAGAAAACTGAAAATTGGATTATAATTTCATTGAAAATACAATGAAAATTTGAGCAATTTTATTAGAGACGACTATACTTCTAGAATACTCTCATATATGTTTCGCATTTTACAGTTTATTCCGAAAAACATCCTGTAAATTTAAAATCACATAGCACGGTAGTGCGGTAAACCAAGTTTAAGCATAGACGCCTACCATACTTTGTTTTAATGGAAGGGTCAGACACTGAAGGGTTAGGCCTCTGTATATCACGATCAAAAAAAGCTATGAAGCTCAAATTTAAAACGTAGCGTTGAGACCCACCATCTAACGTTACGTACCAATTTCAATATTGCAGTTTTAATGGTTTTCAGGTTATTTAATCTTAGGTGGCTCAGTCACTCATCATAATAATCATCAATATTCTAGGGTACTTTCAGTTGTCCTATAAAGATAATTTTTGGTAGGCAGATAGGGCTAATATAGTCCTGGAAAATTATAATTTTTACAATTAAAACTACAATGTTAATATTTTGGGAAGTGTTTTCTACATGGTAGTTTTATTAATTTAATATATATACTATTAATATGTATAATAATATATATACATAGTTAAATGTATAATGGTAGATTCCGTGATCTGTGATTGGATAATTACACGATATTATTCAACCAAACTATATCCCTTATAAATCACGATTTTCCTGAAAATTATCATTGAAAATTATTTAGGCGCACACATAAATAGAATATTTTGTTTATTCGTGTTTATTTCACATAAATGTAAAATCCACTTTATGACATCGGTATAATACGACTAATTTAATATCATGGTAAATAAATTTCACTGCACATATTTGAATGATGTTTATGTTATTAAGGAAATAACCTTTTGGTGGCGGATTTACATTGTCTTGAATCTTTCACACAAATATCTCTACAGTGATTAATTATTCAAATTTGTCATTTTGGCCTATACGTTAAGCCTATCAGAAATGTTTTTATGTAAACTTGGTAAATTTTATTTTCAAAGTAGAAATCAAGTATTGATTAAATTTGAACTCTTTATAATTGTTATCCCTCATATGAATGAAGAAAATTTTAATTGATCCTGTCTCTGATATAATAATTGTACATTATAAGCATTGTACATAACATTGGATGATAAAAATTAATTTCTCATAAGCAAATAATTAAAATTCTGTTGTTATTTAATAATAAAATACAAAAAATTGTTATATATTTTAAAGAATGTAATCAATATTTTCTGGTCTTTTCAGAACGGAATAGCTTTGATAATAAAATAGAGATAATTTAAATATATATTAATAAATAAAATAGATCAAATCAATGTAACAAAAAAAAAAATGATAAGAAAATTGAAGTAATTAAAAATGCATAATCGTATTGTAATTGAAAATTGTAATTATGCAATATCCGTAATTCGGGTTCACGTAAAAAGATGCAAAGCTGAAAGCATCGTAAAACGTATCAACAAAAACACAGATATTATTCAAGGTTGGTAATTGTTTGTAAAAAAAATTGTTGTTGTCTGATTGGCTACCTGAAGTAAACGCGATATTCAGTAAAAATGTCTAGTGATACAGACAACAAAAAAAGTACGCCAAAAGATGTAAGTATTTTATTGAATTTATATACAAATTAATAATTATTTTTAAATGTACTAATTAGTTTTATTAAAAACAATATTATTATTATATATTTTCGAACTTGAAATATTTGACATAGTTGTTCAAACAACATGGCCGCATTTGTGTGTGTATTGTACGCTGGAAAAACGCGGGAAATTTAGTACTAATTATATGAAAATTATTTTTTCTGAAAAATATGTTTGTGAGTTTCGTGTAAATTAATTATTTTCTTTAAAATTTAGGGTGAAAATGAAAAATCAGAAATTTTAGATAAGTCAACAGATTCAAATTCAAAGGACGCTGATGTTAAGAACAGTGTTAAAGAGGATGAGAAGGAGAAAGCTAAAATTCATACCGCAATCGTTGATGAAAATGATCCATTAAAAGACGATGTGGATGGATCAAAAGATGATGAAAAAGATCCCTTATCAAATACAGAGGATGAAAACAATGATGGTAGCGTCGAAGATCCAGGTTCGGGTGATGAAAAATTTGATACTAGTGAGGAGAAAAACAGTGTTGAATCTGATGAGGCTGATAATTCAAAAGTAATATAAATTAAAAAATATACTTGATTATATTATATTTATGTATTGTTTTTTTTTTTTTACAGTCTCCTAAGCCTGGAGAAGGTTCTGGAACACCTTTAAGTGAAATATCACGAATTGACGCATCAATTTCACGTTTTAAAGTTGATGATTTAAAAGTTTTATACAAAATTTTGTTCAACAATGTTGGAAAAGCACCAGTTATTAAACGTGATATTAGAAAATTCTGTGGATTTGATTTTGCAAAAGATTCCAATGAATATAAAAAGAAACTTACAGCTATTGAAAAATTGGAGGTAATTTTTTAAAATCTTATTAATTTTTATATGTAAATAGTAACTTTCATTCTGTATATTGTTTAAGGTGAAACAATTAAAAACTGTTTGCGAAATCTTAGATTTAGAGAAAAAAGGTAACAAAGAAGAAATTGCATCACGTATTTGTGAGTTTTTAGTTGAACCTCAGGATACAGAAAAGCCTGAAAAACCAGAGAAACCAGAGAAAACCAATGCTGCATCTGGTACTGGAAGACCAAGAAGATCTGCCGCAGTTAAAGCTAAGAATCGAGGTAATTTAATTATAATAAGATTATTAAATTTCATCTATGAATGAGTGTTGTGTTTCTCTGTCAGTGTCTGCGGACGTAAAAGTCTCAACCCGCCTAGCACTGTTTTTGGAAAAATAGGTTCTGAAGTGATTGTAAGAATAGTTGTTACCTTGTACTTATCCCATATATCTTATTAATTTATGTCAGTTCCCCAATAGGTTTCTCATCTCCTCCAACAAAAGTTTTTATAAAGACTTTTTTAAGTTTTTATAAAGACAATAATTTTTTTATTCCTTCTGCTGAAACACTTTTATATGAATATGAGTTTTAAATAGCGTACACTTTTACAATATATTATGGTACTCGGAGGACCTAAGGTTATTTTTAACTCAAATGACGGTACACAGTGGAATTACGCTAAGTGATCAGTTCTTAACATCTAAGTTATGGTGTTGCATAACGGTGGAAGTGTAATAGAGCGAAAGTCTATTTATGCCAATCCACTCCGTAGGAATTTATGACTCACTTTTTTTTATTGATTTTGTCATGTAGTTCTAAGATTTTGGTTGTTTGCTACTTGTTAATTGCAGCATATCCTGGAAAATCCAAGAATTACAGAGAGAATGACTTATAACGGGTGTTTTAGAGTGTGAGAACTTTAAATAAAAAATAAAAGAATAATTTTATTCATGAATTTTTTATTTATTTAGAAGTTCAATGAATGCCATTAATGTTTAAATATGATTTCGGACTTATGTGCACGTTAAAAGATTTCTCTTTTTACAATGTAACCTATGTTGTCTTAGGATATTCATCACATGAAGATTATTCGGAAGAAGAAACTTTAACAACCAGTAGAAGACCACAGCGTGCACGGAAAGGGAAACGTGTCAACTTAAAAGACGAAAGTTCGAGTAATGAGTCAGATGATGACAAAGGATCAGTTTATAGTGCAAATGTAACAAATTTTAAAAAATAAAATAAAATTTTAGTATTAATATTGATTTTAAATGTTTGTAGGAAGATGATGAATCCGAAGAAGAAATACCACGACCACGAAGTGGACGTAGTGGTGGTGGCGGTGGGGGTGGTCGAAAAACCAAGGCTCCACCAACCAAATCACGAAGGTCAGCACCAGCAAAACGAAATTCAGATTCTGATGATGATCTTGATGAGAGTGAGGAAGAGGAGGAAGAAGAGAGTGATTTTTCAGATGAACCTAAATCGAAAAAAGCTCGTCCAAACAGTAAACCGCCAGTAAATAATAAAAGTAAAGTGTCACCGAAAAAGCCTGCACCAAAACCAGCAGCAGCTGCAGCAACACCAGCTAAAAATTCAGTAAAAACACCTGCAAAGAAAGCACCTGAACCAGTAAATGAATCTGCAAATGCGCGTGGCGGTCGTGGTCGTCGAGCTGCAGCCACTGCAGCTGTTGCCAAAGTACGAGAAGCATCTTCCGATGAAGAAAATGAAAAGGATAAAGCAAGTAGCAGTGAAGATGAACCTCTTGTTAAGAAATCGAAATTACAACCACCCACCGTATGTTAAACATCACTCACCCTGTATAATGAAACTTTTATAACTTTTTTTAAATAATTTTTACAGGATGACGAAATCAAATTATATGTGAAAGAAATTCTAGATGGTGCTAATTTGGAAGAAATCACAATGAAAACCGTCTGCAAGCAAGTTTATGCGCATTATCCAGATTTTGATTTGGCTCACAAAAAAGATTTTATAAAAACAACAGTTAAATCGGTAAGTTAAATATTCTTAAAACATTTTCGAAAGCTTAAATTAAATGAACTTAATATTTGCCTTTCTTTACTTCCTTCTTGGTGTATTTCCTCCTAATTTATTAACTTTCCAGTATAGGGAGGTTATAGTAATCGTTTCGAAAATCGAAATAAAAATTTTAACAATATCTCCATGTTTGAGAAAATAAATGTGTGTGTATGTGTTTGTACACACCCGTTCATAAAAATTAAACCAGTTGAAACATTCTAAGTGTTTTTGTATGTATTATTATACATATATTTAGTAATCTATACGTTTAGAATGTGTCTTACTGGTCCAATTTTTATGAACGGGAGTGTACTTCGTGAGTCATGGATATTGTAATCAACGAAATCAAAAATAATTTCAACTTAGCTGAGATGATAATATGATCTGATTCATTCGAGGGTTAGGGGGACTCAGAGGGAGAGGGAAACACAAATTTTGGATTAAGAATAAAATAAATTAAAAATAAAATAAAACAGGCCACCCACATCATCATTTTTAACTTTTATTAATTATTTTTTAACGATACATTTTAATTATGTAAGGAGGACAAGGAATTTGTTTGTTGGCTAGGAATTGGTAGGTTGTGTGGCTGCGGTCGACTTTGAACTATGCTGATATTCATCTGTTCGTGAAGGGCATAGCATAGCCGGTTACTTCCTTCTTGTCCATATGCCGACAGTTTAGTCAATTACCCGCTTCATTAATTTTAATTCACAAACTGCTGAAGCCGGAATTCGAACTCGTAACCTCCAGTTCGAGCCGGAGGTTCGAACTCGTAACCTCCACGTATTTCTGCAACGTCATCTTATTTTTTTCCCTGCAAATTACGCCGTATGGATGGTAGCAAAAATATTTTTTAAGGTCTATCTGATATAAAAAAGGAAATAAGATGGCGCTATTTTATTCAAAGTATGAGCATAAAAAGTTAACTTGTTAGCTGATAATCTTCAAATGACAGAACAGATGTTTTCAAACATAGCTAAGAACCACCGTAAGGAAACCAGCTATCTAATACAAATCGTTTCCCGCGTTACATCGAAAGCTACGATGCTACAGGCAGGCAAAGACTTTTGATATTCAAGTATGGCGGATGAAAATTTTCGTGAATTTTTATCTTTTTAATTAAGATATTTATAAAACTCTTTCGGTGCATCTTTATAAATTTTTAAACTAATCAAAACTTTTTGTTACAGTTAATTTCTACGTGAAGTGTTTTTTTTTAAGTTCAAAACCAATTAATTAAAAAAAAAAAATGAATGAAGGTAAAATTCGAAAAATACTTTTTTTTAGAATTAGGAAAGTTTAGGTATAAGATACTTATTTTACTACCGAAAAGTTAGACACAAAAATAAAAAGAAAATGTACAAAAAAAAAATAAAATGTATTTGGAAACGAGGAAAACAAAACATCAAATTTTTTTTTAGATCAGATTATGTAATTACGTTGAATGTTTATTTATATTTTTTAATGTATAAAATTTGTTTATAATATTATTTTTATTGATTGATATCTTAAAAAAAAAAAAAAAAATCATAATTCAATTTCAAAACTCAAATCATGTACTTTTTACCAATGTTTTGCAAGAAGTGTGCATAATTATTATTAAAACATAATTTAAAAAATAAATATATATCACTATTTCTATATTTCATATAAGTTGTATCTAAAGTTTAGGGTTGTTTCGCATTTTTTTATTAGATTTGCTCGCAGAACTCTCAAATCAATTTGTTTGTTTTTTTTTTTTCAAATCAAAATTTTCTGTTGAATACATTGGTAGGTAAAATATTACAACAGTAAATCAATACATTCAAAATAAATACACAACAAGAAAATAAATAATTTCCTATTCTTATTTTATTCCCTGTTTAAGGTAGTTCACTCGTCAGGCACCACCAGATGGGAGATCATAATGGATCTTATAGGTCGCAGTGCACCAATTCCCCACCATTATCATTCAAGGTAGTTTACTCGTGATAGTCAAAGTAAAAAATATATAACACAATACGGTAAACATACTTATTACGGCTATGCCAATTGAACAGATCTAGTTTAACATATATGGTGTTTAAACACTTATAAATTATTACCATTAAATATCAACAGATTTTTAATAAAATCAGCAATTCCTTGTTTTTAAAAGAAATGTATAGAAAATTTTTACAGTTTTAAATAAAAAATGGATCATGCGCAAAACGTTTACGTAAAACGCATGTTAAAAATTTCAACTTTGCAAATATCTCTTTTCACAATCAGCATAAAAAAGTTTTTTTGTTTGTTTTAGATAACTACAAAACATTTAGATTAATATATTTGAATTTCATTAAATTTTTAAGAAAGTGAGTTCACGAGTGAACTACCTTAATAGAATGGTTGTGCGTTAGGCTAAGTTTGTTTTAAGCAATGTGATATTATGCGACATTTAATCATTCACATGTTAAATCGTATCAATACATTCTGTGCAATTCTATATTTCTAATATGATGAGAGATTTCGAAAAGTACCTTGAATTTGTTGCTATTTGTCAATTCTTTACTATGTAATAGTAATTTCTCGGTTGGAAATTAACGGTAGAAAATATATTTTCATTATAGTTTCTGGATTTTATTTTAAAATCTTTTTTGGCATATTTATTAAACTGGAGGGTAATTTAATTCATAAAAGATGAAAGTTCTGTTGATGAATGTGACTGGATAAAAGGTCATGCTTATTAGAAACACTATTTTGTGTTTCTATGTTTCCTTGATTTTTAAGGATTGGTTTCACATCTGCAACTTAGTTCTTTTGTAATAGCTTGGAGCTGTATTCATGGTGATTTTTAACAACGCAATCATGAAATCAATCAACGACGTCTTGCTGATCATTCGCGACGATTTAACCTGTATTGTATTTATACACAAAACGTCACTTTATGAATGAATTTTATATTTTTGGGTGTCATCGTTTATTAGTACATTATGTCAAGTGTGTAAGCGCGTATACCTATTGTTGAGTTTACATCTTCGCATAGTAGATCTCCCACGAGTATGAGAGACTACATATGTATACATTAAGCAATGTGTATGAGAAGGAGGTCTTATAGGTTTGTTTTCTTAAAGTTAAACTGTTGTGTGATGTATGGAGTTTTTTTAAGTGAACAGATCAGTTATGATTTGTTCTGTTGTTCAGACTTCAGTATACTATAACATGTAATAATAATAACAAGACCTCCTTTTCTCATACACATTGCTTAATGTATACATATGTACTCTCTCATACTCGTGGGAGGTCGACTATGCAAAGATGTAAACTAAACAACCGGTACAATATATCGCCATTGGCATTCAATATCCCAAAAATGATTCGAAAATATCAATTTTAAAAATCGTTTTGTTAACAAATAGTGTTGTGAAATGCATAAAGATACTTTTTATGTTGATCTAGTAGTGCGACAGGCCGAGCTTAATATATACTTATAGAATAAAATATCTAAATTAGCGTTTTAATACTTCAGAACCTTTTTGTACCTAATGACCTATTCTAGAATGTCGGTTGGGGATGGGCACCATTTATATTTTCAAAAAAATACATATAAAAAAAGTAAAAATAACAACGGAGTTAATTATTTAAATACCCTGTTTAAACTATTATCAATACGTGAACTGTTTTTGTAATCAAGAGTAATTACAGATATTTGAGCAGAAACTGTGGTAAAACTATTCAGTTTATGAAGAAAGTTTCAAACAAAAGATGTTTATTTTAAAAAAAGAAACATTTTGAAATTTTTTTTTCTATCTTAAGGATTTAAAGATAGATATTTTCTTTCCTAGCAATAAGGGGATGCAAGAATCGATTTTGTCCATTCACGAAGTTACTCTTCTGCTCGTTTTTTAGTTGTCGTGTTTACGGGAGGGAGGATATGTGGAAATGGATTAATTAGGTCATTTTACGCACACCTATATCAAAAAATCTTTTTGCAATTAATATTTTCGATCGTTACAAAATCGGGACTAAAATTATAATACCCTTATATACAGGCTGTAATTCTGAAGGCTAGACATTGGGGTATAAAAAATTCAACATTGTATATAGATATATATACTGACATATGCAGTGTTGCATTTTTGATATCCCAACGGGTCTAGTCTTCAGAATTACACTTTTGTATATTACATATATACAGAGTATAAAAATGAATTTATGTTGATTTCCAGTTGGGGAAAAGTTATTAAAATAACAAAATATATTTAACAATACTCGAAACAAAGCGTCTGTTGTTTCGATTATTATATGTAATAAGTTTTATTATTTGAAAATAACAAATGTTGTCGAAAAATTTAGGATGATTATCTTCATTATCTTTTACTTAGTAAAATTTTATGAATATAAAAATCTGTAAAGTTCAACTTATATGAAATGAAATTTACAAGAATTTAAAAAAAAAAATATTTGTTTTTAACTTTTTATACACAAATTTTAAAATTAATTAAAAAATGATATATCATAATATATATATATATATATATACAATATATATGGATAGTAAGAACGATTTTTATTTAAATGTGAAATTGTAATTTTTATTTTATTTAGAATAGTGTTGGATTGTGTAACTCTGATTCAAGTATTGGTCCATTTGAATGATTTCATATATATGCATGTGGAAAAAGTTGAAATTTCTTGTAATTTTGGTTTGTATTTGCATTGTTGAAATTTATCATTGTTGTGTTTAAAATAAGGGGTTATAACAATTTTGAGTGAAATTATTCAGTTTTCAAAAAATGAAATCTTGCAGTAGACACTTGTTAAACGAGCGTAGCAACTAAACGCATGAAAGGGCAATTAGACTTAAGGACGTTCGAAAGAGTCATTTTGCGGGGAAAGACATAAGGGGGGTATCAAGTGACTGCGCATGCCCGCAGCGTTACATATTTAATGTATACGTTGAAACTAGTTTTAAATATTCTATGGCTATTTGGTAAATAATAATACTCGTGAGTCGTGACTCATAATGTTTCTTTTATTTTAAATAAAAAAGTAAAATCTTGTGTTTTGTTTCTCTAAAATGATAAAATTACTTATATAATTCATTATTACTATCCAAAATGCATTTGAACATACCTTCATCTTTGGCTCAAATAAATCCTTGTTTATTTAACAACAATTTACATAGTTTTATAAAAACTTCTCTACATTTTAAACTATGTTTTATTCGATTATAAAGATTAAATTTGTAGTTTCTCCATAAGACCCAATGTTAAAAGTATGATTTTCAATATCGAAAAAATGCATTTAAACTAACATTTTGAAGCATACCAATGAATTCTTATTGACTTTTTTTTATAACATATTTAATTTACAGCAACTTCTCTGCATTTTTTTCTCTTTCGAACGTCCTTAAGATGATATATTAAGATTGAGCCACTACACTGTGGGTAACATTTAAATAAAGATAATATCTTGTATGCAGAATTGAAATCATGAGTTAAGTTGAATTAGACTAACAGGGTTTTTTATTGAATTTAAAAAATAATAATTCGATGGTGTTAGGAAAAATAAAAGAATTTTTGAGCTATCTACTAGTGTGAGTTATGAGGTTTTAAAACTTAAGATTGAAACAGTGGTAATGTTAACATCTTCGTTCCCTTTTTTGATTTCATATAAGTTTTCAAGGGAATACGGAACTCTTGATGATGATAAGTTTTAATTTAAATTATTCATTTATATATAAATAAATTGGGATCATCAACAGAACTGTGAAGCGTTAAGATAAATTTTCATCAATCACATGTTTATAAAGAATAAAATATTATAATAACTACCAAATATAACTGCCCAAAATAATTTATAATAATTCTTAAAATATAATTTTATTGGTTTGATCACACTTGATATGAATAATCAAGACAAACTGTTTTTCTGTCCTATGAATTCCACTAATATCTTTTTTCACTTTCAAGAGTTCGGTTAATTTCAAAAAGTACGTAATGAATGAATCCAAACCGGTTCCTATTGACCTATGAACTTCTACCTTACTCAATACTTCAAATAAAAAAAATGAATTTATAGATGAATAGAGTTTTAGATCAGTTAAATCAAGGTTTTAAAGAAATCAAAGAAACAAAACTTTCTTTTGGAGTGGCTTATTTCGATGAAATGAATCAAATGATTAAATTTCTGAATCAGAATTGTCCAGCCCAATACTAGTTTAGAATTATACTTAAGAAGTGTGTAATTGATTCATAAATATATGATTTATTAATTAAAAAAAAAAAGGTAATTATAATTCAATTTACAAATTGCTGCCTATATTTACATATTGTTCTATTCTTAACAAACAGGAATTCAACGACGGTGTTTATTCTTCATATGTTTAGGAGTCATTTGTGGTTTGTTAATTGATCCTAATTGATTGAATACTTACGTCACAATTAATATATATTTACGATTTACATTTTAAACAAAAATTTTAACTACAATCAATTTTCAATTTTTTTTTTCATGTATTATTTTTGTACAAGTTGTCTTAATTAATAAAATATTCTCAAGTAGCTATTTTGTTCGTTTCAGATTGTTTAATTTTTATTGCCATATTCTACAATTTATAAAAGCTAATCCTAATTCCTTTTCCTTGTATTATCCATAATATTATTGTTTGGTTTATTTCTGAGTGAAAATTTAAAAAAAGTTATAAAGAGTGAATTGAAATGATTCTTCTTTGAAGGCGCTACTACAGCCTGTTGCAGCCGTCCCAATAAGCTTCCGCCATCTGGATCTATCCAAAGTAATATTCCTCCAGTTTCTTCCCTTATGAATGATTTTTATGTCATTTTCAAAGGAATCAAGATACCTAATTGGTGGTGATCTTCCTCGCTTTCTAGCTCCCACAAGATTAGTGAATGTGAGCTTTTTTGTTGGATTTGTGTCATCAGTTCTAAATAAACGTCCTAGCCATTGTATCTTGTGGCTTTTTATGACTTTCACAATATCAAGTTGTGTATATTTTCGATAGATTTCAAAATTAAACATTGATCTTCATCCACCATTCTCATAAAATGTACAAACAATTTTTCTTAATGGTTTGCGTTCGAAGACCAATAGTCTATTTTCAAGAGATTATTGTTAGTGGTGATAGTTCCAAAATATTTGAACTTTATCAAAGACTAGCATCCTGGTCCGGCTTCGCACGGTAATTTTAATTAGGATGTACTATACTTATAAACCTTCCGAAAAAAATTATCTACATGATTTTGAAAACTGTTTCAAAATCCGTTGCGTAATTTCGAAGGAGTTAGCGGATCAACAGACAGACGCGGGGGGCGACTTCCTTTTATACTATGTATAGATCATATATTTAATACTAGAATAGATGTAGTTATTCACTATGGAGCAGTGTTGCCAGAAGGTTACATTTCTTAAATTTTATGTAACTTTTCATCTACCCATGTAACTTGTATGTAAGAAAAAATTTTAGATACTTATGTGTAAATTTTTGAAAAATTACTTTTTCTCGTTATAATAATTTTTTTTAAATACGATACGAATAACGGTTTTCAAGGTATACGACCCATAGTGCTAAAATTCCAAACTGTACCCCTTAAAAAAATCGCTAAAATTGGAGGAAAATTTTATGTCCCCGATTTTGATAAAAACTTGGTTTTAAGCTAATTTGGACCTAGCGAAAACGATGGCGTTGGTTAAAGTACGATACGATTAAAGGTTTTTAAGGTATCAGACCCATAGTGCTAAAATTCCAAACTGTAAGAGTTGAGAAGGCAAAATTTCGCAATGTGTTGGTCGGACGTTAAAATGAACCTGATTTTCGTACTGTTTGGATCGAAATTAGCCTAGAAAATGATTATTATTAAAATCGAGAACAAAAATTTTCTTCACTTTTTTCACATTTTTTCCAAGGGGTACCCCTTAAAAAAATCGCTAAAATTAGAGGAAAATTTCTACGATTTTGATAAAAACTTGGTTTTAAGCTAATTTGGACCTAGCGAAAACGATGGCGTTGGTTAAAGTACGATACGATTAACGGTTTTCAAGGTATCAGACCCATAGTGCTAAAATTCCAAACTGTAAGAATTGAGAAGGCAAAATTTCGCAATGTGTTGGTCGGACGTTAAAATGAACCTGATTTTCGTACTGTTTGGATCGAAATTAGCCTAGAAAATGATTATTATTAAAATCGAGAACAAAAATTTTCTTCACTTTTTTCACATTTTTTCGAAGGGGTACCCCTTAATATATATATATATATATATATATATATATATATATATATATATATTAAAATATATATATATAAAATATTTTATATATATATATAAAAAAAATATATATATATACAGAATTAGCAAAATAAATATTATTATTATTATAATAGATTTAAGTCCGATCGAAGTGAAATTTGGTGTATTTGGAAACGGGGGCTTAGAGGGAGTTGGAAACATACGACCTTTTCTATAAATATTAGAAAAATGTAATATTGAGAAATCCTGAATAAAATGGAAGAGTTTTGAAGATCACGAGGAGGATAGTACCAAAGAATAGTACACATGGCCACAAAAGTAGCGCCCATTTTAAAAATTTTATATAAATACTTATACTAACAAATTTTATTCGAACATTTCCTCGAAACCCAAATGAATACGCTACTTTTGTACCCCATAGTACAGATTTTACGAGAAGAATGAAACGGTAATAATCAAGAAAATTATAAATCTTTACGATTACTATTAAAATTAAAATAAACATTTCAATACATTTAGTACTTTTTCTAAGATAAAATAATAGTTTAAACCGGCTTTTGTTAAGAAATTAATAAAATATGTAAATGAAATACATTTTTATATTCTAAGCGGGGTTATTGAACTAAAAAAATTTCGTATATAAAATAATAATCGCGCAATAGAATGAGAAATATTGAAAAAATGATTAAAAACAAGTCAATGATAATTGGTCGAAAATAGACGCAACGAAACATTAATTAAAATATGCATTTATAATTAATTTGCATAAAAGTAAATTTAAAAAGTATTTTATTAATTATAAAACCAAATAATTGTCATAAATCTTATCAATTGGTTAAATATTTGTTGCCTAATCTAAGAAAAAAAATCTAAATACAAGAAAATATACTTCCATTTTTATTATTTGACACGAATTCATTCCACTTCACATCAAACGGTAAAAAAGTAATTGACAATTCGATCATAAGCCATGTTTATCAATTTATAAGAACATTCTGAGAATTAAATTTATTTTAAATAAATATTAAAATTCGAATTAAATTTAATTATTTATTGATAAATATTGATTAGTTATTAAGTTCAAATTTATAAATTCATATTTAAGTGGAATAAGCATTTAAAAAACATTCCAAACAAAATATTTTTTTTGTACTTACAAGGGGTATGTTTTGATTTGAAAAAATTTTATTTAATTTTAATTTTTTTTTAATATCCGAATTCAGTTAGTGATTGAATATAATTTACATTTAATAATATTATTTAAAATTCTTAACCTAACAAAGGAAAAATTGTTTTTAGACTGAAAACAAGAAATGGCTGATCAACAACAATTTTTCTTAAAATGGAACGATTTTCAAAGTAATATGGTTTCATCGTTTAAACATCTACGAGATGAAAAATCATTCACCGACGTAACGCTAGCATGTGAGGGTCAAACATGCAAAGCTCATAAGATGGTATTGTCAGCATGTAGTCCATATTTTAAAAGTTTATTAGAGGAAAATCCATCCAAGCATCCGATAATTATATTGAAAGATGTATCATTTCAACATTTACAAGCGATATTGGAGTTTATGTATGCAGGTGAAGTGAATGTATCCCAAGAACAATTACCAGCGTTCTTAAAGACAGCAGATCGTTTGAAAATTAAAGGATTAGCTGAAGCTCCACAGGCGATAAAACGTGAAGGATAGATTATAAATTAATTCGTCATATTGGTAAGTATTTATTATATTTTATAAATCTAATAAGTCTAATTTTTTTAGAATCTTGTAATCTCTATAAATAAGTAGTTTCGGTCAATTTTGCTTCTTCCTTCCATTATGTACTAAGCAGTTCTCTAGGGACCGACTGAAGGTAACTTTGAAATTTTAAAAATATCATATACGTTGTTGATTAACTCTATTGGAAATCAACAAAATAATTATAAAACAAAGAATACAAATTTTCGTTAATTTTTTCGAAATATTAAAGCTTAATCCAAACTAGCTCTCGATATGCTTAAGGTTCGATAAAATATGTTTACAGTAGACACAGTGAACACAACATAGGGTACAACTCTGGTTTCACTTCCATACCGCTCCGATATTGATTATTAAATCGAGGAAATCGTTAATTGAGGTTCGTTATACTAAGGTTTCACTGTATTTTGAATTACGTCATGTAAGCTAAATCTACATGAATGCCAAGTTTCATGCGTTTTTTCAGATGGGACCGAAATTGTTATTTTTCAGCAAATGAACCGTACTTTTTGAGAAAACTAAAATGTAATATTGTTCTGTATTTCAGTTGTAAAATGGAAAGCTCCGAATAGCTGACTTCATACAAACGTGACCTCAAAACATAAAAATTTTTTTTTTTTGTAACTTTACCTCTAATGGTTGTCAGTATTAAGTAAACAATTTTTTTAAAGATTTTTATTTGATTATTTTCTTCTCAATTCAACATTTTTGTTTGTATCATATTTTCAGTGTTACTAATTGTACAGAATACAGTAAAAAATGTAAACATTTTTGTTTTATATTTATAATCAAAATAATTTTTATTACCAAAGTAAAATAAATACAACTGAGAGAACATTGGCTATCCGAACATATCAACAATATTTCTATACAAAATTTTACAAAAATTAAAAAGTTTTACAAAACATATTTCTTTCAATGTATCAAATTTAGAAATGTTCCTTCCAAAAGTACACACCATGCACCGTAAAGTCGGTATCACATAATGCGTAAAAATCTAATATTGGAGTACATTGTGATATTCAATGTTTGGTTGTTTTTTTTTTGTTACACAGTGTGGTAAATATTCAATCAAAAACAAACGTTTAAACCACTAATGTAAAACTATTCGTGTAGGACTATAAACAATTGAAAATAGTCCAAATGTGGCGTAAACATTTGTCACTTTTCGTTTGCATAATATCTACACGATGTAGTTAATTCATCTGTGTCCAACGTTGGACAGTATGGAACGCTTCATGTAGCACTTGCTTTATTGCGAACAAATTGAATAAATTTTACTGTATTTTGAAAATAAACATTCTCTTGTAAAATAGTTTTGTTCAAAAGTAATATTCTTTTTTATAGATAATGTAATGCAATTGAATTATTATATTTATATACAAAATATACTTTAAATCGAACAAATTATTCAAATTCAATTAAAATAGTAATTATTTTAAGTGTTGATTCAAAAAACAATATAAATCCAAATTTTATTAAAGTTCTTTCTGGGGTCAAATGTATCACTCAATTGATCTGTAGAATATCATTTTACATAATGTGCAATCTTTTTAAGAGTATGAAAATAATAATTAAAACAGTTAAAAGATTTATAGAAAAAGTATCAATTTAATACTTGGATTTATATCGTTTTAAATGGTCGACTATTTAATCGTAAATAGTATAAAATTATGAGATAATTCTACAATGGTTTCTCAAAAGTTGTTTTAGAATGAATATTATTGAATTATCGCGGTTTTAATTGTCGCACGTGCAATCTGATGATTAATAGATTAATACTAGAGTAATCAACTGTCCTATTTATTATCTATTTTAATTAAAATAAAATCTCAGTTTTCAATAACAACCCTTAACACATTTTGAAACTGTTATATACGAAGTCTGTCTGAAAAGTATCCGACCTACTTTCATATCTCCGCGCTGGCGTTATTTTTCGTCATCGGGCGAGTGGCATCCTTCAAAGTAGTCCCCAGTTGATTGAATAACACGCTCCCAGCGGTGTTTCCACTTTCCGAAGCAGTCCTGGAGGGCCTTGAGTGCCTTCGTCGCATTATCTTCAACCGTGTTTTTGTCGTCGAACCGGTGTCCTTTGAGCGGTTTTTTAAAATTCGGGAACAACTAAAAGTCACAGGGGGCTATGTCGGGATTGTATGGAGTTTGGCGAAGCAGTGCGATATTGTGTTTAGTTAAAAACTGCTGCACAAGATTCGATGAGATTTCCCACCGCTTCCACTTTCTAAATTTGAGGTTAAAATTTCCCAAATTATAGTTTTTGGTATTCCAAAATCATCTTCTAACTCGCGCACAGTCAAACGTCGATCTTCTTGAATCGCAAGTCGCACGCGCTCGATATTATCCGGTGTTGTTGTCGTCGAAGGTCGGCCAGAACGAGGATCACTATCAACAGATGTGTGGCCACTTTCATACACTCATCCCCAAAGGCATTCTGCATCATTTGAATACTTTCCGAACAGTTTTTCCGAGTTTGAAGCAATTGATGCAAATTCAGTCATTTTTAACAATAACAAAATCCGACGAACGCAAAAAAGGCTTTGTAAACAAATACACGTTGCGCATGAACTATACGTCCTGTAGGTGTCGGTGTCTTTCATGCCTCGCAGAAGTCGCTCGAACACTCTGGTGCGAAGATATAAAAGCAGGTCTGATAATTTTCGGAAAGACCTCGTATGATAGCACAAGTTAACACAAATTTTGTTAAGTAGTTCGAAGTTGTTCTATACCAGCGAATTTTATTTTAGAAAAAATATTTGTATTTGTATAAAATGTATTCCAAAATTGGCAAATATTTCTAAATACATTTTTGAAAAACCATTTGTTATTTAAATAAAATGTAAGTGTAAAAAAAACAATTTTATTTCAAAACTTAACATTCTGTATTAGATAGTATATTAGATTCTGTGTTACCAAATATTTGTCATGTATACTTACCACTTTTTACTAAACAAGAATGAGAATCAATTTTTGTTTGTTTAAAATTTATTTTCTTAATTGTTTTAATATGTGTTTCAAATCAATCTTTTTATATTCACAATATCAGCTTAGATGATAGTGTAGTCGAAACATAGGGAAATATGCAATTATTACTTCTCCAATCGTTGGGCCAACTAGTCCAATGTACCCACAGCGTTAATAGCAAATGTGAGTAAATTTGTTATACATATGTGGTAATCTTGGTTGTATAATTATTAGGAACGTTTGTTCATTAGTCTAAGAGTCGATCCACACTATAGTGCCGATCACAGTCAAATCATACTATCGGTCACAGTCAAGTTCCAGTCCAATCACACTAAATGCTCTCTGTTCCCTGTTCAGTCAACTATTACCCACTGAAGCGTTCATACCCACGTTACCGTTTATTTTCGTACCCACGTTACCGCTTAATATTATCAAAACGAGAACGAACCGTTAACGGCATTACAATGTGAACATGAACTTTTTTAATATTTTAACAGACCGAGAACGAACTGTGATCGACACTATAGTGTGGATCGACCCTAAATATTTTGTTGTTTGTCCAACAAACCAATACATAAGTAACTTCTGCCAACTTTAACGAATATAAAGCCTTGTTCATAATCAACATCTCTATAGTGTTACCGTTGGCTCAAATTAGAAGCAACTGACCTAAAGTGTAAAAATGGCATATGCTTTAAGAATACAAGTTTCAGTAGCGCCATAAGCGGAATAAAAAAGCTAAATTAGCTTTACCTTCAAAGTTCTCCATCAAACTTCTATTCCCAACTTGTTTCTGAATCTAAATTTGAATGACTTAGTTCTCAAACGGAATTGTATCACTGTGGATATAATTAAAAATATTTCGATTTATAATTTTCATAGTTTTTTTTATTCGGAAATAACAGTAATAAAGGAACGATTCTTTGTTGGTATGAAGTTGTATTAAATAATCATCACATGCGATATTAAAATAATTATAGAAAACTTACATTTTCATGCCAATCAAATTTTCTCTTGAGGTTGTTGGAAATTAATTTTTTATTCTCGTAAATATAATGGAATCGTCACGATTTGATTATTAATCGAAGTATAAGTAATTTGTTTTTTTTTTTTTAAATTACAACCAAATAATTTTTTAAGCTCCTGTTCTATGATTTCCCCTATACAGTTTTTTCCCTTCTGCTATAGAGGGTGTTTCATAATTGCGTTGCACAATTTTAGAGATTTGTTTTCAAAAGAAAATATTTCATATGAATATAGTTTATTTGTTTGTCTACTATTGACACGCAAAAGAATAGCTAAAAAATATGATTATGGGAAGTTACAGAAACTAATTTTGTCCAAGACTTTCTAGGAACTATGGATTCTTTGTGCTGAATGTTTATATACAATAAAATGGAGACTGCTTTGAACAATTCAGCCAAGATTCCATTGCTACTATAATCTGCGATAATTAGTTGCTGAAGGCGGGATTTTCCGACTCTACATATGGGGTATGTAGAGTCGGAAAATAAGTATAATCAAATCTGATAGAGAAAGAACATTTTTAACGAATAAATATCGATTTTACAAAGATACTCGAAAACATCCGTTTTCAAAAAAATATAATTAATGCACTTGATAATTCAGATACAACATATTCGGTGCATCTCACCCCGAATATACAAACCTTCAGGAAAACATGATAAGCAAACTACTGGCTATTGTCAAAATATGGGAGAAGCGAATCTCGTCTGACTGAAGTGAAGGGGGAGTACAATGGGCCATTAGATAGATAGATAGTTACGGCAGTGATGATTTTCTAGAAAGTATTTTATTAGTTAATTACCGAAGCAGGTTGCCGCAAATTACCGAAGTAGTAAACTTTAAATTTTACTTAATGGATGAAGGAATATTTCCTGTAACCTTTCTACCTTAAAATAGTGTCGTACAATTTTGAAGCACCCTCTGAAAGTAATTTAATTTGTAAAGTGTGAATAAAATAATAAAAAGTAACTAAACACATATGAATTGTAATCACATTATTTTTATTATATTAATTATTATTGTACTTACACAATTTGTGTTATTAATTCAATTTCATTTTGTATACAGAAATAGATTTTTTTTTATTATTTCGTACATCTAAAACATTTTAGAGTTGTTTTTTTTTTTTTTTATAAATCAATTTGGGGCTTTTGTTGTGATTTCAGCCATTTTTTTAATGTGACTACAGTAGAGTTATTATTAACAAACGCCAATGTATTTTTTTTTTGAAAAAATATTAGTAATTCAGGGGTTTTTGAAACTAGAACAATTTGTTTTTGGTTTAAAAATCGTTTTCATAATATTCGTCATTGAATAGGTACAGTATTTTGTTATATCAAAAATAATTAGTTGGTGTTTTTATGAAACTGTAATTGGGGAATTATTAATGTTAGATTGTAAAAAAAAAAAAAATTAAGAATGAAATATCGTTTTTTTTTTAAATGATAATTTTTTTTGATTCTTAAGGTTTTTTCTAGAAAAATTA
Source organism: Nineta flava (assembly GCA_963920215.1). Lineage (NCBI taxonomy): Eukaryota > Metazoa > Arthropoda > Insecta > Neuroptera > Chrysopidae > Nineta > Nineta flava. The sequence continues at coordinate 73,261,909 of OY986044.1, forward strand.
ATAAAATTTTGGTATATTCCATAAATATATTTTCTTTTATATATTTATTCCTGTTCAACTTTCAAAGATTTTAATTGTCGAGGGGCATCATGTTGGATGAAGTATACACTCTACAGGATATTTGATGTTGAAATTTCCAGATCAGTTTTGATACCATCTTCGATAATGGTGTATTACCATGTGTTTTGTTTGAATCTGTGGCAGACTGCATGTTTGTTGTTATACACTATCGACAAAACTCAGTCATTCATTATGACTTGTTATCTGGACGAAGTCGTTATTGAAATATTACCGTAAGTCCCAGAAAATACACATGAGAAAACTTATAAAAATTTCGAGCAATATTATGAAAGATGGAAAATCATTCCACAAGCATATATTCAAGGTATCATCTATGGCTTGGCTAAAACAGTTGCGGTTTTCTTGAACTTACAGAGATTATTTTACTATATGAACTTAATCCTGCAATACTTGGATTATTGTGTTATCCTAATTATTGTAAATTGAATCTTACATTCCTTCGGATACTAATTAAATTAAATAACTTGGGTGTATACATTTTAAAAATTTCTTTAATGATAAATTAATGTGTCAAAACTAATGTAGAATCTAAAAGCTCGACGATGTTACAAATATTAGGAAGTTCAATTGTTAAATTTTAACAATTGAATGTTAAAGTTTTTTAACATTGATTTTTAAACGGAACTTATGTTAATCCTGTTTACTTAAGAATATAAGAGTTATGAAATAAACACTTAACTTTTTAACCACAAAAATAGTTTCTATTTTGAATCACAACAAAAATAGAGGGGTGACATCAATTTATAATAATACATGTGTTGAATGATTGTCTTTTAAAATTATTTTTTAAACATATTACATTAAAGAAATTTGATTTCAACATTGATAACAGAAATCCATATAACATTTAGATTATTAGTAATTGATATTTGATATACAATCCCTTCATATTGCTTAGTTTGAGATTTGCATCGGATGTTTCTCCACTATATGACATAATTGAATTTCGTATATGATAAGAAACAAAGTTTATTGTTAAAATATCGAAAAATAAGTATGAACAATACTTGAACAAACGAAGAAGGAAAAAAACTAAATCCATCGATTTTTTTTCGCAATTAAAAAAATCAGTGTAAGCTGTATCGTCAAATCTTAGAGCATAGAACGTCATTAGTGACAGAATATTTTGTCATGGGTTAATCATACTCGTTTTCAAGGGTTGTCAGTAAGTATCATTCTCCTGTCAGATATTGGAATACTTTTGAAAACATTTAGCATTCAAATATCGCGACGTTTAACAAAACACGTTAATAAGCCGGAAAAAGTTGATGTATTTCTATTCAATCGATAAAAAGCAAATATTTAAGCGGTCACAATAGCTACAACTGGCCATAATAAGCACCTACTAATAAAAGAATAAAAATAATTTTGTTTTTGTTTTTTTGTATAATAAATTAACTTGGGTGCGTTTAGCGGATAGAAGCCAGCGCTTTCTTCATTCGCCATTTTGTTGACTAAAATTTGAAGTTTGTTTATTGGAAATTCCAGCTAAGAGAGACTGTATCTCGTGTTAAAAAAAGAAGAATTATATTTCCATAAATTAACAAAATGCTCAGAAAAAGTAAAATTAAATATTTTGGAAGACATATAAATATTAAACCCAAAATATAATTATTAAATAAAAAAAGATCAATAACTGACAATTTTTACTGAAAAGTCAAAAAACGTCGTAAATGTTCGCAGCGGGTTAAAATAATCTTATTTACAAAGTTATAATCTTATTTGTAAGGATTTCTAGTTTGCCACCGTGGCGCTGCGGTCTTAACATGTATTTTTTATTGAAATTGTTGGATATTTATATTCCTAATTTGTTTAAATAATGCGCTGCCGTTATGTTTTCGAGCATTTTGACCCGTTAAACACAATTTTTGTATGTTACTAATAAGTAATAATCATTCATATGGGGTATTCAGGTTTTGTGAGTATTTCTCGCTAGGGGGTTGGTAATTATGTGATGCAGCGTGACAAAAAGAGAAGGAGCTTCCAGCGTAAGAACATATGCACGACATATTCTTTTATACTGATCTGTATAGTGAACATTTGCTGGCCGAAAACATTCCACGCATGTAACCACATCAATAAAAAATTATAAAACTTGAGTTTTAAGAAAAATTTAGTTTTTCTCTTACAATAGTCATCGTATTATTAGTAGTATGGAGCTATATTATTCAGTACCAATTTCTAACAATAACCTGTTAGCCAACAATAAGAACCGCATTAGAGTAAGACGTAAAAACGAAAATCTTGAGATAATACTATTTTTTGTTTAAATGATAGGAAATGACGTTCTCTATTATCCTTTCCAATATTTTTTACTTCGTTTGTTAAAGTACACGATTAACAGATAACTTCTCAATATTATCGAAATTTAAATATTTTTAAAACTCAAAAATTTTATTAGTACATATATCTAATTTAATCTAGGTTCAAGAAAATTAATTTGAATTTTAAGTTTCAAAATTTCAAACATTCATTCCTAGTAAATCTGCTTTAATTTATTTAGTTTAGGCCTGTTTTTAAAATCGTTTCATTTAGTTTATTTAGGCATTTATTATAATTTTTTTTCTTTAGTATTTTTTATATAAATTTTTTTCTGTAAAACTAAAAAAGCGATATGTTATTTTCATTAGAATACTTTTGATAAGAGTATATATAAAGGAATATCTATTTTTTAAATCTACGTTTTATCATTACATTAAAAAGTATTTTATTAGTACAAAAACCAATATCTGATATTAAAAAAGGAACTACAATTTGAGAAATACATTTATTTTTCATTTATAAGTAGTAAATTTTTATAGAAAAATTTATGAGTATTTGTTTTTCATTTATTCAATGCAGGAGCGATACTTTAAAAAATATGAAAAATCACTCCAGTATTTTTAAATATTTGTTATAAAAATTAAACATAATATACAAAAAATTATTAGCTCTTTACAAAACCTTCAATATTTAAAATTCCAAACATTATTTTGTAAGTGAGCCATCAGTCTGGTTTCAGAATATTCAGACTTGAGAGTAAATGAGTATTTTAAAAATTCAGACTCGTTATTAGTTATGCTAATCAAGAAACTACTAACTGTGCAAATTTTGTTATCAGCATTACTATATCTAAATACTTGAAAATATTATTATTAATTAAATATTTGGTAAGTAATAATCTATAAAAAAAAAATTTATTTTAAAACCATAACGGACCATATGGCTTTCAAATCTTATATAGACATATTCAAATCTTTGTCCAACGTCCAAAAAAACCTTAAATGAACAATATTCATTGCACAATTTTATCTTAATTAGATAACTGTAATACTTATTTTGATTCCAGGTACGCGAACTCGAATGAGTTCAAGAAAGTATCGCCTATGTATTTACTTGAGATAAATAATAATATATATATACGTCTTAAAATTTATAAATTAATCATTTCGGTTTATCATTTCATATTGCTTGAAACTACAAATATTAAAAGTCATCAAACTAAAAAATGTGTTGATATTTTTTTGATATTTTAAGACATATACGATGATAAACCAAAATCACTTCAATCTCATATATGGTAAAAACGGTAATGTGTATAAAGTTATGAAGACAACAAATAAAGCCAAATTTTGACTTTTTCAACCAACAGTTCTTTTCTGAAATAAGAGATATAGTCAAAATTATTTGATTAACAATTATATGAAGTCAACTATATTTTATAAAGAATATTATATTATATATTAATATTGAATATACCTCTTGTTCACAAGAAATTTAGACTTAGATCTAAATAACAGTCGTATTAAAAATAGACTTGTAATTTTTTTTATAATTGAGCGGATTTAACAACAATATTTTTTCTTGCTCCACCCGCCGAATGTACGCGCTTTCTGGCCGCATTTTACGCCAGAATGAACGATTTTCATGGCCTTCTCGAGCTGCAGTGCGCTTTTACTTTCTGGCCGTTACCATAGCAATTGTTTTTATAACATAGCAATTATTCGTAAAATGCGGCCAGAAAGCGCGTACATTCGGCGGGTGTGGAGCAAGAAAAATAGTATACGACCCACGGCCAAAAAGTTGGATGCCCTGACGTATGTGATATGATTGCCTCGGCTTCGCCTCGGCCATCACATCACATACGCCAGGAAATCCAACTTTCTGGCCTAGGGACGTAATATACTATTTCTATATCATCCGTCATAACAAGAAAAATTGATATAATGAATATCGAAACAACTTTTTTGATATTTTCGAGAGCGAATTGTATGCAGGATTTCATGATCGGACGATTGCGCATTTATGTTTTGTACTTTATGCTTTATCTTGCATCTATGCTTTGTAAAATTCAAAAATAATTCTTGGTAAATGTTTTATTGTTTTAATTACTTCAGTTACGGCTCAATATATAACCCTCCACCGGAGAGATGAGTTCTTTCTCATAACACCACACATATTTTCTTCCAAAAACTAAATTGTGAAAGACCATTGGAACAATAATTTTTCAATTTTCTAAAACATTTCTTTGTTAAAGTGAAACAACTATAGCGATGCTAGTGAATCAGAATGACCTTGATACAACAATCAAGCGTATAAGTATATTTAATTATATCTAATATATAAAAGGATAGTCTGCTATCTTTGTATTGTGTGTATTGCTACCTTTGCCTTACGTAACCTTTTTTTGTTTTGTTTATGAGTAAGTGTGTTCTCATAAACAAAATGAGTAAGTGTGTTCTCATAAACCGTATTTATAAATATATATGAAACTCCGCATAAATATCAAAGTCGAGTGAATGAAGTTTCACTTCCCCGTTGCCCTTATGTGAGTGACGCACACTCCGAATTTTTTTCATAACAACTTCTTTTATTTGGCCACACTGTGAGGTAAATCATTTAACACTTGTTTCTTTCTTCTAAATGAGCCCGAACCTACTGTGTTGTAAGATTGTAACCGAACCAAAATTACAAAACATTACTGTGGTTGGAAAAGTGCAATGCTGATCTGGAACTTAGCCCTACCGTCGATTGTAAGAAATAGAAAGAGAATAAATTCAAAAATCAACATTTTTTTCAAATAGTATCCGATAAAATAAATATACTAGTTTAAATAAATATTTTCTTATAGAATGACTCAGTGTTTTGAAGAAAAATAATTTGTTTCAGTAAGCTAGGAAATTATTCAACATTCCATTTCAGGTCACATTTTCTAACGTAGGAGCTTACACTTAACCCGGCCGTTCGAATAGTAATATTTGGCCTTAACTGAAGTGATTATAATATTTACCATCAATTATTTTCGGATTGGAATATACAATATCCGAGTTTAAAAAAAATTTAATGTTTGTATTTTATTCAATCTTATAAACATTTCAACATTTTTAATTAAAAAATATACATTCACGAAGCATGCGCATTACTCTGTATATGAACTGGTACTGGTATAATTCGCTGTCGAAATGAACATTGATTCGTTTAAAAAAAGTTATAATGAATAACAATGCAAAGCGCGTTTTTTTTTTTTTTTTAATTTTATAAAAGGCAGTATTTAACCACATATTGTAATATTTTATTCTGTCTAAAACTTTTTTTTCTTTTTTTATTGTTTGTTTGTTATCTAAAATCTAAAACATTGCAAAAGCGCGATATAAGAACACATTGATTTTTTTTTGTATTTTATAAGACACAGAGAAGAGGTACAATTTTTTTTTTCAAATAAGGTTGATTTTTTTTATAGTATTTTAATACTTTTTTATAACAATATAGATTTTTCGAAGAAAAAGATTTTGTACACATTTAAACTTTCTATTCTAATAAACATTCAACTAAAAAAATTGGAATAGATACCTTTGTGAGTTAGTACAAATATTTGTAAGTAAAGAAATAATTGTATTATAGCTTACAACTTTCTACTTGATTAAAGTCAGTGGATTATGAAAAGTGATGAAAATCATTTTTAAACTAGACTAATTTATTCCACACAAAGAATGTTATATATAATACTTTATTTATCAGGCAACATCTTAATCAAGATGCTACAAAATAATCACGCTTAGAATCGAATCCAATCACACAATTAGATTGTAGTAAATGAGACCCTGAACCCTTTTTACGAATAAAATATATCTATAGTATACTTTTAATAATTAGATAATTTTATTCGTTGTATAATTACTAACTTATAGTACCATTCAGATTAAATTTCGGCAAATTTAGTTCGTAATGAAACGAAAATCACGGGTGGAATTTTTTACAGGACGGCGAAGCAAATTTTCTTTATATTCAACATCTATAGCGAGACTATACAAGATTTTATATGGGGAGTGAAATAAAATTTCAGACTACACAGTGACGTTTTTTTTTTGTTAATGGTCGGCTATGTGACAATCGGCAATCATCGGCATTCGTGATTTAAATGAAAATTTAACACTGACCTCTATATAAACTGGATTGTAGTTATGCTTATAACTACACTATATATGACTAACCTCCGTATATGAACTAGAAATGACACAATTAAATACATATACTAGCGCCGCCAGTTAAGCGGTGGAAGCGAAAGTAAATAATATGCCGCAGCGATATGCATGAAAATACTTTAATTTTGTGTTAATGTTAAAATACATTGACAAATCGATTATTAAACTTTTTTAAAGAAATTTTTATTATAAACTGATCTAAAAATTGCATTAATTAAAGAAACAAGTAAAAAGTATCAATATTTTTGAAAATAAGTGTCAATCTATTCAATTACGCTGGCACTTATGTATGTGTTTGATTGTTAACTCATCAATCAAGACCAACACAAAAAATTTAGTCAGATATACTTAGTAACTTACTTAATTTACTAAGGACCAAACACGCTCAATAACAGCATAAAAAGTTCATAAACACCAAACGACCTTAGTCCGTTTTTTCGCTTAGATGCTTGATGCGAATATACATGCACTTTATTAGGGCCCCATTTACATATTTTATAAAAATACCTTAATATTACTTCACCCCAAAATTGTGGGAAAGACGTAAATTGCATCATATCTAGCTTCTAAACCAAATTTTGTGATGTTTTTATTTTTCATGCAAAGCATATTTTACATTTATCGATATAAGTAATACACTGTTTATATTAATCGTATACTTCTGTTTAACCTAAAATAAAATTTTGGGAGTTCATCTGTCCACTGAAATTTGTAAATTCGATTTCTCAAAGGTATCATTCGTGCTGTTAACAGGTATTTGAAATTATATCAATTTCTATAAAAATAAACCATTTTAAAATGGCTGACATCTATTTAAAACATATTGAAAATTTCTAATAATCATATATACAATATATGTATTTGTGGCGTTCAGTGGCGTATTAACGCAGAAGTTTGAGTAGGATAGTTTATAATTGTTTCAAGATAAAAATCTTATAGAGCACACTTAAATTTGAAATACAATGTACAAATTAGATTACCATTATTGATTAGTCATTTGAAGAGTCAGTTTTTAAGTATTCTCTTATGCCGGCTGTACACACTCGGCGAGGCAAGACCAGATATAACCGGCGCGACAGTGTACTCACAACGCTCGGTCTGCCTTGCGTCGACTCACCTCGCCTCGCTATCGCTCCATTAAAAGACGGTTTTTTAAACACGAGTCAAAGAAACCGAGTGGTTAATTAATTTGACACGAGCACGAAGGACACTCTCGTCTACATTCGATTCAACGTTCAACAGCCATTTTTAAATATTCAACTATCAACCGCTTTTATTGTACCCATTAATCTTAAGGAAAATATTGCTTAATAGTTAATACGACACTGATTTTACGATTAAATACCGTATGAAAAATATCATGTATTCCATCCACAATATTCGCAATTAAAAATAACCTCGTAACGTCAGAAGAGAGTTTTTTAAGTCACGTTTTCTACAAGTCGCTGTTTTTTAAATTTTAGTTTTTTTTTTTATAAAATGTTAGTAGTAGTGACCGTACACACCCGTATTGCAATAGTATATACATTTTGTCACAACAAAACGTTTTCTATATCAGGGGCTAATTTTTTTAATGTTTTGAAAGTTGGAGTAGAGTGCATCGGAGGGAGTGTTTCTAAAGCATTTCATAGATTAGAGTTGTGTGATCACCGCGATCATTTTAATAACAATGTCTGAACAAACATTAAAAAATAACCAGAGTAGATTGCTTGCAAATCGCCACGTACAAATACTACCCGTGTGTACAGAAGCTTTTTTTTATAAATTGATTTGCTAGAGAAAGGGTAAGACCGTATTTATTATCTCAGAAGCTAAGATACATACGATAATGTTGCCGTCATTTAAGCAAATGTTTGTTGATCAATGTTTTTTTTTTTGAAAGTTTTTGAATCTTAAAAATTTATCCTGTTAATATTTACCCCTAGATATATATCTAAATATTATACTGATAAAATATTTTGCGCTATCTTATCTTGATTATTTAACACTGTATAATCTAGATCACGGTAGTGCGACAGGCCGATTAACAAACTATAGAAAAATTTTTAATCATATGGCTTGGGCTATGTAGAAATCGTGACTCACACTTATTTTCCTGATTTTAACTTTTATGGAAATACAATCACGCGTATACACTTATTATAATCATACGATACATTCAGATACATAAAATTATCAAAAGATGTTTTTAAAAGTTGATTAATTTAGTTTTTGAGGTGTTGTACCAGTGTATCAAAATTTGTAATGAAACTGCGTGTCAACAACCACTTTGAAAATTTTGCAATCATTTTCAATAACCTTGATCAAATTAGGAGCTACAAGAAATTAAATAATTAACTATTTAAGAACCTTATGTAGTTAATAAATCAATATCAATTGTTAGCTAAATATCCCACTTCGTATTTTCACTCAGTCAAGAGACAGCGCTCCGACTTATCGCATGGAGTTTATGATGTAGCCGGATGTCGGTTAACGCATATATGTAATACTCCCATATGGACGATTGGTATAGGAAAGAATGTCCCAACATTACGGTGCTGATTATATTTGGTCACTCGGAGGAGAGAGAGAATAAATATAATCGACACCGTGATGTTGGGACAGTTTCCACTTATAGAAACTGTCCATACAGGAGTATTACATATATAAGTTGACGTATGACATAGTCAAATGTTAGAGTGACTGTATATAAACTGGACAGAGTATTCTTATGGACCTAAACGTGAAATCACCATTGACCACTATATAAACTGGGCAGATTATACAATGTTATACGCCATTAGCCACAGTGAAGTGCTCCTCAACTAGCCAAGGTACTAAATTTTGCTTCTGCGTGGTGTTTATGTGTAATAAGTATGTGTGACTGTCACAGGTATTTCCCCTACACACATAAAGCTTTTAGTCACACAAGCGCACTGAAGCAAAATTTAGTACCTTTGGTTAGTTGAGGCGACTAGACAGCGCTTCAATTGTTTAAGTTATTACACATTTATGCCTATAAGGATACCCTGTCCAGTTATATAAAGGTCAGTGGGCATAAAACGTATTGTAGAGATTGAAAGTTACCGATAACGATTGCATAACATAACATTTGAAGTATCAAAACGTAATATCTTTACTTGTTTCATATACTGTATACATTACTCGAAATAGGCGAATTTGGCTAGTACTCGAATTTGATCGACGTATAAGTATCTATGTTTGAATATTCACAAAACGTTGCATGTATTTTATTTTATTCAATAGTCTTATAGTTATATTTGTAGATAACTATATTTTAAAATAGAATTTTTACTTAAATAAATAGCTGCCATCGAACTTATTGAAATTGAAACTTCTGCAGAAGTTGCAACATCACTTAAGAATTCCAAGAACATTTGTTTTTTTTGCTTGTGAATGGGGAGGGGTTGGGCTACCCGATTAAAATTAAATACTCACCACGAGCATACTTACACCGTGTTATGTGTATAAAATTAGAGCATTATTCGAATTCGCCTATACTGTAAACTTCTAGCACCAAAAACTTAAGATGATGGAAATTATAAAACATGTAAATTTTCACAACTTTTTGATTTTGTTATATCATTTAAACACATTTTTTGTAAAATTTCTCGTGCAATGTTTAAACTTAAACTAGTTTTTGAACCATGTAATTTCCGACGACTTTTTGATTCTTTTAATGTACTTGATGATCCGCATTTTTTTCGATCACGTACTTCACGGAGGCGTATTTGCTTTAATATACCTACCAATAATTCGTCAACATTATGTTGTATTCCACTTGATGTTTCTATAAATTTACAGTCTCTCGATATAGCCAAAGATTTTCCATCTGAAAAAAGAATTCATTTAAAAAAAAAACCACAGATTATTTTTAAATGTATAATTGCAATACCATTTGTGGAAACGACTCGAGATCGTGCTAAATCAGCTTTGTTTCCAACTACAATAACTGATTTTTCATGTGTATAATTTTCTCGCCATAAATAATTTAAAATATCCTCAGCGGCTTTAAATGACTCTTTTTGTACAATTGAATAAACTACCACACATGCGTGGGGTTCATATGTTGATAATGAATTCTCCACTGACATTTCAATTGTTGGATGGTCAATGAATACCATTTCTGATTCTTCACCATCCAATAATATACTCACAGTTTTTTCTCCAAATTCATCGTCTAAAATTTCAATTTATCATGGTATTTATATATTAATATGGAAAAGTAATAATTGCATCAAATGCATAGGCGTAACATAGATGTGATATTAATGGGGTCAGTAGTGGCGACTAGTAGTACTAGCCAGTAATGGTCGCTAGTAATTATTCCTGTACTGTCCTCGTATGCAAAGTACTACCTCTTCAACGCCCAACTACTTGCTACTGGCGGCCACCAAACTCAATCAGGTTTGAGTTTAGTAGACGCAAGAGGGCCAGTAACCAGGCCACGTGAGCAGTCCAAGTAGCCGAGCGGTCTAAGGCGTCATGTCTGTCAGTATGCGTACTGCTCTTTAAAATGCTCTTTAAATGCTCTTTAAAATAAATATTAATACCTAAACTAGCATCATATGTATTCATGTATTCAGATGTCATGAATTGTGATACCAAAGCTGTTTTCCCAACACCTGAATCACCTAACAAAACAACCCGATATCTCTGAACTTCATCTTCATCGTGCGACAAGCTTCGAGGACTTCCTGAATCCATTGAACTCGAATCAACAGCTTGATAACCCGAGCAACAACTACTAGCTCCTTCATAAGGTGATCCATTCTGAGATATTCCACTTTGCCTGTTAACAAATTCAATTAAAAAGAATCCAATACTTATAAAATTTTCAATTTTACCTGCTAGCCGTTGAGTTGACACTTGTATTACTCCTTGAACGTCTGTTGATAATAGAATCACCACAATTTACAACGCTTCCTTTATTGGTTATTGAAAATGTTCTTAGTCTGTACAAATCATCACTGAGTCTTGGGTTATAAGCTTTTTCTGGTAACGAACATACTCGTGGTCGAATGTGATCAGGAACTGGTAATTCAAGAAAATTTGAAGTGCGTCTATTTCGTGCTCGATTCGTATTTTGAAAATTCAATGGACCAATATCCTCTTCATTAATTGATGCTGTAGAATCTTTTGATCCACGCCGAGACGCCAAATAAGCAAGTCCTCCTTTCATCGAACCTCGTCGACGTGGACTTGACGATCGACTCATTGATTTAAGAATTGTTGTCTCAGTTATATTTGCATTCGATGTAATCTCTGTTAAATCACTTGTAGATTTTCGGCATTGCTGTGCAGATATTACATTTTCGCTCTTTTCACGATGATCACTTAACCGTCGGCTACTTGATGCCATTGTGGCTGTTGTGGTCATAGTTTCGCCACTTTCTAGTGAGTTATTACGTGACTGTAAATGAACTAAGTAACCAGGATTTGTGCGTATATTACAAGTGGAATTATCGTAATGTTTAGTAAACTCAAATGGTCTGCTATTAACTTCGAAAGTTACTGTACTGCGAGGTTCACTTTGTGTTTTAGTTAAAATCGTTTTCGGTATACCATTGCGAATATGCCGATGTTCATCATTCTGTGAAAATGCTTTTGTACACATTTTTTGTAATTTTGTATGTGATTGTTGTTGAGGTGATGGCGGGGGTACATTAAAATTAAAATAGTTGCCACTTTGTTGACTGTATGAGCTTGGAGACTTTTGTGGACTTTTTAATGGTGATTTACAGGATAATTGTAATGGGCTTTTTAATGGTGATTTTGGTAATTGAGGACTTTTTAAAGGGGATTTTGGAATTTTTGGACTTTTAATGGGAGACTTCGGTAGTTGTGGGCTGCGTAATGGTGATTTGCATGTTCCTAAAAACAAATTGAAGCTAAATTGAGTGAACTAATTTAACTTAAACGATAAGATATACCTTCCAAATAGTAAGCAGACATTCTATCTTGTTGAGCATTTGGACTGGTTGGAACAACAAAATATCTGTTATTTGATGATAAAGATGAAGAAGAACCAGATGATAATGGGGGAAGAGAATTTTCTTTATGTTTCCGATTCGAAGTTTGCATTTTTTTTTTAAATCACAGTTTTTTTTATTACATCTTTACGTTAAATTTAAATTTTGTAACGCAACAATTGAATTGAATATTTTCGGAATTAATTTCGAATAACAATGCTTTGAATAAAAATAATTTTATTTAATAAATTATTTCATATTTTTGTTTAATTTAAAAAAAAATCTTATATTTATAATTGGCATACGTTTGTAATTAATTAACGAGAATAAAAACGAATTCAAAATAAAATCATATGTAACGATATGATCGAGAGCTCATTTTGTACTAACAGGTGCTTGGTCGCGTTTCTTAGCAATATATCAGGGGGTTGATTTCATTTCAATGGATGATTCGGTTTAGGGGTAAATAAACAGAGACTCATATATTTACATTTATATACATCAAACAGAGATGTTCCATCAATTCTATTATATACATCACATTATATTTTATTATATACATATTCAAAAGTGCTCCGAAAAATGCAGTAATTCAGTGAATAAAAAAAAGCCATGTATGAAAATTCAATCTTTCTAAAAAATCAAGGATAAATAAAAAATGAAATATTTTACCATAATTTATGTTCGAATTGAATTTTAGTATTTGGTTTTTCAAGAAAAGTGTTTCAGATATAAGTTGTATCTTCACTGACATTATAAATATAGATATGTGTGAGTTAGTTTAGCCGTATATGGACTTGTATGTATAAACGTAAACAAAGCTAGGAAGTGGATTTTCATCAAACGTCTAATTGTCGTATCAATTTGAAACTTTGTGCAATTCTAAGTGCAATTGCAATGATGCAACTCTCAAGGATATCTTCGAAAAGATACGCTAATGGAATTTTAATTCTAAAATAAGTAACCATTAATAACTGTAACTGATGCAACATTATATTTTTTAAGATTCCTCATTTCCCCGGTAACTGACTGAGTGACAATGGACCTTATGGTCGAAGTGTAGCCCGTCCAGGGCAGTCTCTACACTCTATCTAACTGACTGAGTAACTAATTGTTAAAGCGTGAGGCATTTTTTGCTTACATTACTTTGAGAAGAGTATAATGGTTTAATTTGAACAAAAAGCGTCTAACGCTTTTACAATTGGCTAGCTTAACTATTTTCTGTTTTTAGTATGATTTAAAAAAAAATTATTTTAAAAACAGAATACATTAAACAGAAGTTATGTGTCAACTTTTCAACGAATATCGCTTCATTAATAAGTATCATGAATCTTACGATTGTCTAAATCATCTAGACTGATTCATGCCACTGTACACACTTCGCGCGGTTACTCAACAAACTCTGTGGAAAAGGGGCTTTCAAATCTGTGGAAAATTGAAAGTGAAGTTTCGAATCGTTACACCAGTCCGACTGGCCGAACTGTGTAAGGCGCTCTGCTTGGAGGTTTCTGATTCGATTACCAACCTTGGCAGTTTCGCAATTAAATTAAATTATAAAAAAAATTAATGGGGCGGTTAATTGACTAAACTGTCGGCGTATGGATAAGAACTGCAGATGAATATTGGTTTCACAAACTCCAGATGAATATTGGCATAGATTCCTATCAAAGTCGCCTGCAGTAGCACAACCTATCAATTCTTAGTCTACATACAAATTTCTTGTCCTCTAGGGGTCGGTAAAAAACACCATTTTTCCATTTTTAAAAAACACCAAGATGATGTTTTATTGTAATATAATAATTAAAAATAATAAATAATATAATATTAGTATATACTATATGTATAGAAATGTTTGAGAAACACTGTATATATAAAAAGTGATATTGTAAAGTGTGAGTATACGTAAAAAGCGTCAATACGCTCCCGGGAATTTCTGGAACTATGTTATATATCCACACTCACACAAACCAACATATTACATGCTCGAAAAAGCACTTGATATGTACGTATAAAACGATTAGTTAATATGTCTATAATATTATATATACTGTGTAAGGTCAATAATCAATTCTACATAAAAATATATAAAGTTCAAGCGAAAAAAATGAATAAATAAAAACAAACTATGAGTATAGATGGGAATATTATTATTATGATTATTATTAATATTGAACGCTCTCCATGTATAAAGTAGATTTTCATGTTTTCATTAGAAGATTATGATAAAATTCAATTTTTCATAATTTTTAAATATGAAAAATAAACGACTTTATTGAATAAATACATTTTTATCAATTGATGGAAAATTTCAATATAAAAGCTTGTTTATTTTTTTAATAAATTTTTATTTTTAATACTCAATTAAAAAAGAATAAATTAAAAAATGTTCCAAAAAAAAAAATCATTTTAAAAATCACAACAATGAAAATCGGATCATTATGAAACTAAAAATATGTTCTAGATAATACAGAGTACTAGAATTTATACAGGTGTCCTCGACCGTCGTTGTGTTCCCCGTTTACATAGTCCATTATCTATGCCATGAAGAACAGATAAATAAACATATCTATTCTTCATGATCTATGCCATGGTCCCATCAAAGACTAATAGACTAGTCTCTGGTCCCATGCACTAATATCAATTACCAATCTTTGCAATTACCAACTTCAAACGAAAATAGTGTTTCTCTCTCGATATTTTATCCATGGAGTTTAGAAGAAGGAGGTACATCCGTACATCTTTATGATGAAATTTTGGTCACAAAATTTAAAACATGAGAGATGGCGTAAGTGAGCATAATTGTCGGCAATGTTTAAAATAGAAAAAATCAGAGAATACTACAATACTATACCAATTTTTTCAGTTTTAATTTTACATGATATATTAATATTCAATAATATATTATCAAATTCAATATTGAAAATACTAATAAGATTTAAACATTTATCTTATTCACAATTTGTAATTTTTCATGTATTGGAAATTCAATATACAATAAATCTTTATTTAACCAAAGAATACAATATACATATACAATATACATGTATATTGTATTCTTTGATTTAACGAACTGGCCTCTAATTGAAAGTTTATATAGAGATCGGTAATTTAACGTGCAAACGTGATAATAAATAAAAACGTTTTCTATGGTCGAAACTTTTTAAGATAAAATTACTTTATTTGACTAGTTTCGGAACACAGTTCCTTCTTCAGAAATAAAAAATGAAATGAACAATTTTTACATACTATCGCAACATTTGTCAATAGGTTCAAAATGGCCGAACGAATACCTATATCTCTAGTGATATCATATATGGTCCAGTAATATAGAGAAACCAGGTTGGTAATAGCATTGAAGTTAAGTATAAAACTGAAATATTACCAACTGATTGGTAAATGATTGTGTAGTTTATAAATAATAAACTTGGAAGTCAAAACTTGAAACAAGCGTGATTATCTTGCGAGTAAGAGGATTGATATAGGTAATTTCTTCAAAACTTTATGTTTAAAATAATTTTTAAATCAAGAATATTTTAAAAATTTAGTTATCACAATTGAGGGTCAAGAAGAAGCACAATCTGAAGACAGTCTTCCACAAGGTGGTGCACCACCAGTTGAAGAGCCTTCTGCTGAGCCTGCTACAAGTGACGAAGACTCTAAATCATCGGATATACCATCTAGTGGAACCGGCGATATTGGTGAAGCTGGAAAAATGACGGAAATGTCATCTGACGTCAATATGGAGCATAGATCTGAGGCTAAAGTATATGGTGGATGTGAAGGTCCAGATGCCATGTATGTGAAATTAATCTCATCTGATGGTCATGAGTTCATCGTTAAACGTGAACATGCATTAACATCTGGTACAATTAAAGCTATGTTAAGTGGACCTGGACAGTTTGCGGAGAATGAAGCTAATGAAGTCAACTTTAGAGAGATACCGTAATAATTTGAAGTTTTTATTATATACCCTTTAGCAGATTCCTAGTTTGTAACAGTTATGTATATTGATCATAGAAATAATGGATAGTACAAGTGGTCATAAAATAATCTGTACATCCACTTTCGGCATATCTGATTTCTGTAAATGAATGAAATACTGAAGTTTTTAAATCGCCAAAATAATCCAATTCCTCAATGACCTGTGGGAGATTATAAAAATTTAGTTAAATAAAATATGGGTCCAAAATGTGTTATTTTTGAGATTTTCGTCCCGAAAAGTAGTTATTATTAATTTATGTTTTGTTCGTAATTCGTTCAAATATATTATAATGGCTTTTAACGCTTCACGCAAGAGATTCGCGTGTGTCCGAATAGCCATATCGATTAATTTATTGTAGTAGTAAATCATAAACTAGTTTAACTGAGATAAAATAATTCCATAAAATGTTATTTAAGTTTGATCTATTGTCTGAACTAGTATATCTAAAAATTATACAGGTTATACAAATAATTGATTAAAATCAATTGTGTTCGCGGCTTTGATATCATCATTTAAATGATCGTTTTTATTTCAGGTCACATGTTCTACAAAAAGTTTGCATGTACTTTACATATAAAGTACGTTACACAAACAGTTCAACAGAAATACCAGAGTTCCCAATTGCACCAGAGATTGCCTTGGAATTATTAATGGCTGCAAACTTCTTAGATTGTTGAATTACTTTTTTTATTTTGTGAATATTTCAGCATTCTAATATTAATAACTTAAAAAGAAATTACACCAAGTCTTAGGTATGCATTTGTATACCTGAGATTCAAACAACCAGCCTGCTAATTAATTACTTAATAATATAATAATGCCTTTTGTTTGTTAAATTGTAATAACTTTCTCTTAAGTGAAAAATAAAAAATAAATATATTAAAAAATTGGTTTTTTTATTTTTATGAAAATATCCGTTTCAGTACTTTACATGTAGGTTCTAATAATTATATCGAGAAAATAAGTTCATAGTTGGAAGAGTACTTTCCAGAGATTATGTGGGTTTGATCCGTATCCAAGATGTGTTCGATCTTTTTTATATGAAGCATTGATGCCAAAGAATGGTGTTTAAAATTTTTTTAATTTAAAACAAAATTATTAAATTTTAAATTAATCGAAGATTTGAAATGGCTATTATTATTATTTACAACAAAATGGCTGATTTATATTGTACATAGACGTATGTACAATATTGATATTGTACAATGCTGATTTATATTGTACATAGACGTGATTGTTTATTTATTTTTTTGTTTAGAAAATAAAAAATTCATTTCAAAATTAATGAAGCCTTTTCAATTATTTTATTGTATTTTATTATTCAAAAGATTTAAGATATAAATTTAAAAAAAGTCGATTTTACGCGGTGCTTTTCCATCCCTATCGCCAACAGATTTGGTTCATCTAGATCCCTCACCATCCCTCCACAATCATATACTGCAACACAGATGTATCACAAGACGATGCTAGCCATGCTTCCAATTTAAGCATAATTCCTATTTAGTTGTATTTTTACTGGATGTGTACCGTTCAATTTTGATTGAAAATAATATAATAGGTTTACTGTAAGTGAAAAAAAAAGCAAAAATTTGTCAACTACTAAAAATCTTCATTGAGTTTCAGAAAAGAACAAAAAATTTGTTAATAAAATTTATAGAAAATTTTATTTTATATTTATTTACAATTATAGGACTTTTATATAAATTTCTTTAATGTACAAATTTAGGATTCAACACGATGTAACTTAAATGTGACATCTTTTGTCGTTTCCACGAAAGAACTAAGGGTGTGAGTTTTTTTCTAATAATGCTAAAATTAAATATATTAACTATACAGAACATATAATTAAATTTACATTTCTTCAGTGTTACAAAAACAATCGATACTTTTAGAGATTGTCAAATAAGTATAACACTTCCTGCTTTTTATGCAACAAAAAATTAATATCTGTTTAAATGTTATTTTAAATAACATATTTATTAAACTAAGATAGTAAATATATTGACTTTAAAGTTCTCATAATAGAATTAAGACGTACTTCGCCGTTTTGAGCTAAGTATGAGTTATACCAATGTCTCAACTCGAATTAACAAAAAATCATTTTACCACAACGAATTGTTTAAATTGTTGTGAATAGCGTTTACATAAATCCACAAAATCTATAGTCTAAAGCTAAAGCGAATCGGAATGCTTGTTTGCTATTTGATCATGCTCAGTTCAAACTTTATTTTTTGGAACTCTATTTTTACAAGTAAAAACACTCAATATTTTTTTACTAAATTCACTATTTTTATTTAAGTTTGTGATGTTAATATTTCAGGAATTAACCCATCATCAGATTGTCTGATGATGGGCTAATTAACATCACAAATTTAAACAAGTGGATCTGATATTCTATCACAAAAGTCTTTTTAATATCGGGTTGAAATTTTCTTAAAAATAGGAATGGACAGAACTAAAACCCCAATAAATATAATTCTTTATTATCCTAGTTTTTTTTTTTAAATTCTGTCGAGTATTTTTTTAAATACAACAGATAATAGTTCGGCGGGCATGAAGTTTTACATCAAAATCTGTCGAAAAGTGGTTTCATGTTGGAACATCTTTAAAAATAACTGGTACAAGAAAACGAAGTTTGCACTTTTGAAAAAAAGCGTATAGAGAGATACACTTCATGAAAAATCGGCATATTCTTTCCATGTATAAATTTACACGTTCTAACTATGGAAGCCAAATCTAAAGATATAGCTCATTATTATGAAATTATACCAAATAATATTCCTTCGGTAATCGGATGAATAATATATTTTTATTTATCCGGTTAAAATAATTTACTTTTCATTTGTTCAATTCTGTATGAGTGCAGTCAATATACATTCAAAGATTACATTGTATCTTTTTCAGTTTCAATTTGTAATGATTTCAGAATATATAGAACGCCTTTTAGAACGCGGTGACCCAAAAACATGCAAGCCTGACCAACACGGAGTATGACCGATGAAGTGAAAGATTGTAGTACTCGGTTGAAATAGTCACCTTATTTGATTCCTCAGTAGTTATAACCTCTATTGTTTAGAAATGCTTAGAAATTACAACCTAATTAAAACCTTAACAGGTTTTTTAATATTAATTTATATTTAATTTTTGAATATTTACTGGAGTGACATTTTTTTTGTAAATAAAAGGAAATCTTTATTTTATATTGATTTTTTTCAATTCAAATTACTCCATAAAAAATTCAGTATATTTTGAATAACTTTACAAATGAGAATTATACATTTACTGGAAACTCGTAGATTAATTAGGTATTGAATGGATCGACACATTTCATTGGGTGAATTAATGTTGATCTAAATGCGAATATACTCGACGTAATTTTTCCCGTTTATTCTTGTTTAAATGTTTATTCATTTTCTTCCACGGTTTACTTGAATTAGTTTCTGTAGTTGTTGTTTCGCCCGTTGGTATAATCATCTTTCCTTTGGTATGAATTCCATACCCTGTTCTGTTAAAAAATACTTTATCGACATCTGCTCCTGTTGCCTTCAAAGACTGTAAAATTTTAGAAAATTAAATTAAACATTTGACTTTTAAAATTTCAAATATTAGCTCCAATTCCTAAATGAATTATTAGTATTATAAATACGTATTCCGATTACAAAGTAGCCATCATCAGTATAATAAAATAATCTCAATTATTATCAAGGGAGATTTATTTATTTGCAGTGCTGTAACAAATACTTTTGAAATGTATCTTGATATTTAGTATCTAGATATTTGCTGCTCTCAGTACTATTATATTCTTACCTATTAATTAATAATTCATGTTTTGCAAATTGGAGCTGGGGGACCCATTCTTTTTCAATGTAACTTAGTACTCCTTACAGGGATGTTGCGGATGGGGAATTTTTGACATCCGCGGATTCATATTTCAAGTTTTTTTAAAGAGTTAAAGTATTACGTAAGCAGGTTTAGGAGGGGGGTGCAATTATTTCTTACTTTTGCTGACAAAAGGAGAGGGGATAAAATAAATCTTACGTAAGATAAAAAAATTATAAAACAATAAAAATATTTTTTAAACAATATTTATAATCTAAATTAATACTATTTTTATTATTTTATTATGGTATACCGAATTTCTTTTCATATTTCTTACTAAAAATAAATTAATGAGTTTTCCGATAATTGACTTTACGGGAGGACCTGATAAGCAAGCTTCAGGCTATTGCCAACATATGGGAGAAGCGAATCTCGTCGGACTGAGGTAGAAGGGGGAGCACAATGGACCATAAGGTCGAAGTGCAATAGTTTTTAGACCCCAAGATGAATCAATCAAACCGTCCCCTTTTATTTCTTAATAATTTACAAACTGCCGAAGTTGGGATTCGAACCCATAACCTCTCAGTTCCAAGTAGACATAACGCCTTAGACCGTTCGGCTACTTCGACGGTTAGCTAATTCATACTGATGATGCAAACTTTGATATTAATATACGTATTTATGTAATACAAATAAATAATATGGAATTTGGTAAATATTTGAAATTTTATTTAAAATACCAATAGTTAATCATTAATTATTTTTGATATTCTTTATTGCATCGTACCTTCATTGCACGAACTTCACGTGGTGGTAACATGGAATCATTGCGCGGTTTTGTGTATCTTTCAGGAAATACATGATAGTCTTCTTGTTTCATATTTAGTGGTGCTGTAGCGTATAGTAATTTCCCTTTAACAAAATCTTTTAATATATATCTTGCTGATCTTGCATTATCAGGTTGTCCATTTGCAGTCATAAATCCTCGAATATCTATAAAAAAAGGAATAATATTATTTAAAAAAAAAGTATTTTGAATAAAATATTCATCTACGTACATCCATAAGCATTTAAAAGTTCTTCAGAAGTTGGTGGTCGATTTGGATTATCTTCTTCTTCCAATGGTTTTGGTAATAAAATTCCATATTGATCTTCAAAAATATGACGTGGAATTAGTTGTGCAACCATATTTATAGCTGGAACATGGTCACGCATTTGATCAATAGGAAGTATACCATTGATTATCATTTCAGCTTTAGTGAAAACAAAACTTGGCATTACCAATCCTGGAAAAGTAAAAAGTATTTTTCAAAAAAATTTTTACAAACGGATTGATTAATGCATTACTCGCATTGATTAATACTAAAATGAAATACTAAAGTGAAATATCGTTTAAGGTAGTTTGGTAGCCAAATCACTTAAACTTGACCGCACAATTTTCTATATTTATTCAAAAGATTATAATTAAATGAACGTATAGAAAAAAAATCAGATTTTTTTACCACATTGTTTAAGAGATATAATTAATTAAAGTTATGCAAAAATACATGAACTCTTATGAATGTCTTTGTTCAATAACATCGAAAATTAATGGTTTGAGAAAAATCGGCAAACTTGACCTCAAAAAAAAAAACAATTTTTCAATAGATAGAGCGATGTTTCAAATGTACACTAGAAAAAAATTCGAGGCGATTCATGACAGTTTAGATTTAATTAATTTTTTTAATATTTTAATTTTGCTTCTATCTTTGTTTTTCACACATAATATGTTATTTAAATTGATCTCGGATTGCGACTACCAAACTACCTTAATAAAGTTTTTTTGGAACAGAATTAAGATAAACCCTTTTATTTATAGGTTGTAATTGGCAAAATTATAGGATACGCTGTGATGAATCTTTTATATAAATTTGTTTGTCTATTTTTTTATAATTTGTATGTTACGCTACTGGCTGAAGTTCTTTGATTAAATAAAATAATTATAAAAATGTAAAGTACTTATAAATTATTCCTATAAAAATAAAATATAAAGTAACATACATTATGAAATTCAAGGTATCATTACATTACCTGGACAATCGCATAACAAAATATCTTGATCTAAATATAATGTTTGGAAATGCTTCGTTTTGCCAGGAGTTGCCGATACGGAAACCTTTTTTGATTCCATTAATGTATTAATTGTTGAGCTTTTACCCACATTTGGATATCCAACTAATCCAATAGTTGTAATACCTTCTGTAACTTTATGCCCTGTATGAATCGTTTTAAATAATTCAATTAATTGTGTTTTAGTTAAAATTGTGGTATCATTTTGTAAAGTATGTTCATTGTTCTGTGATATTTGTGCATTATCTTCTGAGTTTGTTACGTCATTATGTAATTTTTGTTCATTACATTCTGCAACATCTGTATTTATAGAAGTAACTTGTAAATTTTCTATTACTTTCTGGACTTCATTTTGAACATTTTTTAATTTACTTTCTGTATTTTTAACAGCTTCATCCAAATTTCTTATTTCATCGGATAATTCTGGCACATTTTCATTATCTGATGATATATCGGAATCATTATAATCTGAAGATGTTTCATCATCAGATGATTCTTCATCAATTTTATTATTTTCAGCTGCTGCTAACACAGCAGAAAAGAAAGCAACATTCACACCTAACGATGTGAAATAATTAAGCCAGGCTCTTCTTTGGTTTTCTGTTAGAAAATCTGCTTTATTAATTAAAATCAAATTTAACTTATTTGGAGAAACTTCTTTAACATATTTTTCCAAATCTTCACAACGAAATAAAAGAGGATTACGAGCATCGACTATTTGAACGACAACATCACTACGTTCAACCACACGCCATAATTGACGCCAAAATTCTAAATTTTTCTCATAGGGCGTCATCAATAAATTATTATCTTCCTGAAGCACTGCCAATTTTCGTCGCCATTGTAAAAAACTTTCGTGTTCGCTCAATTGTAATTCTGATGGCGTTGTTTCCAGAGTCCAGGTAGGTCTTCAAAATAAATTTATTTATAAAATTACGGAAAAATGGTTAATCTGGCAAGGAAAGGCAAATAATCTTTTCTGGAATACGGCTACTGACATGTTGCGTATGGATAGGATTATATTTTCGAAGAATATCTTAGAAATCTAGGCCTAGCAAAGATAACATTTTCTGATTGCAAATGAACTACCAGATTCAGAATCTATTATTCCTAACGAAAATGAAACTATTCCTAAAGAAACTAAAACTGAACGGCAGGGAACCACAATAGATAAAATTTCTACAAATCTAATGAGTTAGATAAAAGCATACCTTCGTGGAATTGTTAATTGTCCCTTATTTCTGTCATGTTCGTCTTTAATTTTTTTAGTTTCTTCTTCACTTAAAAGTCCAATATTTGTTGCAGGATTTACAAATTTTATATTTAACTTTTCATTAACATATTCAGTACCAGCTAATTCAGCAGTTGAGAGAAATTCTTGAAACGTAGACTCTTCAGTGACTGATTGAAGATTTAGTCGACCCCAGTCATATCCATCTTGAATTTCCGTTGTGTGAAGCTTTACAAAATTATTTTAACATAAGTACTAACATTTTAATTTTATAATTCGAAACTACTAACCAATGTATCAGTTGTTCGTTTTCGACCCTTGCTATTTTGCTGTTGGTTTTTAATCAACGCTCTTCCGAGAATGGCACCTCCCTTACTTTTTTTACCCATTTAAGTAAAATATTATTAGCATATGAAATGTTGATACAATATTCAAAATAATCAAAGCATGTGAAAAATTATTTATTTTATTGAAGTTGCTTTTATTTTCATTGTGACATGTGGTGAAATTAGTGGGGCGATATAAAAATATATCCCTAAACAGAAATACTTTAATACTATTACTCGTTCAAAGATGACATTGCGTAGAAATTATGATTAAGTTTTTATTATGGCAAAGAATACAGATACTGTATTTTTTGATTGTGGGATTCTGGGAATCATAGATAAAATATAGTAGTGGGTACTGGGAATGTTCATTGTCGCATTGATTTTAGAAACGAAAAACAACCATAAAATAAATGATTATTACGGAAAAGTTGAATATATATCTAGAGCACAGAAGTGCGTAAGGCCGAATTATGATTATATTGCTTTTTGTAATATTTAAATACGTCATCAATAGATGGCATTAAGATTGTCACATTAAAAATTGCAAAATCACAGGAAGGAATGATGAAATGTATCTTTCTTCATACTAGTCATTTGTAAAATGTAAATATACACGAACGCAGAATTTGATAGATAATAAAAATATTATCACATTTAAGATTTATTTATCAAGACAAAAATTATAGACAAACGAAAATAATTTTGCATCTAATCACTAATTAATTTCATTAACGTATGCCGATAATATTCGTCATAGATGCAAACTTTTTTTAGGTTAATTTAAGACAGAAAATTGCTCTCCCAAATTACTCGACAATTTTTAAAAATGCCACCTGTTAGTAATTTAAAAATTGCTGTAATTTGCTCTAGCAATATGAATCGTAGCATGGAAGCGCATGCATTTTTAGCTAAAAAAGGGTTTATTGTCAATTCATTTGGTACTGGTGACAAAGTAAAATTACCAGGTACAGCGTTAGACAAACCAAATGTATATGAATTCGGTACGACCTATGAAGAAATTTATACCGATCTTATGACAAAAGATAAAAGTTTGTATCCTTTTTAGAAAACATTTAGTGTTAGAATTAGTATTACATGGTTCAGGCACAAACAAGGTCACAATTTTTTTGGCAGTGTTTTTGAACAAAAATTAGTACTTAGTTTGGGTTCTTAAATTAGTTGTACCAATTTCTCTTAAAACGTTAATGAGTTAAAAATGTGTACATGTAAAAGCAAATGTTAATTGCTATTTTAATTGCATTTACTCGGCAATAAATTAATCTTTAAGTCAATAAAATCCTTAATGTATAATTTAGTTATACTCAAAATGGTTTATTACATATGTTGGATAGAAATAAACGTATAAAACCATGCCCTGAACGATTTCAACAATCAAAAGAAAAGTTTGACATTGTTGTAACCTGTGAAGAACGTGTTTATGATCAAGTTTTAGAATATATGGAAAACAGAGAACAAACGGATAATGCATCTGTACATGTAATTAATATAGATATTCAAGATAATCACGAGGAAGCAACATTAGGCGCGTTTTTAATAAGTGATATGTGTGTAATGGTAAGTTAATCAAAGTATTTATTATCGATATTCGGACACACGCGGGTCTCTTGCATGACTTCAGCGTGAAGCGTTTAAAGCCATTATAATATATTTTTCATCGGTCATACCCCGAGTTGGTCGGGTTTGCGTGTTTTTGGGCCCTCGCACTAAACGGCATTCTATATATTTCACACATTGTGGCAAAAACTAAAGTACTAGGTTGGAATAGTTACCTTATTTAATATCAATAGTTTTTGTCACAATATCTGAACGTTAGTTTAATCTAAATTTTAACTCACGCTGGAGATCCGCCTGTGTCCGAATAGCCTGCCCATTTATTATTGCAAATAATAGTTTTTAAAATACTGTTTTAGATGGCGAAAAGTGAAGATTTAGATAACGATGTCGATGAACTATTGCATAACTACGAAACTAAGTGCCAACGTCCAATTTTACATTGCGTTTTATTTTATTGAAATGGTCCAGCCCAATCGAGATAATAGCACAGATTGAAATGTGAGATCTTTATTTTATGAGATTATTCGTCTATGTTGGCCTTACTCATTTCTTAAGTTATGGATGGCACATTTTTTACATTAAATTAAGGGCAGATAAAATTGAATATGTATTTATAAAATAAAAAATAAATTTATTTGTATTATAAATTTTGTTTTTGTAATCTTTAATACTTAATTTACTTCATTTGACTTCACCTCACAATCTCTTATACATAGATTACATTAATTTACAGTGAAACTGTTGCCGGGAAAATTTTTGCCCGGCAAAAAAATCAGCTCTAGTTTTTGAGTTTCCGATATCTACGTTCAAATCAGAAAAAACACATGTATTTACTAAGAAAAAATTTATTAAAAAATTAAACATCTATATAAATAAAATAATACGAGGTTTACGTTGTGCGCGCAATATTTAAGATTTTACTCCTTAGATACTTGGTCCTTATCTAAAAAATTATATTCTGCCCTGACGAATTAGCGGGTATCAGCTAGTTTAGTTCTAAAAAACTTCGTTTTAAAGCTCTTCTCTCATATATTCTAGTTAACAAATTAAAAAACGTACTCAAAAACTGTAGGTGCTAGAGTAATTTTACAAACAGATTCTTAAAGAGGAAAATTTCCGGAAAAAATGTACACTCCCGGAACTTCTCTATTGGTAATACTTTTTATTTAATGTTGTTTATGTAAAGTTGTAGAAAATAAATTTTAATTCAATTCATTACCTGACCATTTTTTCTCAAACTTTACTGTAATATATACAAGGATATTCAGGATTTTAATTTTCAATGGTAAATATTTCTGTAAATATTAAAGTAATCGAAAGATGATTAGAAACGAAATTGAAAAACAATTCTTGCATAGTTCAACATATAGTAAATTGTATCATAAATGTTAAAACACTATATATTATTCATCTAATATATCATTTAGATATGTTGGATTCATCTAATATATCATTTAGAACACTGGCATAGTTGTAATAAGTAAATTAATTATATTGTATTTTATCCTTTAGTTTGACTGTATCGAGTGAACTACCTTAAGAAAGTATACTTCACCTATAATTTTGAATTTCGCAGTTATACCAATATGATTGTTATAAATTTAGGGGAAAATAGTTTACGTAATTTTATTTGGATAGAAAAAGAATTACTGTCAAACAAATTTACGGGCAATGGCAGGAAAAAGTCCAATTGAGTTGTTAACACCAGATCCAAATCGAATTCCCTCTTATCTTTCAGATAAAATAATTCCAATATTATGTGGGGCTTTAGGTTTTGGATGTGTATGCTATGTCAATTGGGGTAGTAGACGACCCGTTTTCAGCGGTACGTGTATGAAATTCGATAATATATTTTAGAGTATACTGAATATTTTATTTTCAGGTGTACAAAAACATATTTTCGCTTCAACAATCGGTGTTGTTCTTGGAAAGATAATTGATCAGAAACGTGACGACTATTTATCTGAAAGGGATGCAGTTTTACGCCATTACATTGAGTTACATCCAGAGGATTTTCCTGCACCTGGTTAGTAAAACGATCTTTGTGAATATAATTATAATTGTTACTTCTCGATAAAATGTTTTTTCTACGAATTAATTTTTACGAAGTTTGACATGTTTAGGGTTACTTACATTAAACAAAATAGCCCAAATAATTGAGATCATTTTTGGAATAAGTTTCTAATTTAAGAATAAATAAAATTAATGACACTATAATATTTAAAAACACTTGTAAAACAGTTCAATAGACCTTTTCATTTTATATTACGATTCGTTTTTGTTTCGGACTGGATGGCAAAAACTTAATGTGAACAAATGAGTAAGCTACATTAAAGTTGTAGCTTACTCATCTGAAACAAAAACGACCCGTAATTTAAAATTAAAAGGTCTATCAGAAAATTTGACTGCATCCTGTTAAATCAAAGTGTAGAACATTCAGTTGTTTCACGTATAAGGTCTTACACGACATAATGACCTTAACAGTACTTATTTGAACATTTATTACTATTTTAAGTTATGACTACAGCCAGTGTTCATCAAATTTTTTTTAGCAATAACTAATAGAAAAAATTCACCGTGAAACTGAATAAACTTTTCATTCATCTTTTAAACCCCCCAACGCAAATAGTGATGTTATTAATTTGAACGCTATGTGAGTTTATCTGTCTATTTGCCTGTCTGTCCATAGCATCGTAGCTCTCAAACCGATTTGAATACGGGTTTTTCTTATTAGATAGCTAATTTTCTTGCGGTGGTTTTTAGCTATGTTTGTAAAATCGGTTCAGTTGAAAATTATCAGCTCTTTTCCAAGATAATGTATAGGCATATTAAAATTATGTTTGTTTGTTTAGAACGGAAAAAATTTGCTGAACTTCTACAACCATGGGTTCCAATAAGATAAATATTGAAAAAATTTCGTAGAATTTATGCAATATATAAACAATTGTTTGTTAATTTATCATTATAAGATTGTATATATTAAATAAATTAATTAAAATATACAATTTATACTTTGCTAATATTATTGAATAATTTATAGTTTGAGAACTGGGTGACAATTGAGATGTTTGATTTTATCGTTGTCGGTTCTGATATTTAATGCAATTCACATTTGAGTATTGTTTTACAAAAATTAATTTCATAATTGTAAAAAAAATAAAAGCTCTTTAAAATTATTTTACTATGTCTGACTCGGTTTGTTAATGGCACTGCATAGATACTGTCGCCAACACTCAAATTTTTTCCCTTAGAAGTTACTTCCAAAGTCCTTAAAATCAAACCGAATCCCCCTAAACTGACTTTTTGTTAAGAAGTATGTCGGAAATATAGGTTTTTTTCTAATAAGATTTTGTATGTTTTGTGGGTATTTTTATTTATTCTTATGGTCTAACCGTGAAATAACGTACAAAATGTTGCAATCAAATTAAATTGCTGATGTGTTCTTAGACCCATTTACACGTTTAGTGAAATATTTATTTTATACCTTTAAAATATTCTAATCATATTGTTTTTTATATCATAAAGTTTGAAAAGGTAAGATTAAACAGCTGTTAAGGATATACGAGCACTGAAGCTTCAAAAAGATTCAGGCTTGATTTTTTGTTTATATGTAGTTGAAGTGCATATCAATTATAAAATTTTCATAAATTTTGATAATTTTCACTTGGAATAAAATAAGAATAAAAAAAAACTACGCAATAGAAATATTAATAAAGAGATTGATCCAATAAAATTCCGGTATGACGGGCCTGAAATAAAGATCTTTAAGAAAACAACTGAGATTTCGGGTAAATTTTATATCTGTCGGCGGTAGCGGTTTTTTCTGAAATATCTTTTATGAATAATAAACATTATTGTGGACTTTTATGAATGCACATTCAAACTATTTAATAATTTCCACTACCAGCTCCTGTAGTTATTAAGAGAACATCAGTACAGACAATTTTGAAAAATATTTTTATTAACAATAAAAAAAAACAAATTATTTATGAAAATATAGTGTTCCAGAATTGCACGACACTGTTTTAGGCATATGTCCTCTAGCATAAAATTGAAAGAGACATAAGTATCAAAAAAATCAATTAGTATCTTATAAATTATTAAAATAATAAAGGTAAAGACATTTATCTAACCCTGAGCTCATGAAGAATAGATAACAGGAGGTCGAACGTAATGTTAAAAAGCGCTTACAAAAGTGAGGTATTCACTTACAATATGTATTAAGGATACTCAAGTAGGTATATTATCAAAAATAAGTTGAAAAGTTCCGTTTTTTTTTGCAAAATATACCTATTTTATGCCCCGTCAGAAACCCAAAATATTTGACTTTATTGATAATATCGATTCAAAAGTTACCTATGTAAAGAAAATTTCTTATTCATAAAATGCAGCTATAGGCTTCACAATTAAGCTATGCACGTAAAAACTGGAAGCAGTAACGAGTATCTACAGATATAATTTGTCAGGTAATCAAATCCACGAACCGATGAGTTGTTTGAAAATTACCGATCAATCCAATCTATCACTAATACAGAAGCTGTTGGTATTATTTCATTAATAAAAAGCATATATGTAAGTACCATCGACTCCAAAAGTGTGTCAAATCAAATAAATTTTTTCGAAAATCTATTTAATTTTCGAAAAAAAACATTCTAAATAAAAATTTTGTTATAAAAATACTAACAGCTTTTGTTTTAAAAACTTTTGGGAAAACCGAATGAATTCGGCAAAAATCAACTGTAAAATAAATAAAGTACACAAGAACGAACGCCACATTTGGTGTTGACATAGTACACATGGTAACAATATTTGCAAAAAAATACTTCGGTTAAATATTGTTTATTATAAATATGCTAACAACTTTTATTCGAAACATTGTCCCAAAAACCGAATGAATAAGGCACAAATCACATCATACTTTAAAAGATAATCTCCGATGCATTGACAATAAATTAAATTGAGATACCGGATGTTTTTATATGAACCTTTTATGCTAGAGAACATGTACTTGAAATAGTGCTGAGAAATTCTGAAATATACTGTATAATGGCAAAATTATTTATTAAAAAAATTATTTAAAGATATATCGAAAGTCTTTATTTAACATTATCTGGAACATAATTATCTTTGCTTGGAATGCCGGTACCTTCCGCATCACCCACCCATGGATACTGTCTGGGACAATCTCTACATGTTTCAAGATATCGTGTATCAGTGAAATTTAACGAAGGTGGATTGAAATTTAAAGCGCATTTATTTCCATTTGGACAGCCGGGTTTTGGTAAATTATCCTTTCGTTTCTTACAATCCCACGGTTCATAATTATTTAATTGATTGATAGTTTTTGGATCAGTCATCCATGTTAATGCTTGTGTAATAGTTACAAAATATACATCAGGCCTAAAAAATATTACAAAATTAAAATTTGTGTTAAATTTCTGAATTATTAAATATACGTACAGAGTGACAGCCCAATCTAAAAATTTGTAGAGACCTAATTCCAAATCTCTGATTGAAAACCAATTTGTATGGAATGGCATCATATACGGTGCTCTATTTTGGTCATAATACCGACTGAAATCCTCTCGTAACCATTCGAACACTTCTTGTGGATCATGATTATGTAATACACATTGATCTAAATATGGACAATGACCTCCTTCAAAATCTTCGACATAATGGGCATTTAATGGTACTTCCCAAACACCTAATCACAAAATTCAATTCCTTTATTGATCTTTTTGATCTTTTTAAAATCTATAGATAAAGATACAATTGTTTATAAATCTATTATTTCAGTTTTGTCTTACCGGGAAAAGATCTACTTGGGCATGTTCCACTTTTACACTCATGTGGAATTTTATAATCTAAAGTGTATGGCCAAATTGGCATTGGTAATGCTGGTACACCAATTGAACTATCATAAATGTATCCAAAATCTTCCAAAACTTTATATTGTGTATTTCGTCCTGGTTTTAAGAATGGTGCGCGCATACCTACAACATTATCTTTCGAAACATTTGCAAAATGTTTTAAAATTTCTCGCATTCCAATCATTTCACCAACCCATTCTTCGTAACCTTTGTCCTGAAGTCCTTGTTGTAAACTAAGTTAAATAATATTTTTTTTAAATATATTTGCAGAACAATTACGATTTAAAATCATATTTAGCCTTGTCAAGTTATGGGCGGATTTAAAAAGAATCGATATCGTCCCCAAAGGATGTTCAATTCATCTGTATAAATCTAACTCTATAGTTGTAATGTTTTGAAATAGCATAATTTTGTATTCTTTACATTTTTCTCCTGAATTGCGTAGAAATAGCGGTTTATGAAGAAAAAACCTGGTTTATGAAGAAAAAATGTGGTACACATAGTCACAAAGTAGTGCTCACTTTTTAACATTTTATAATTGATTTGTGCCTCATTAATTCAGTTTTCGAAAAAATACTTCGGATAACAGTTGTTCATTATAAATTTTCTAACATCTTTTATTCACAACATTTTCCCAAAAACCGAACAAATCAACTAAAAATTTTGAAAAATGACCGATACTTCTAACTTAAACTTAGGTAAATCCCAATTTTTGTCCTTTTAAAAATAATATTTACTAGACTATGGTTAAAAAAAACCATTATACTTACGATATTGTTTCTGTGGCCATTTCGTGTCCTTCACCAGCAAGTGTTTGAATCATATTATAGTTACTATATTCATGTGCGACGAAAAAGGTGCCTTTAATATCACAACCATTTGGATTTTGTCGTTTTGCGAACACTTTTTTATAATGTTCAAAGTTATTCAAATTTACAGCACCATCGAAAGTTAAAAGAATCATTTGAGGAGTCTGAAATAAATTAATAGTTATGGTAAGGGTAGATTTAGAAATAATTATTGACGCGAGCAGAATTTTTTTTTAATTTTAAACAGAACAGATTATTTCAATCGTCAGTACTTATCAATGAGAATTAGCTACTTTGAGAAGTAGCCTAGGGTATCTTTGATAATCGTTCTACATAAGTTTTAATTGCTATAAATATGACCGCACCGTATATGCAGGCGCGGATCTAAAGTTAAAGTTGAGAGGGGGGTGGGTGTTCACGGACTAAAAAAAAATTAATTAAAATAAGTAAAAAATAGTATTTTCTTAAAAATTGTAATAAATTAAATTAATTTTTTCGCCTCAAAATGCCCACAGTTAAGTACTCTAGAAAAGTGTAAATAATTTGATTTGTTTATTTTGACGGCAATTTGAAAAATATAAAAATTAACAAATCAAATTATTTTCACTCTTCTAGGTTTTATTGCCGCATCCCTTTTAAATCTGGCTCTTTTCTAAATCTGCCTTTGAATGACATATCATTATATATACCTAGTATTTTTTAAAAAATTAATAAACTTACACTCTCAGGATCTAAACCACCTGGAATAAGTGTTCCATCTTTTGAGCAAAAACAATAAGGAAGTTCACAATTAGCTAGATCACATTTTGTGGCTAAATCTAAAATAGGCTCCGTAACTGGTGCTATAGCTAAATAATGGAAATTAATTTCTATTAGATCTGTTAACATTTTGATTTATTAAAAATAAATTACTTGTTGGAATTGGACCGCATCTTGCTTCTTCTTTAAATGTACAATACTTGCTGATATCATCGAAATGTAATCCAGAAGGACATCGATTTTGGTAGGGATATCCATCTACACACTGAAAATTTATTTTTTAATACTATTTGCAATTTTTTTTTGAAAAGCGTAAATATTACCTGATAAAATCGTCTACAAGTAGCAGGATCTGCAAAATTACCATTCCCTACACCATTTGGACATAGAAATTCTTTATCATCAGGTTTGGCAGTTGTAGATGTTGATCTTCGATCATTTTGAGCGTTTACTATAAACAAAATCTATCCATAATACACAAATCATCTCAAACAGTTTATAATGAATGTTTAAAAAAAATTATTTATAGCTTTTTTATTATTTATAGATCTCAAAAAGATAAACATTTTTTGTATTTACAGATTTTTCCTATTTTGTACCGTTTAAAAGATAAGTTATACCACGCGGCATGGATTGTTGCGCTCCTTGGTACAAAATTGATTATCGCAAATGTTTCAAAAATTACAAAAATAAAAGGTATAAAGTATGAATAAAAATTAATTTTGTAAATAAAACTTCATCATTTTCATCTCGTTTGTTGTTGAACTGGGTTGATCTTCTGGTGTGGTAATTCGGATGTCGTTATTACTGGGATTATAAGATACTTGGGTCTTGGATTGTTGTTTGTGTTTCACAAGTTTGTTTTTACTTAAGCAGCAAAATATTTTAGGAAAGTTGATGCGTCTGCACCATTTAAAGATGTACAAAATGATAATACTTCCAGTTATGAGGAGTATTACTGCGATTACTGAATTGTACCATTTTTCATATTTAATTATAAATGGCTTGTTTAGATGAGTTTGAAGAATTTCGTCTATTTGATTGAGTTGATGTTGAGCAGTTTTGAGTTCAGATAATTCCATATTGGAGATTTTAATTGGAGTCAATTTTATTGCCGATAGTGTGATGTTTTCGATTTTTGTGTTACAGCAATCATCTTTTGTTATGTCTGTGATGGGTATTTTGATTTCAGTACGAGTTTGATTTGTCAGCTTGACAGGTTCTAGAATATATGTGTTTGTATAACCTTTGCAGTCCTGTGACAGTCGTAAAATACCCATTAATGACACTATTTCTTCTGCGTTTGGATTATTGTTACAGATAATATTTAGAGATGTGGGTACACTAGTAATAAATAGCCATTGATTTTGACCAATAGGTTGCCATAACTCCAACTCAGCATTTAATGTTTTTATTTGGCAAGTAGACGGGATTTTGGTCACGCTTTTTGAGAACAACTGTGCCTCACAGGTTTGTTGCTCCTTTTTTCTGATTGTAGTTATTTGCGTACAAACCCAGTTTTCCATGGAAACTTCCTTACAGTGCTCAAGTGATCTCAATAGGGAATATTGGATTCGGGATTTGGAGATTAATATATAGGGTTGTTCTGGTTGAACATAGGAATAAATGTTAGTATTGTTTAGATGGGGAGTTGGTAATGGTAATATAGCGTATAAATCATAATCATTTTGTTCGACCAAAGGAATTCCTAATTGAACATATAGTACATCATCAAGAATAAATGATTTTACAGTCATTAAATCATAATACTTTTCTATGTTGAGAAAATTGATTGGAATCGGGAGTGTGTATCTTAGTGATATTTTTTTCAGTTCTTCAAAGAGAACCACAGGATTGATTGTATTATAATCGATAATACCATGTCGGATTAAAGTTAGACTAAGGAGGTATTTATCAATGGTAACTAGGAGCTGGGAGCTCAACTGATTCAATAATGTAATATGATCAATGATTGTAAGTTCAAGGTCATCTTTGTTCAGTATCTCTGTTATATTTTGGGATAGTTGATTGAACATAAGTAAATTGATATTTAATCTTTCTTCATTTGCTTGTAAATTGGCTATAGAATCATTAAAATTTTGAATGGTGGAACTAATTATATGAATTTGCTCTTGCATTAAAGTATTTGTCTGACGTTGATCATCAATTAAACTGTTGATCGAATTTGAGTAAAAATCAGCATCGTCAGAGTCTGGAATACCGAATAACCATTTAATGGGATATGAAACACCGTTCAATATTCCACGTTTAATACGATTAGAAGTATCCGAATTCTGATCATAGAAATGATGTGTCAAAATCTTAACATTTTGTTTAATGCCTATCATACGATCTTGCAACG
The DNA here is from genome assembly GCA_963920215.1 of Nineta flava. NCBI lineage: Eukaryota > Metazoa > Arthropoda > Insecta > Neuroptera > Chrysopidae > Nineta > Nineta flava. Next base: position 73,297,271 of record OY986044.1, read on the forward strand.
TTTTTAATTCTTGAATGCAAAAGAATCGATTTATCTCTTGAAGTTTTATCAAGTGACATAAGGATAGGGATTTGGAATAATGGGACTCTATAAGATCCATTTGTTTATAGATAGTGGAAAAATTGTAAAAGTTAATTAATTTGTAATTAGAATTGCTTATTTTCGAATTACCTAGGGATTGGTAGAATAATCCAGAAGAAGAATTAATTTTTGTGATATGATAGGGGCTTTCTGCTTTTACTGTCCCTATACTGAGGAGAGTAAGGTTGCTAATGGTGATAAAGAGGATCACGTGAGGGGACATCTTCCTTCCGCAAATTATCGTTTTGTGGAATCTGAAATGAAAGGTTTCAAATAATCGAAGTGATACGTTTTATGCTTGTTTTTTGTCATTTCCAAGGATGCTGTGTGATTCGAGTGAATTTGTATAATTTTATAGGGTCCTTTATAATTGGGATTTAATTTTTTATTGTGGGCTTTGGATAGATTGTCATACAACAGTACTTGTTGTCCTTCATGAAATTCATATTCATTATGATGAGTTCGGTCATAAAGTTTTTTACTTTTTTGTTTAGATTTAATAAGATTTTCTTTGGCTGTTTCCCGAATGTTTTTTAATTTATTAGTTATGTCAATAGTGAGATCATGATAATTTGGTTTTGTTTTTGGGTGGGAGATTGATTTTGGTATATTAGGTTCAATTCCATATACCAATTTATAGGGTAATTCATTTGTAGATGAATGCCTGTGAGAGTTATATGAGAATGTTGCTAATGAAATTAATTCGTCCCAATTATCTTGACTTTTATTAATATAACATTTTAGATAATCTTTTAGAGTAAGATGTGTCCTTTCAAGAGCTCCATTAGTTTGGGGATGATAAGGACTAGAAAGTTTATGATTTATTGAAAGGAATTTGGTTATTTCTTTAAATAGTTTGGAAGTGAATTCTGAACCTTGGTCAGTTAAGATGAATGAAGGAAATCCAAAAACTGTACAATATTTGAAAAAATGAATGGCAGTTATTTCAGCGTTGTGTTCAGGAATTGGGTAAGCCTGTAGAAATTTAGTCAAACTATCTTGGATCGTTAGGATAAATCTGTTCCCGTTACGTGTTAGGGGCAATGGTCCTACGATATCGAGTGATATTTGTTCGTTAAATTCTGAGGCTGTTGTAGTGATTATCATGGGTGATTTATTGGGGTTGAAATTGGTTTTTGTTTTCTGACAGACTGGACATTGTTTGACGTAGTTTTCGATGTCTTGTTTAATATTTTTCCAAAAGTAAAATTGTCGAATCCTATCATACATTCGATTGAAACCAGGGTGACCAGCTAAAGGATCATCATGATATTCCTTAAGAACTGTTTCGATACTTTCCTTATTTTTTAATTCTATTCGTATATTATGTAATATGGAATACTTAATATTTTCTAGGAGGTATTGTAGAAGAGAGTAAAACGTATCTTTTTTGATATTGGGGTTGTTTAGGGTAATGTTACTGAAAGTTAGGGAATTAATATTATTGGAATGACATAGAATTTTTAATTTCAATATACAATTAAAGAGGGCTTCGTAAGTTATTGCATCTGAATTAAATTGTTTTACAAATAGAAATATTATTTGCTGATTATTTTGTTTTGAATTTGTAATTTTTATATCTCCGAGTTTGTGATTTTTTAAGTCATTTAAGGAACAGTTTTCATTGACATAGTTGGAAAGTTCATTATTATTGGATAGGTCGCAGGAATATGGTATAACTAGGTTGTTGATGCTTTCCAAAGGTGAAGTATTTATAGGAGGGTCTTTTATTTTTAAGGTTTTTTGATGATAGGTTTGGAATTGAGGGAACGTTTTAATAGGTTTGCTGATAATATTTATTGGTCTACTTAAGGCGTCCGCGTTAGAATTGATTTTGCCGGGTTTGTAAATAATTTTATAAGTATATTCCATTAGTTTTAAACGCCAACGAACTAACCTGGATGAGGGATCCTTACAATTCATGAGCCATTGAAGTGGTTTGTGATCCGTTACTATGAAGAATTCTTGACCAAAAAGGTAAGGTCGAAAATGTTTCACGGAGTCTATTATAGCAAGTAGTTCACGTTCAGTGGTAGAATAATTTTGTTCGGCTTTGTTTAAAGTACGAGAATAATACGCGATTGGCAAATCTTTTCCTATTTCACCTTGTGAAATGACGGAACCTATTGCTTCGTTAGAGGCGTCAGTAGTTAAAACAAAGGGTTTACTGAAATCGGGATATTGTAGGATTGGTTTGGTAGTTAAAATTGTTTTTAAAGTTTGAAATGATTGTTTACAGTCGTTTGTCCATTTAAACGTAGTGTCCTTTTTTAAGAGTTTGGTTAGGGGTTTTGCAATTTTAGAGAAATCCTTGATAAATCGTCGATAATATCCAACTAATCCGAGAAATTGTTTAATATTTTTTTGTGAAGTTGGTGGTTTAATGTTTTCGATTGCTATTATTTTTTCAGGATTTGGTTTGACTCCATCACTGCTGATAACATGTCCTAAATAAGATACTTCTTTCCTCAAAAATTCGCATTTATCTGGTTGTAGTTTTAAATTATGTATTTTAAGTCTGTCGAAAATGTCGATCAGGTTCTGATTGTGTTCATCCAGTGTTTTTCCATAACAGACGATGTCATCTAGATAGACGAAGGAGCGTATTCCTTGTATTCCAGTTAAAACAGTATTCATCATTCTTTGAAAGGTAGCAGGAGCATTTTTCAATCCAAAGGGCATTCGTTTGAATTCGTAATGTCCTAATGGGGTTGTAAATGCTGTTTTTTCCCGATCTTCCTTTGCCATAGGGATCTGATGATATCCTGATGCCAAATCTAGCGTAGAAAAGTATTGGCTTTGCCCGAGTTGATCCAGAATTTCGTCAATGTGTGGAAGAGGATATTTATCGGATATAGTAACTTCGTTTAGCTTCCTATAATCAATAACAAGTCTCCATTTCTGTATTCCTGAAGCATCCATTTTTTTGGGGACTACCCAAAGTGGCGAAGACCATGGACTCTTGGATGGTTCAATAATATCTTCATCCAACATTTTTTTGACCTGAGTTCGAACTTCTTCTTCATGAATTTTTGGATACCTGTATGTTTTTGTGTATATGGGTGTTGGATCGTTGATTTTTATTTGGTGCTCGAAGGATTTTGTAGATGAAAGCGAATCATTGGGTAGATGAAAAATTTCTTCATAATTTCCACATATTTGTTGAAGACTTTCTCTTTCTTCTGAGTTCAGATGTTCGGTTCGTAGATTTTTATTTAATATATTTCGGCGATTTCTCTTTGATTGCAAGGACATTGGAAAGATTGCTTGTGGATATTCGACTTCAATTAAGTTTATATTAAGAGGCACTTTTATTGTAATAGGATTTTCGCTTAAGTTAATGATAGGAAGTTTGGTTGTGTTTTTGGAAATTAGAATATTTTTTGGTAAAGTTAAATGTTCTGGAAGAGATTTTTCTGTGTCAATAATACCTTCTTGAACGTCATTCAGGATATTGATTTCGATTTGTGATTCTTGACGAGGAGGTAGTATGATTTCGTCTTTGTCAATGTTGAAGACTATTATATTGTTTCTATAGTTAATTGTTACGTCGTGCTTTGAAAGAATGTCATGACCTATTATTCCGTCATAGGGAAGGGATTGTAGTCGATTCCCGTTTATCATAAAAAATATAGCATCAAATTTTACTTTATCTTTTATTAACCGAATTCGAGTTTTTCCCATAGTAGGTATTGGGTTAGCATTGTCCAGACCGGTAATATTGGTTCGATATTTAATATCTAAGTACGTATTCTCGGTGTCTAGAGGACTATGTTTCAATATACTAATGGAAGCTCCTGTATCAACTAAAAAAGATAGAGTTTTTTTCTTTGCATTTGGGGATTGGAAATCGATTGTCAAGTTTGTGTCAGTGTGTTTTAATTTAAGTTGAACGTCTTGAACATAGTTTGGTCCTCCGATATGACGTTTATCGGGGACTGTTGGAAGTTTAAATGATTTACGCGAGGGTTATCGGGGTTATACTGTTGTCTTAGATTATCGTTTAATTGTTTTTTTCTGCATTCGTGAATAAGGTGTCCGTTGTTTTTGCAATAATTGCACTGTTTTATATTATTTTGAAAGGGTGGTTTGCTAAACGGCGGATTCTGATTTCGATATTGTTGGGAGTAGGAATTTCTATATTGGTCTGAGCTAGGATTTCGATATTGTTGGTTAAAGTTACGATATGGGTTAGAATTATGATATTGTTGAGGATTAGGATTACGATTTTGTTGTGGGCTATAATTATTATAATGTTGAGGATTTGAATTACGATATTGTTGTGGATTAGAATTATGCGGTTTATAATTAAGATTTGATTTGGGATGGTACTCTCTTGAATTTTTGGTTTGATTTCTTTGCATATTTAAGAATTTTTCTTCTGATATTGCTACAGAAAAGGCTTCGTTTATAGACGAAAATTCCTTTAATCTCAGAACTCGTGATATTTCCGCATTACTGTGGAATACAAAACGTCTCAGTGCGGTTTCCTTGATAAAGGCTGTTTTACCCTTTAACTCTGTTGGATCAGAGTTTGAAATTTGGATCGCCATCAAACATTTACTTTTTAATTTTTCAAGGCGAAAGAAAAAGGTTGTAATATCTTCATTATGTTTTTGTCTAGAAGTTTCTAGGTCTTCTAGTAATTGAGAGATATGAACATTATCCTGATATAATCTTTTTAGATTCTCTTCTAGCTCTTTAAATTCTGATATATCACTTGTATCTAGCTGTGCTTTTACGTGTGGGGATATTTTGGAAATTATATATGTGAATAATAGGGGTTGTTGAGGAATTGTAGCTAATTGCATAGCATTTTTAGCATTTGTGATGAAATGACTGTACTCGTCGCGATCGCCGTTAAATGGCGTTATTAATTGCGTTAAGAATTGTATTGTAGGAGATTCGATTAGCAGTTCCTTTGCATCGGAATTTGATTGTGTGTGAGAATTAGGCATTGTTTCAATTTGTGAGATTTCGATTAATTGTTTAGAAGTGCTTCTAGTTACACGAGCAGGTGTACTAGGCATATGCTTTGTCTATAAAGTTGCTTGTAATAATTAAAAATTTATAATAAAAAATTTTAGGATTCCGTAGAATAAATAAATAAATTTCTTATTATTGTAAATATATGATTATGTTTTGATCATTTGAGAATAAAAATAATAATAATAATGTGATTTTTGTGTATTGTATCGCTTTTAAAGTTTGCTTTAAATTTAATAATACAACACAAAAATTGAATTGGAATGATTTGATTGTTATGTATTGTAAATTTTTCAATTTGATACGATTTATAGGATAACAATACAAAAGTGTAAAAATAGAAGGATTGATTAAAGGATATTGTGAGATATTAGTGAGATTAAATTAAGCAAATGTAAATGAAAGTTTTCTTTTCTTGACTAACCTGCGTTCGTTTTTCAACCCAATTACTGGAGTAAACCGCTGACACAATTGTTCTTTTACCAAGTCTATGTTGATGTTTTTCGAACTTGTATCTAGCGTGTTGAAAATCCCACCGCTGCCACCAATTTCTGTTGCGCTCCTTGGTACAAAATTGATTATCGCAAGTGTAGAAGGTCCGCTGCCACCAGAGCAGTTGATTAAAGCTCAACTTCGTAGGCTTATTTAATATTTAAAATATTTGATGATTCAAATATTCGATGATGACCAATTGGAAAATTTGATATTACCCAAATGTTTCCAATTTTATACGAGTAATATTCTGGTCAAGTAATATTACAAGAAAATAATTTAGTCAAATAAAAAACGAAAATTAACACTTAAAATATACTTAATTTATTTACTACTTAATTAATGAATTTAGAATTTGAATTTGAAATTAAATATTTTGTCGTAGTATTGAGATGTTACTTTCTCACTAAAAATCTGATTTATGCTATTTTACAATTTGTTTTTATACTAAAAAAATGACATGTTTTCTTTAATAATAATTTGAAAAAGAATAATGCTTAAAAGGCATTTTTGTTTATTTGACAAAATTAAAACATTATTAAATGGTGAATTTAATAATAATTATAAAATTGTGTCAAATTTCATTAAAATGTGTGTTATTAGTTTGTTATAATAAATTGAATAAAAATTTAATGCTTAACAGGCATTTTTGTTTAAAACATATTAATTATTAATAAATGGTGAATTTATTAATAATTATTAGTCGTGTCAAATTACATAATATTTCATTAAAATGTGTGATATTAATTTGTAATAAAAATATGAACAGAACATTAATGCTTAAATATGGGTTATCAGGTTGCGTAACAGGATACATGGAACTAAAATATAGTTATGATTCCTTCTTTAAATTGTGCAACTTTTGTTTGAAACCTTTTTTACTAAAATGCATATTTTAAATAATATTTAGGTGGTAACTTTTCGATTAAACACACGGTATGTTTTTGTAGCTTTTCATGTGTATGTATGATCCTACATGCAGACATGGACGATTATTTTTGGACACTCTGTATAAATGACTACTTTCCAAAATATTGACTCGATTCACCTTGAGGTGAGTGCGGTGCATTGAATCTATAAAAATGGGTTGGTCAAAAATTAATAAGTTATTAAAATTAAAAGTACAATGCATGTTTGAAATTCACACGTACTATAACTACAGTTAAGTTTTTAGTGTGCCGCATCGAATAGATGATACGAAATATACCAGTTTTTATTTAGTACTTATTTTATTTTGCGCAGTTTAGTTTAGTTAAGGGTGTACGAGCACTGAAGCTTCAAAAAGATTCAGGCTTGATTTTTTGTTTACATGTAGTTGAAGTGTATATAAATCAATTATAAAAGTCTCAGGGGGGTTACGGGGGTCTTGAATTAATTATTGAATGTTAAAGTTCGAGTTTTAATGCATTGCTATTATGGAGAAATCCATAGTTTTACACATATTTTGATAATTTTCCCTTGGAATAAAATAAGACGAATAAAAAAAAACTACGTAATAGAAAACAGAAATATTAATAAAGAGATTGATTCAATAAAATTCCGGTATGACGGGCCTTAAAAAAAGATATACGGGTAAATCGTATTTATGTCGGCGGTAGCTTAATTACACGAAATCCCAGTTTCCAAGTAGGCATACTGCGCAGACATAACGCCTTAGACCGCTCGGTTAACCTTAAGTGTCGTCTTTTTTTTTATTAAAAATAAAAACTGGTAGATAGAAATACTGCTTAAAATGGATACTCTCCATTCCTCCCCATGTTAATTATTCGAACTTCAATTAAGATTTCTCGAGTTTAAGACAGTCAATTGATTTCAATTTTAAGTGTGAGTATATAATACCCTTAATAAGTGTGCAAAAATTTGGAACATTCTATAATTATGCCCATTAGCACGATAACCTTAATATTGCAAAGTTTTGCTGCTACATTTAAAAATACCACGTGATCAAATTTGATACCCAAAACGAGCGTCAAGAGTGACGGTCATATACGTCAAACACAGTCATAGTTTTGGTTTGTAGTACTATTACGTAGTACTATTATGGGTATGTTCCAAAATTTGCTGCGAGCGCTGGCAGTGCTTCACCGCGCGTTCCCGAATTCATGACAGCACGCTGCAGCAGTACTGTGAAGAAAAATGGCGTCATGAATTTTTTGCTGTGACTGCTGCCGCTGAAAAGGTGAAGCAGTGGAAGCAATGAACATGTTGGCGTGCTGTAAGTGCTGTGAACCGCGTTCCAATTTTCATGGCTGCAGTAGCAGTAGCAGTGCGCTTGCAATTTTGGAACGCTGTTCGCAGCGTGATTCATGGCGTTAACACTCACAGCGCTCAAATTTTGGAACATACCCTATGTATGTATATTATGGGTGTATTCGTTTTGGGCGAGTACACGCTTTTTGCGCCATCAACCGGTATTTTTAGTGTTCAACTTGACGCTATGTATGCTGACAAAGCGCGCTAATGGTTGAGTTCAAATAATGACACCACGCTCATAGACGCTTTATCCACCGAGGAAGGTTAGCTAAAGCCTGAGCGCCAAATCGTACTAACTCCCAAAAAAAATACTGTATAAGCGCTTTCATCCGCCAAACTCATTATACACGTTAACTGACGCTTACAAGTACTTATAATGCTTGAAACGAACGGCTTTTTCAAGAATCGTTCATAAGTCAATATTATGATGCCATTTTCGAAATATTCTGGTTGAAGAAGATTTCGTTCTAAACGCTAAAATTTTGAAAAAAAAATAATTCTTATATTCAGCAAACTATCGATTGGTGTAAAAATAATAATATTGGTTATATTTTTATATAACTAATAGAAATCAGAATTCCTGATATTCTATTCTCATGGAATATGCCGTGCCGCATGTTCAAAATATCTCCTATTCCATTTGAAATAGAATCTCTTTATTATAGGAAATTTCAACTTATCCTAGGGGCTCGCTTCCTAAACTATATAGTTTTTCAGATATATGTGGCCATCGAACACTCAACGTTTGAAAATTAAATCAAATTTCGATATGAATTAATATACCTAATTTCTCAATTATTAATTAAAAGTATAAAACTATGTATAATAAAAAGAAAATAAAAATCTATCAAAAATTTCATTTATTAATCCTCATATTTCACATACATTTTAATAAATTCGTGTGAAAGTTAGAAATGTTTAAATATATGTCGTTTTTAAAAAAAAAAACTTTCTTTTTTTTTTCTTCTGGTTATACGCAATTGTTTAGCTTCATTAAGTTTATATAAAACTACAGAAATTTATTACGAAATTTTAATACATTTCCTTCGGAAAAAAATAAATATACAAAATATATATATAATTCTATTAAACTTAATGATAGTAATAAATACCGGATAATTAATTGTCGTAGCCTTGGCTCATATAAGAAAATAAAAAGTGAAAATTGATAGTAGTAAAAACATATAATACGTACCGGAAAATATAAATAATATGGCTGTAATAGCCAGTAATGTCCTTTTAACCATTACTTGTGAATATATTTTAGTTTAAATAAAACACGCACTCATTTGTAACAATAATAATAATTGGTGTTCTTAGCACGACAAATTACTGCCAAAAGAGAAACTTCTTAATCAAAAGTTGTCTCCGAGTCCCTCTACTTTGGATATACCACCTATAATATAATGCCTTCTGGAAGTGGTAACAAGGTGGTAACAGTAATTTCTACACCGTTCAAATCAATTTTAGTTTAATACAATAATTATACAATATATTCGTTGAAATGTGAAATTAAGTTAATAATATTCAATACTTAACTTTTACTTCGAATTTTAACTACGACATATAATTAATTTATAAACCTTTGTTATGCGATCAAATCAAATATTTTTAATCAATATTTTTATTATAATTGAATATTAAGTATTATTCGCGGTTCTAGAAAATTTTGATCCGACCAAAAAATAAAAATATGGTAGGTGTCAAGTTTTCGCTTACAAAAAGTAGTGATATATCTCACCAAAAACAAAAAATTTCGTCTTCAAAAGTATTGAAATTTATATAAGACCAAGTGCAGGTGCAGGGTATTTTATATTATACTTGGCAATTAAGTGGTCAGATTTTATAATACTTAATACATAAAGAAAAAAATTTGTCAAGTAAAATATGAAATATTTGGGCCCTTGCATATAGATTTCACTAATTTCGAAGCGAATATTTGTGTTTTCACTGGGATATCATTACTTTTTGCAAAGTTTTTTTTTCTAATCAGATCAACACTAGTATTATAAGACACAAAGTTCAATAACACACACCGTTTTCGAGATATTTCACTTTTTATGTCCGAAAATGTCAAATTCGTAAGAGCCCCAAAATTTGCAAGCCCTCACCAATTTTTATGAGATGTGGTACATGGGATCTCTGATCTATTTTGTCTTAAAACGAAAGAATCTGCGATTATTTTTTCGATATCTCAAGCGCTTTCCGAATTATTTCAATTTTTGTTTTATTTTTTTAATTTGGAAATAATTGTTTAAGTCCAAAAGTGTATGCTGTATTGAAAATTGTCAATTTTATGTAGTTGAATTTGACTAAAGCAATAAGGTTGGAGTTTTCATATTTATTCTATGCAATAATGACCAATCTACTTGACCTGGCTATGAGGGCGAATGTGTGACGCGTGGCTTGAAATAATTAATAATAAAGAAATACATGCTTTAGCGTTTTTGTAAAATCAAACCTTAATAAGGAGGTGAAAAAGGCGATGGAAGCTTGTTTTGGTGTCTTGTTTTTTTTTTAAGTTAAAGACATGAAAATTGGTATTTCGGCTATTAATAATAAAAAAGAATTACGTGTTTCAGTGTTTTTAGAAAATCAATACCTAAGGGGATGAAATAGAGCCAGAGAGTTTGTATGAGGGTCTAATTTTTTTAAATGAGTTACATGAAACTTAGAAAATCAACCCCTTAAGGTGAGTTAAGGGATCGAGACTTGAGTTTATATTGAAGTTTCGTTTTTGAAAAGACAGTATAAAGGCTATTATAATAACAAATAAATAAATAAGTTTTTCATAGTAATAGCAGGTATTTACAAATGCAATTTTCACGAGCGAAGCTGCAACGGGTACTGGCTAGTTATATGTATAAATTAAATATTACAAAGTAGAATAAATTTATTTAAAAACTAATTATTTAACAATAAGACGAAATAGTAATAGTAAATAATAAATGATCTGTGGTTTATATACACTACGTAAATTAAAATAGACCCAATAGCAACATTGTATAGTGCATCTATCACTGTCTACAGAGTCGGACTGGGCCGAAAGGGCCCGGGTGGCTCCCCACAAGCCCGGGGCCCGGAACCGGATTATGGAAGATGGGATACTATCGAAAAATAATGAAATATACAAATTATTAATTATCAACTTTATATATATTACTCGCTCTGCTCGCAAGGGGGTACCATTAAAATAAAATAACATTATATGATGAACAAAAAGTACTCACCATTAGAGAATAAATGGAGGGGGGGGGGGTAATTTTTTGGGGTGCGAAGTTTTTTGGGAAGAATTTAGAGGGTCTTTTCAGGGGGGAAATTTTTTGGGGGAAGTGGGTTAAGGATGGGGGGTTTGGCGGGACTGCGCATAGATAGGTCTCACATTACCATTTTGAAGAGATAGTGACGAAAAAAATTACGTTTTTCGAATCAACCGATTAATTTGCAGTTATTCTGCGTTGAACGCAAAAAACCGCATCTTTCTAGCATGTATAGAAGAAAAGGGGTAGTTTTAGGGTTGTTTATCCCATTTGCGAATGGTTTCGATGGAAAAATTTGTGTTTCTCATGAATCCTGTTATTTTAAACCTGTTCCACGTCGAATGGAAAAAACTTATCTTTCTAACATTATAAGAAGGGAAAAGGGCAGTTTTAGGGATGTTTTTCACTTTTCGGAAGATTGCGATGTAGGTAATGGAATTTTTCAAAATTTTTTGTTAATTTGACTTTATTTCGGGTCGATTGGTGAAAATCCTATCATTCTAGCATGTATAGAACTGAAAAACGTAATTTTGGGGTGTGTTTTTTCGATTTTCCGGGAGGTTGCAATAAAAAATCTTAATTTTTTCGAATTAACTTCCTAATTTGTAGCTATCGTCGAATTCGAATTAACTTCCTAATTTGTAGCGTCGATTGCAAAAAACTGCATCTTTCTAGCATGTTTAGGATAGGGGTAGTTTTACGGGTGTTTTTCTCAACTGCGAAGGGTTGTGATGGAAAAATTTACTTTTTTCTAATAATTCTGTTATCTTGAACCTGTTCCACGTCGAATGGAAAAAACCCGATCTTTCTATCATAAATAGAAGTGAAAAGGTCAGTTTTAGGGATGTTTTTTCCATTTTCGGTGGGGTAGCGATGTAGGTAACGAAATTTTTCAAAATATTCTGTAAATTTGACGTTATTTTGGGTCGACTAGTGAAAATTCCATCTATCTAGCATGTATATAATAGAAAAACGTTATTTTAGAGGTTATTTTTCCGATTTTCCGGGGGATGCACTGAAAAAATTGAAGTTTACCGATTTTTCTCGTCGGTTTGAAGCAATTTCGCGTCGAATGCAAAAAACCGCATCATTCTAGCATGTCTAGAAGTGGGCTTGGTTTTATATAGATGAGTGTCAGTCAGTCAGTCAGCTTCACTTTTAGCATTATAGTATATTAGATTAGGTAAATATAGTTCCAATTACTTTATAACAAATCGAAAGCTAACCAATCAACATTTTTTTTTAAAGAGGAGAAGTTTCAGCTACGCTGTCGATAACTCGATCGTAAAAGCTGCTATTCTCGTCGTCCTTGATAAGATCCGATTTTATGTTTAATATAATCAACGAATCCAACAGTTCTTGTCCGATCATGTCCATTTCCCTTTATGAAACTTGATCTATTCTGTACGATCTTTGTATTGTGGAAAAAAGAATCAATAAATGAATTATTATTAATTATTATTATTAATAGAGAGCAAAGACTCGTTTTAATGCGCTTCAGCGCTGAAAATCGTATCTATATAATGCATCTCTTAAACAATGTCAAATATCGTGTATTATGATACACGTCAAAATTGTTTGATTCGTTCAAAAGTTATCGCCGTTCAGAAATTTCTAAAACAAGTTTTAATTTTTCAGTTTCATTTCTAAGTATGTATGAACTATCTACTTTACATGTAGATCGCAAGAGCCGGGCCCTAGGCTACCGTATCTACCGCTTGGCTTGTGGCAAACCTCGCAAGCCAGGCCCGTGGGGGACCCGCGCATGTTAGGGCCCGGCTGGCAAACGCCACCTCGGCTATATGGCCAGTCTGACGCTGACTGTCTATGCCCAGTATGCCTTGCTATGTTGTTACACTCACACGACGAACGATGGACAATAACGACGATGTATACATGCACGAGTAAGATGCAACTATATATAAATGATTGGAGTTAGAGAGTGATAAGTATAATATAATAGTTAAATTAATGTTAGAATACAATACTGATTGTTTAAGTGGGACAAAGTAAACCATATTGTAGTACATAACATATAGACAGCGATAGATACACTACACAGTATAATTCCAGATTGGATGTATTTTAAAAAACAAGCTGTATACACTGGGCGTCAAAAATTGAGATTAGTTTTTAAATTTTTATAATTGATTTGGGCCTTATTCATTCCAGCGAACTGCACTTTTGAAAACAAAAATGTGTATTTATCCCGGTTTGGATCATCGTATTTTTTGATACCTAGTACAGCTTTTTTTAGAATATGAGACTCTTAATCGTTCTATTAGATCTAAGGAATACAGGAATGCTAAAATAGATTGATCACTTAGTTTTTAGACTAATTTTAGTATCTAAAATAAATAATTATAAAAGAATGCTTTCAAAAACAAGATTTTATTTATCTTAAATAATGTAATAAAAAGAAATAATTAATTTTTACTAGACTAAAAATAAATACACCAATTATTTAAATACAAGTTTATTTTACTTTTACTGAAATTTCAATTACTTTAATTAGCATTTAAGGTAGTACGATTACGGTTTCTGGTGGAGATATCAATATTTTTTGTCTAACGAATTATTTGCTCTACACTGAAAATGTGGAGCTATCTGAGTTACCAACCTAGGAGAACATCCTTCACTGCAAGGAGGATACTGGGTAATCCTTAATCCTAAAAACGTATTTCGACTACATTGTAGTCGAAATACGTATTTATAAAATATAAATAAATGTTCTAGGAATTGGGGCAAAATTTGAAATGTAAGAGTAAATAAAATTTTGTACTGAGCGCTGCGGGTTTTGGTCTGGACATACATACTTACTATCTTAGTTATCTCATAAATAACATTGTCGTACTCACATTGCCCAATAAATTTGATTTATCCATTTTTTATACTTAATTTTCCATTTAATAAAAATTCACTTAATATTTCGAATGTTCTGTTTTACTACGTCGAAATTGTCGTCGTCATGCTACAATGGCCGTGACATACTAAGTAAAATGGCGGCATAAGAAAAGTTTGTTAGTATCTATAAAGTGTCCCGGCCAACAACTTAGCTCAGTACTCTGACTAACTTACTTAGTTTATTAAGGACTTAGTTCGGCCGAACACGCCAATAATGTCTTACTTAGTTTCCTAAGGACTTAGTTGTTCTAAACACGACCATTATTTGAAAGATGTTATTGAAAGAGAAATGAAGGAGAGTGAATAAGGAAAACACCATATTTGACATTGAAATTAATATTCATGAATAGATAAATATTGTTTTTTGACCTCTAAAAAAGAGTTAACAAAAATCTGGTTAGTTATTTTTTTTATGCTGTTACTTATGCAAATTACAAAAAAACAGTTATATCCAAAAAAAATTTGTGTATTATATTATTTACAAATACTAAATTTTTTAACAGGAAAGTATTTGAATGAACACTAATGAATACTTCAGACTTCAAGTAGTTTACTTTCTAAAATTCCATAATAATTTTGTTTTGATTAATTAACAATTTGTAAATAACATTTACAAGTTGTACTTAAAATATATATCGTTATGAAATTTGAACTTGACTTTCATTTTTATTGTAAATATTTATTTCTGAGACCACCCAATCGTTAGTTCTTTTTAGTGTTAATATATTCTAAACGATGTTATATACTTTTGTCATATATTATGATATCCTTTGACCTAACCGATCTTGATCTATTATCTATGTCTCTGACTAACTGTACCCCAATAAAAAGATGAGAAACTTACTTTTACTTACCTATAAGCGGCAAAAGTAAAAATTGAAACATTTTTTTCAAGAGCATAGGAATTTGTGGAGTCGTATCTTTGGAATGCTTCAACTTAGCAAATTCTTAAGGTAGTAAAAAAGCAGGGTACATAGATATTTTTGTCTATATTTTGATTTTTATCTTTAAAAATATCTAATGAGACATTTTTAAATTTATTTTTCATTTAAATTTTGATGATAAATGTAGTTAGCGACTTTGAACTGAATCCCACTACAGAATTTATAGCTTCAGAGAGAGATTATTGGGTGGTCTCTACAAAATTGTTTTAATTTGAGATGCTACTTGATTATCTGGAAATAACGATTTTTTCGAAAATGGATCAGGTCGGAGTTGACATTAACTTGTATCGATTGAATTGGAAAAATACGAAAAATCTCATTCGAGTTTAGGGTTGTTTGTATAATATCCGACGTCGATTCAAGTTATTTTCATCTAAGATAGACATGTATCTGAAATAATTTTTGAGCAAAAAGAATTACCTAATAGTTTCCGGTTGGGTTATAAAAATAGACGTTAGTGATAGTACTACTTCAAATCCTCTGTATTGTTTACTAAAATGGTTTAAAATCATTCAAAATGATTTAAATTCTTTAGCTGATTTGTACCTTATTCATTCGGTTTTTTGGGAAAATGTTTCGAATAAAAGTTGTTAGTTTGTTTACAATGAACAACTTTTAAACGAAACATTTTTTCGAAAACCGAATAAGTACTAATACTATTGTGGTCATGTGTACATGTACTAACTTTGAACTGCACATTTTTTAAAACAGCCTGATCATAGAGGTCATGTGATGTTCACAATGAATATTTTTCGTTCAAGATTCATGGTAATGTGTTTTCAGATAATAGAAAGTTTCTTTGTATGGAGATATTTATTTTATTTATTTAGAGAATACTTTGCCCAATTAATGATTTTTTTAATTAATCAATAAAACATATATAATATTTATATATATATATATAACAAAGATTCAAATAATAATTCACATTATTCACAAATACTGAACACATATTAATATATATTATAAAAACAACAAAATTTTTACTAGATTATTTTAAAAAATGTCCTAATTATCTTTTTTCTCTTGTGTATTTTGTTCTGGAATTGCTACTTGTGATTTTGATTGCTGTTCCATTTCACCCGAAAAACCAAATTCATTCACACGTTTTGCGTCTACTTTGTATATCCATCGTTGGTATAAGAAAATTATGAATACAATATCTGTAAAAATTAAAATATTTTTCGTTAATTATTTGAAATATACATAGATAAGCTCAACTATCTGTTCTTTTTTCTCCTGACACTGTGCTTTTTCAAACCTAGAATTCCCGAAGAATATATTTTTACTATTCATATTATTCATCGTGATTAAGTAGTGTGGAGACAATATTATTTTGATCCCAATTATTTATTGTGTTTAGGTAGAATTTAAGTTGTTTATAATATCGCCGTGACTATTCGCCCGACCTACGGGTCCACGGGATCGGACGAATCACATTGAGTGCGGTGTGTTAACACGGGTGTGAAGTACGATACTATTTTTATTCATCTTTAGAATACAATCAATTAAATATTATAATAAATAAATATCATTATAACAAGTACCATTATTGTTTTTCGTTAGTTTCAGCGTATCATAATCGAATGGCGTCAGTTTCGATATCAGAACGTCTTTAGCACATGAATCAGAATAATAGTAATTAGAAATTATATTAACTTACCATCTCTAAAACATCCCAATCTATACATTGTTGGCATTTTAATAACAAATGCAAAAATATCATCAATAAATGTATTTAAAAATTTGTATGACATCATACGCCATGGTAAATGGGCAACAGATTTCAACTTATAATTGATAAAAAGTTGTGGTGTCATCATGATAAAACCAAATGTTAATAAAAATCCATATAACAAATTCAATATAAAAGAATACCATCCTTTATGCTCTAAATATATTAAAGAATATACAGCGTAACCAGCTAACAATGGGAAACAAGCCCACGATAAATATTTAAATGCCATGTTATCATATTGTCTGGTACTTGATTCTACATAAGATCCTTTATCTGTTAATTTAATTTTTGGAAATACTCCAAGAATTTGCTGGGAACGATCGATGCTTACATCGACCACTTTATGAATTTTCCATACTTCAATTGCTAACCCGATAAAACAACTAATACGAATAACCATATTTGTCTCGTTATCCAACACGAACAATAAAACAATTAACGATTGGAACACATTAAAAAATACGGATCGAACTGAAAGTCCTTCTAATGATTTACGATTATTCCAAAATTGAATATCATTCTTAAATGCTAATAATTCAAAAATCGAATGTAATATCGAAACTATAACGGTAGCGGCTAATAAATATGGTGATGTTTCTAATAATGTTTCTTTTAGCGTATCTTGATCAGTATCATCTTCATCTGTTTGGAATGCTTCACCGAACATACCTGCTGTCCATTTATTACGCATTGCTTGCGCTGAATACAATTGCCATTTAAATAAACTTAATGGTTGGAATGTTAAACGTAATTCGACTTCGCGGACAGTTTGATTAATTGGTTCATAATCGCGTAACATGTTCCAAAATTCGTTAGCGAATAATACGGGTTTATATTTATTTGTTCCTGGTATAAATTCAATGTATTCATCTAATGGAGGTGGAACTGATCCTAATACCCAATTTGTTTGATCTGTGACAATATTAACAGTTAAATTTGGATGCCAGTAACTGATTATTTCTTCTTTGAGACCTTTCTCAACTTTAGCAATTTCTTCGGCTGTTTTATCAGTTTCGCCAGTTAATAAATTTTTTGTTTTCATGTAACGTTGTTTGCGATATTTATTTAATTGTTTACGCATGTAAGATTTATATGGACCTGCATAATTATCATCCGGAGAATTTGGATTTGGTGATTTACCCGTGTGTACAATGTAAGAATGCATGTAAATACTACCATTATTACGAATTTTATCACTGGTGGGAAGTTTCTCATAATGCGTATAACTACCGTCTTCATTTTCACCTGAATACCAATCACCATAAATTAATCCTTCTTTAAACCAGAATAGCCTTAAATTTGTAAAATCATCAGCATACTCGTCTTCAGATATATATACATATAGATCGTATTCAGTGCCATTACTGAAGATATTCCATGCGGGTGTATTTGCGATAGCTGGAACTCCATTGCCACCATCACCCGTTACTGGTTGAGGGGCGGTAGTAGTTCCGGGACGTCGGAAAAATGATGAAATGAAATATATAACTAGCGCTCGAACTATTAATGATTTTGTAAATGAGAAAAATGATTCAAATCTTGTGGGCTGCCTTTGGTCTGTTGCCTATAAAAAATTTATTAAAAACAGTTTTCTTAAAATTCAGATTTGAACGGATTCAAAAATAGTGCAAAACAGATTTTAAAAAAGTACAAAATAGCTAAATAACGTGAAGAAAAATTTAAATGATTAATACTGGCTATTTATTACTATTAATTTTTCTCGATGAATCTTTTTCCGCTCCGTAAACATAAACCTTTAGAATTTTGGTCGCCTAATTCATAAAACTGACACTATTAATACTATCAATTTTTAATGACGGCTACAAGCTTGCACGGAGTGAAAACTGTATCCACAGTAAGACACTCAGATCTATTAAATATATGTTTCATACCTCTAACATTAATCTATGTATGGTTTTATATATAGTATTTAGTGAATTCCTATATTAGGATCTCATTTGGAATAGCCCCCTCAACCCAACCCATCATCCATGTTAGATCCATATTTATCGTTTTTGTAAGTATTTTACAAATTTATTTATAATTTGAAAATTTGAATTATAGCACTCGGAAACGAATTTTTCTGCTTCCGGAATGATTTTTATGAAGGGCTATCCCGAATGAGAAATTATCTAGCCAAGTAAACTTAGCACACTATTTTAAAACGCGTGAAAGACAATTCCAATAGACTTTGAGTTCAATCATTACATAAATTTAAAAATTATCTATTATCATTTAAATGTCTGTTTTACTCTACAATAATTCGTCATTTTTATTGATTATAGTATCGGTAATAAAATTCCGTGTTCTTAATATAATTTTGTTTTATTTCGCTTACTATGACGTGTTCTAGACATTCTCTGTGTGTAAATTAAAGTCTGCCATGGGTCTTGTTATTGATTTATTGGTTATTATTTCTATTCTATTTATATACGTGGTAAATTTGAAACCACAGATCATGGAGTTTAGGTCAAATTTTGAAGTCATATTAAACAAAGTGTGAGAAGAATCATTTGTGTTGCTAAAACTCTAATAATTTAATTGAAGATTTTATTTAAAATTAAATATAGCTAAAAATGGCCACCTTGAAAACATCATAACGTATCACATGACTCCTACAGAATATATATTATAATAATATGAATGCAAATTTTCGAACTTACTTGTGTTGTTTCTGTGCCTGTTGAATTTGATTCGGGTACTACATCTGTGCTTACAGCGTTTGAATTTTCTTCTGAACTCATTTTTAAATGATGTCAAAATTAAAAATTTTTATTTAAAATATTAATTACGTTGTATCAATACATATTTAAAATTTGATAATAATGGAGCGTTATAGATATTTTTTAATATAATACTATTAGTTTTACGATGATTGGTTGATTTTGTTCAAATTATTACAATTTTTCCGTAACATTGATCTTTCCTGTAAATTAATTTTTATGACTTGAAAAGAACGAGGTTAGGGCCAGATGATTATGTTTTCCTTAAGTTTTCACAATCATACCAACTGTTTTTATTAAAACCCCTACAGTTGTATACCCTATGCTTATTATTGTTGGGTGTAACAAATGATGTATTCTGAACCGTAAATTGTTTTTTCCGATTACCCAAATGATCAACATTTATGATAAATCCCTTTTAAAACAGTTCATCAACTTTTTAATACGCGTAGTTTTAACTTGAAATTTAATAGAGATTTCAGAACTTTATAGAACCTTTTATAAGAAGTAATTTTACAAAATCAATTTGCGAGTATCATTTTCATTATTTACAAATTCAAACAGAAAATATGCATTTTTTGTATCGTCAATAGTCAACGAAATAGCACGCATAATGGACAATAAGGGGCTATTAATCACATCAAAATCTAATATTTTTTTAAATAAGCAATTATTTCGTTTTTAAATCGAGAAATTTTTTTTCTGCTTTTAAATAAAATCATGTTTGTTATACCGTTAATTAGCAAAAACTCTCTCAAACAAAATTACTATACGCAACTGTTTTTTTTTTAAATGAAGGGATTTTTAAATTGTAATTAATGGTGTCATAATTGTGACTTGATTTTTTGAAAAGCCACATTCCAACAAAATGACTCGAATATCTTCACACAATCACGCAAGAGACCCGCGTGTGTCCGAATAGTCATATAGTTCTTTTACAGGCGTAAGAATCTGTGCTTCATTCATATCTTTCCACTACAGTTTATTGAAAAGTTGTTATGAGCAGTTTTGTAAGAAATAAAAATTCTCACATTTTTTGTTTGAACTATTTTTTCGCTATTTCTGCCAATATTATTGATGATACAAAAAAATTGTTCAAGCAAAAAAAGTGAGAATTTTTATTTCCTACAACATTGATCTCAACAACTTTTTCAAGAAATAATGGTTGAGATATCAAAAAATTTACACCTGTAAAAAAATGCGAGAAGCTGTTGCTTCAAAGTTGTGGATTAACTCCTCTAACGTTCCCACAAGATCCGATCGACCATAAAATTATTTTAAAGCTAAAACCTAACTTCCCCGAAGTATTAACACAGGACAATGTATCTCATTCATCTAACGAATCACTTCTTGAAATTTTATCTAATGCACTAATATATCCATGCTTCTGATCTAATATTATTTCAATGACACTCACATGTAAATATAATTTTTGGAAATTAAAATAAAACTATCGAGTCAATTTTTATAATTTTTATTTGAAAAAACCATCAATTTAACATACAATTTATTCAGTTCCAACAATTGTAGTTTTTTCAGATACATAAAGTCCATCCAAAAACTTTCTGATATCCTTATTTTTAACTGTGGTAGATTGTTGGATTAAAGCAGCTGATCTTGAAACATCTTCCAATGAATTACCTTCAATAATTAATTCATCTTTTTGTTTTGTTGAGTTAGTTACTGTAACTCCTGGTGCCATTTTTACTCGTCGAATATATTTTTCACCCAAGAAATTTCTGATTTCAATTACAGAATTATTTTCTGTCATAACACAGTTAATGGGGAAATGGGCATATACGGCACGCATTTTGTATTGGTAGCCTTTTGTAACACCTTTTAACATATTTTCAATATGAGAACATACGGTTCGTACAGCGGCTAATTCTTTTTTGGTTCCAAACCATTTTTCTACTTTCAATAATCTTGGATTAATCATACGAATATCTAATGCCAAATGTTTGAAAGATCGTTTTAATATTCCTCTTGGTCCTTTTACTTTGACCAAACGAGATTTAACTGAAACCGTAAGATCCTTTGGGATCTTAACGGTTTGATTAATGACTATTTGTTTCATGTTGACCTAAAATAAAATACAAAAAATTAAAAATATAAACTTATAACAATATTTTAGTTCGGAATCATTACTTTGAAATTTTGAGGTTATATATTTATAGATTAGAATATTCTGTCTACAGTTATTACTAATTCGGAATGAAGCTTTGATTTAAGAAATTTATGCATTAATATTAAATTTTTAGAAATATCTATTGAAAAACATCAATAATTATTTACGGGGCAAACATGTACATATTTGCAATGTGTTTGCCACCGCCATGTATTTACATCGTAAATTATAAATTAATATAAAATATGTGGATATAAATATACGTAAAATAACTTACAATCAAGTTTTAGATTTACAAAAATTAGATAGAAAATAATTATTAACTAAATAATATTAAGATGTTTAAAGATAATTTCAATATTTTTATTCACTCACCTCAACGCGTCAAAACCTCAGACGGAAAAGATCTATGTTGATACTGAAGGAATTATGTTACCGACAATTATTGACAGTTGTTCATATAGTGTACTAATATTGTTCATAGATGTCACTAAGAGTATCATTTTGAGAAGTATCTCGTTAAACACTCATGTTTCCTTATTCAAATTTATAAATTAATTACATAAATATTTTGTAAGTGTTCACAATATAAATTATGATCATTCGAATAGAATGAACATATGGTAAATATGTAGTTTACTGGCTTCATCGTAAAATACTTATAACTATATGTTATTAGATTTGTACGAGTTGAATTTAAATATATGGATGCGAACACAACAGTTAAACACAATAATATATGACTTGTATTGTATATAGGTATAGATTTTGTAATTTACTGCAATAATAATATTGAACTATAATGTAACCAATCTGTATACATATGATCCCAGTTTAGTTGATATACAATCATTTATTATTATAGAATAAAATCATAGACTTGCTAAGAAAATACTGGAATTAATTATTTAATTTTACAAGTATACTTATTGAAGTATACTTATTGTATACTTATAGTGGTCTGATAAGTAGCGGTTTATAATGAGGTTTAGGCAGTTGAATTTACATTAATGTAACAATACTGCTATTAGTAACGGTTATTTATTAAGATTATTGGAAGGTTAGAGCAGAGTTAAGATAAAAGTCTGGAATTTTAATATACAGGGTAGTCTTAGACCACGCAAGGGCATTGGGCACACAGAGTTCTTAGGCCCTTTTAGAAAACCAAAAAAACAACATACGTGTATGAAAACATCACAATATACCTTAGTTCAATCGCGTGCAGCGCATTGGGATTCAGAAAAGGAGTTCTGATACTATATTTGGACCTAAAAATTATATCAATATTTTCCATCCTTCGTTCGAACTCGAAAAAAATGAACAATTTTTGGACAAACCAATGTCACAGTTTCAAACGATAACAATAAAAGCGCTTACAGACCATTTGATTTAAGAGAGAGAAGTTGATTTGAAACGACGAAAACACCCACTTGTGTTTTCCACGAGGCAAATTTTACTTTCAAGACAAAATTTTATTTTCTTCCTTGAAAATAAAATTCCGTTTTTATAATAATTAGAAATTTGGTTAATTATAATTTTTTTTGTGTTTGAAGTATAACAGCGTGTTGTAATTATATTCTCGATAAAATTTATCACATGTTTTGTCACCTTTTGGTTGATTTTAAATTTTTAACCCGTTGTCAAAAAGGGTATCGATGCCTGATCTTGTATGGAATTTTATAACTCATTGATTTCACAATAGTTACATAGATAGTAACAATTTGATGATATGATGTTTCACAGAACATTATTGTTGGAACAATAGGGAGTCAAACTCGATAGATGTTAAATCAAGAGAATTATTGACAATTCTCGAACAGTTCGTAACAAAGCGAACATAATGCATATTATATACCTACGAGTATGTATGTATGTATGCATATGTTTAGTATAAATTCACGTAATCATTGAATACAGAGTCTTCAATATTTAAATGAATCCTAAAGATTTTTTAATATCAATTTAAAAAATTTCGTCACACAGGAGCTGCGTAAGATAGATAGATAGATTGTACAGGCTGCTCTGGACGGGCTATACTTCGACCATAAGGTCCATTGTGATGCATAAGGATGTGAGGATGTGAGTGGAGTGGAAGGAAATTTTGTGTATAGACTAGGAATTGGTAGGATATACGGCTGCAGCCGACTTTGATAGGAACTACGCCGATATTCATCTGGAGTTCGTGAAGGTAACTGCAGAAAAATTTCTCAAGCATAGCCGGTTACTTCGTTCTTTTCCATACGTCGACAGTTTAGTCATTTTTTACTAAGTGTTTCTTTTCAAATTCAAAGCTCTTGTATTATAACTGTTTGTGTGTTGATACTTGGAAAGTTCATTATTTATTTCTTACATCCTGGCATATTATTGTTTAATGTGCCACGAAATAAATAGTGGTCCTATTTCTTTTTGATTTTTATTCCAATGTTTCACCTAAGTAAATACTAAATAAATCTTTGAAATAATATGTATCGTGATTTATTTTATGATTTTGACAGCCTTGTTAAAGTGTAAACACTGCACATGCACTTTCTACTACCAAATATGTGCTATTGCGTGTTTAACGGCTCCTTTTAAACTTATTTTAAAAAATTTAGAAAAAACATCGATGTTTCAAGGGCCGATGTTTTTGCTATCGATGTTTTTTTTTTTAAATCGATATATCGAACCCTCCATGTTTTTTCGATACGATGTTTGCATCCCTAAATATAACTGGGCAAAAATAATAATCGCATAAATGAAATCACTGTGTCATTATTAAAACATGAGAATATTGATAAATGGCTAGTAATTTAGAAGACAGTTGCGAGTGAATTGGTGAAATTAGTTAAGTGCATTATTCATCAAACTTTAGCTATCATAACTAACAGATACAAATCTAGGTCACAAATTTAGAGTTTAACCTATAATACATATTAAATTTGTTTAACAAAACTAATAAACAATATAAATATACCAAGCATTATGACAGATCTTGTTAATTCTTCACCTCAAAATAATAATTATCAAATAAATATTATTTTAATTAATGAGAATAGAAGATATTTAGTAAGAAATAAAATATAATTGACAGTTATGTAGAGTCATAAAATATGTAAATTGAAATGAAAGAAAAGAACAAATGGAAATCAACTTTACTACCTGAGTAAAGTTGATTAAAATTGGAGGAAAATTTTATGTCCCCGATTTTGATAAAAACTTGGTTTAAAGCTAATTTGGACCTAGCGAAAACGATGGCGTTGGTTAAACTATGATACGATTAACGGTTTTCAAGGTATCAGACCCATAGTGCAAAAATTCCAAACTGTACGAATTGAGAAGGCAAAATTTTGAAATGTGTTGGTCGGTCGGTAAAATGAACCTGATTTTCGTACTGTTTGGGTCAAAATTAGCCTAGAAAATGATTATTATTAAAATGGAGAAGAAAAATTTTCTTCACTTTTTTCACATTTTTTCCAAGGGGTACCCCTTAATAAAATCGCAAAAATTGGAGGAAAATTTTATGTCCCCGATTTTGATAAAAACTTGGTTTAAAGCTAATTAGGACCAAGCGAAAACGATGGCGTTGGTTAAAATATGATACGATTAACAGTTTTCAAGGTATCAGACCCATAGTGCTAAAATTCCAAACTGTATGAATTGAGAAGGCAACATTTTGAAATGTGTTGGTCGGACTTTAAAATGAACCTGATTTTCGTACTGTTTGGGTCACTAATCCGGCACTTAGTTCGGCACGTTTGCTATGAACGACTTTTTCAATAAACTGTTGATATCTCCATCAAGGAAACAAAAATATAAACCACCGTAAAAAAATGCGGCAAGGTACTCTTGTCCCAAAGAGATTTTCGCAGTCGTGGGTCAACCCCTCTTAGGATCCCACAAGGTTCGATTGACGTTAAAATTATTACGTTATGACGTTAACATTAGTAACATTCTTTGTAACATGTTAAATAATGTTACCAAAAATAATCAATAACCATTGTCAACACAAGTCTTGCACAGTACAATATACAATGTACTATATTGTATCAAAAATATTAAGACACTATATATACCATACTAGATATATTCAAATAGATATGTTATTTTGGATATGCAATACGTAAGTTTATTATACTATATTTAATTTTTTTCTCTTTGGTAGTCACGATTAAACTACCTTTATTTCGAGATGAAGAAATCGATATTGTTTTAAATAATGTAAATTAATTCGTATATTGTTATTATTATAAATGTGCCAAGAGTTTGTTCATTATTGTCATATGAACAAACATGTCACAAAGTAGTTGTATAAATGTCTCTAATGTGTTTTATACAACAATTCCCGTTGCGGTACATTAGTTTTATAAATGCGTCACAGCCCATTTATATCTGAAATTGATCGCTATCGTATACCTAAAATATATAATTGTTATTACAATTTTTAAAAATATATTTTTTGTTATTATTATGGTGGTTTTTTTTTTTTTTTGTTATTTTTTTACGCTTTTAATTTAAATGTTTATGATAACAATAAAAAAATTTAATGAATTACATTTTAAAATTGTTCTGTCATTAAACCGTATGCCACAAAAATATTGTTAAATCCTTCTTGCATTTAGTCTACTAGCTGTTTAACCCCAATCATATAAGGTAAAATAAAAACTTAATATCGGGATGAAATTCGGCAAATGATCTAGAGATAAACCCCGGGGAGATAAATATAATATGTAATAATGTAAATATAATACGTAGTGGTGTTTAATTCGTTGAACATTTGCAAAAATTTGTTGAAAATTTTTTGATCAACAAGTTTTATAATAATCTTTTGTGATATGAGACTCAGTATTATTTCCAACTAACAAAAATTGTGTCATTCTCTACCTAAGGACAAAATTACCAATGAAAAACAATCGGGCATATATAGTGTCAGTTGTCAAAACTGTTCGAAAATTTATGTTGGATAAAACACCACAGAATTAGATGCATACGAAAATATCTACATACACAAATTAAGAAAACAGACATTGAATTTAGACAATGGCCCAATTCCAAATTCTGATTTAATAAAATTAAACCATATTCAAAATTTAGGTTAGATTCGATCAACACCCTCACTTTAGAGACAATCACGCCGCATAGGCCGCCGGCCAGTCAACTCAAATAATCCTTCAGGTCAGATCATATCCTCAGTAAAATCATTGTGAGACACGCACCAAATTAGCAACAAGCAACATATCTCTGAATCCATATCCCAGAGATAGCTACGGTTACAAATAAACATTCTACTAATGTTTGATTATGGGTCTCTTCAGAGCTCGGCACCCCAGGGCTCCATTAGACCTCGCCTCCTTCAAAAAGCCGACGCTGTCTATATGATTAAGGAAAATCACTTAACAAAGTGAAATTAAACATTGCCTGTAACACTTCTGGAACCATGGGGAACATTTTTAAAAACCTTATCAAAATCGATCAAATGATTTTTAAGTTAAATCGGAACAAAACATAAATACAATGAATCAGTTAATTTTGTTTGGGACTGTAATTGTAATTTCATAATTTAGTATATATAAAAAAATCTGTGTTTAAATAATAAATTAATATTAAACAAAACATTCAAATTTTTATACTCAAGTTAAAATAGCTTACGATGATGACAAAATATAAAATTTCTTTGTTATTCTTTATAACTATTGTGTTTTATCTAAATTTAGTACAAGTAAGTTATATATTTAAAAAAAAAAAAGAAGCTATAACAAATTTAAACAGAAAATTTATAAATATTTGCATTAAAATGTGTAGGGTGATTCAAAAATGGTGATTAAAAAGGTTGGCCAATGTGAAAATGAAAAAAATTTGAACTTTATGTTTCACTATATCAAAACTGCAGCTTATAATAATGATGAATTTATTGCTAATTATAGTTACACAATACATCATACATTTGGTAAAAATCAAGTAAGTATTTATTACATGGATGGTCAAATCAACTCTGACTTTAATCGAAAATCGACTTTTCGTTGAAAATCACCTATTATTCAGAATCGATCTAGCTCTTAAATTTTTGATCTCCCGAGAGTGATTTTAAAAGTCTCTAGAACCCCTTAAAATGAAACGAAAATTTCCTTAATCTGACATTTTGTAAAACATACAAGCCCTAGTGAAGGATTACCTATACATCTGGTGTTTTGCTTCTCTAAAATGATAAAATTACTTATATAATTTATTATTACTTTCCAAAATGCATTTGAACATTCCTTTATCTTTGGCTCAAATAAATCCTTGTTTATTAACCCGACTTCAAAAAAGGAGGATGGTTCTCAATTCGTCTGTATTTTTTTTTTTTTTTTTTTTTTTTTTTTATGTGTGTCACCTCAGAACTCCAACATTTATGAACCGATTTTGAATTTTTTTTTTTTGTTTTAAAGGGTTTGGTTTCCCATTGGTCCCATTGGCACCAAATCGCATTCTGATGAGGGGATCCCCGGAAAATCGAGGAAAATCCTCATTTTATATGTGATAACCGATTTTTGCGAAATTTTTTTTTTTTTTTGAAAGGGTATACTCATTCATAATGGGAAAATAAGAAAATTTTTTTAAAAACCGACTTCAAAAAATTTTTTGCAAAAAAAAAACCGACCCTAAAAAAAAAATTTTTACAAAAAAAAAACAAAATGCATGTAAATAAAATTGAAAATCTGTTATAAAAAAATGCTCTTAAAATTAAAAAAAAAAAAAAAAGGGTAAAAAAAAAGTTTTACAAAAAAAAAATGTGTTATAAAAAAATTCACTAAAAATTAGTCGTTTAAGTAGGTCTACCCATATTTAGATAAATAAAACTAGTTATAGAACTTTAGAGTCACTAAAAAGCGAGAAATAAACTATATTTTGACAAAATGGAAACCCGACTTCAAAAATAAAATATTCTATAACAAAAAATGCACTAAAAAGTAAAAAAATAATTGCATATTCTTGTGCCAATTTTAGTTCACCTAAGCAAAAATTTTTAAATATATATGTACAATTATTGTTATTTTTGGAGGCGGTGTCCAAAAATTATGTGAATTTCTCTATGCTGACACCGCCTCCAAAAATAACAATAATTGTACATATATATTTAAAAATTTTTGCTTAGGTGAACTAAAATTGGCACAAGAATATGCAATTATTTTTTTACTTTTTAGTGCATTTTTTGTTATAGAATATTTTATTTTTGAAGTCGGGTTTCCATTTTGTCAAAATATAGTTTATTTAACAACAATTTACATAGTTTTATAAAAACTTCTCTGTATTTTAAACTATATTTTATTCGATTATAAAGATTAAATTTGTAGTTTCTCAATAAGACCCAATGTCAAAAGTATGATTTTCAATATCGAAAAAAACGAAAAAATGCATTCGAACTAACATTTTGAAGCATACCAATGAATTCGTATTGACTTTTTTTATTAATTTACAGTTATTTTTCTATATGTTAACAGGTAGTAAGTGACTTTAAATTTCATGCATAGAAATTATGTAAACAAAACATTATTATTTTAAATTGTTAAAATTTTTGTAGTTTATAAATTTCATTGGAATTTAGTAACATAGTATGCCATGTGTTCTAGGACGTAAAATTAGTTTTATCAGCACGACAATGTTCAGTAATAGAGAATCCTGATTCCTGTGAATATTTATTGAAAGATGCTGAATTTGCAGATGTATGTGCAGCTATTGGCCTTGAAAATCAAATCTGGAGTGAATTTGCCAAAAGTGCAGGCGTATTGAAGTGTCCGCAGCCGCCAGTAAGTATCAAAACATCTGATAAACATTGACTGTATGATTATAAATTAATAATTGCTTTATAGAAAACAATTACAAGAGAGAATTTTGTATTTAGTAGTGATATTTTAAAATTGGTGCCAGAATTAAGTCCTTCTCTATGGTTAATCGATTTCAAAATTTACGATGATAACATATTAAGTGCGTGTACTGTTCTAGAAATTATTGTGTCAATTGTATAATTACTAAGGTACCTATTAATAAAAAACACATTGTACATATAAAAAGTGGTTTTGTATTAATTTCCATTTCACAACGTTTGCATGCAAATATATAATGTATGTAACCCTAAGATTATAACAGAGTAAAACTAACCTTCAGAAGAAGTCGGAATTGACGATACAATATTTTAAGAGCAGGCAAAGTAGATAAGTTCCTATCAACAGCTAAAGTTTTCTAGAAAGTTATCAACACTCAGTTTTCTGAAAAGTCAACAGTCAAATAACAATTTCATTGAGAATATTACCTATATTAGCGATAGCATGTGCAAACTCTTCAAAATTTAAATAAGTAATCTTGGAGTAAAATTAATATAAAATCGATGTAGAGTTTGGAATTCCAGTTATGACCGATCTGCATAAAATCAGACTTCTTACATAGGTTTTGTAGCTTAATTTATACGTAAAAAAATTTGTTATTAGCTCCTCCATTTTAATAGTTCTATCGGGGCGTTATCGTAACTCAGCTTAATAAATAAATAAATTCATATATATATATATATATATATATATATATATATATATATATATATATATATATATATATATATATGACTAGATTGTACCGTTGTACCAAATTTGTCATTTTCTTCTGAATATTTGTGCCTGCACAAGACAAGTACAAGGCAATTTATAACCTATTTCACAATAAAAATATGCGAAAGTAATAAAAATTTTTAGGATATAAGTAATTCTCTGATTTTGAACCAAAAAATTTTTCTTCAAAAATTGTATTAGATTCATAAATTTAAGAATGGTTTCTGAATTAATTTTAGTGCAAATATATCTATGGTTATTTATGTAAATGGTAAACAATTAATTGTTCACTTCATTTAAATTAAATTGCTTTTATGTGTTTTAAATAATACTGACAAAGGTAATAAAATTTTTGTAAAATGGACAAATAAAATTTAATGACTATTTTATTTGTATTTTTATTAAAGTTTATGCATAACTTCTCATGTATTTACATGTATGTGCTACAAATTGCATATATAACTGAAAATAAAAAAATATGTATGTTTTGAAAAAATATAAGGAAATATAATTTTACAGCGATGGAGCTAATTCATCTTAATAATTGAAGAATTCAGTATGTATAATATCAAAATTAATGAGTAACTCAAAAAGTCTTATAAAGGTGAAGAAAGGTAAGGGCAGCACTTTTTTGAAGTTGGTACGCCTCTAAAAATAATAATTTCCTCTAAAAGTAATAATAATTTGATAAGGTATAATAAATTGAACAAGATACCAGAAAAAATTTGAATTTTTAAATAAGAAAGAAATTCATCAAAATTAAATTGAAATGCAGTAAGTAAATTGAATTTGTTATTTATAGCAAATCAATATAGAATAGCAGTATTTTTCATACTTCAAAGCATTCAACTAGTTTCGATTTATTAAGAAGGTAAAAATAATTACTTATTGGATTATATGTACACTCACCAAACAAACCATGGATTTTATCCATCTGAATATTATATACATTGTACGTGAAATAAGAACGGAAGTTTTGCAGTTGCTTACTATATTAGCAGCTATGAAGAGTATTTAAACTACTTATATAGTCTGATAGATAGATCATAGATAGAGTGGTCTGATAGCTTAGAGTGAAATTCTACATTCTTTAGATTTTGTTTTTCTAATAATAAACGAATTGTCATAAGAAATGTCATATGAAAACATGAAATATAGGCTCTGCGCAAAAAAAGTAGCGGAGTTATATAGCACTCAGCACGCTTTGAAACATATGCTTAAATTATTTTACATGTTTTTAATGATGTGGGGGTAAAATTGAAAAAAAATATATTATATTTAATATACTTATAATTTTCGTGAAGAAAAAAAAATTGTTTTTATGCCTTATTAATTCTATTTTCGAAAAAATGATTTGGGTAAAAGTTGTTTATTATAATATAAGGGGTATAGTATAATAAACAACTTTTAATATAAATATACAGGGAACTACCTGAATTTAGGCATTTAGCTACTAGACTATATTCAGCACAGTACAGTACAGTAAACTTATTTTGAAAAAGAATAAAATAACTAAGCGCAACAAATAATAATACACAACTAAGTACCAGAAGCAGAATGATTAATTCATACACAACAACAAAATCCTTGCTTGCTTGGCTGGTGGTGTGGTGTATCTTTACGAAGATGTGGAATACATAAATTTGAATAGATGGTAAGTTAATAACCTCTCTCACGTATGTATATTATTAAATTTATTATACTTACAACCAGAAACAATTCTTGAAGATTTCGATGGAAGTACTAAAGCAAAATGTAATCGAAATACATACACAGTCTTTGGTTTTTTATGTTATCATAGAATGTTATAGTAAGATGAAATATTTTTCTTCTTGGAGAAAGGAAATTTTTTTGGAGTTTACTCCTTAAGAAACGATTTTCATATAAGGCGTTCGGTATGAAAAAAATATGAAGAGTAAAATTAAGTGATCGAATGACCTCGTTACGTTTTTTGTGCGCAACCTATCGGGTGAATTTTTTAGTAATGTGTGTGAACTTGTATACTTCAGTCGGTCAGTCAGCTTCATGTTTAGCTGTATAGTATATTAGATACTTGTGTGCTGCCGACGTACACAGGGTATATTGCGAGGCAGCTGACGCATGTAAGTATATATGTCTATATACCTATATGTAATATGTATATATATATACACATATATATATGTATATATATATATATAAATATATATATATATATATATATATATATGAGTTATATATATATATATATATATATATATATATATATATAAATATATATATATATATATATATATATATATATATATATATATATATATATATATATGAGTTTTTGAAGAAAAAGAAACTAGAATTAAATACACTCCCGTTCATAAAAATTGAACCAGTTGAAACATTCTAAACGTTACTGTATATATGATTATAATTTGTAATATATACGCTTAGAATGTAACTTTCTGAGTCAATTTTTATGAACGGGAGTGTACATAACACCATTATAATACATTGAATATAAACAGTAAAAAATTCGATACTAGTTTTGATACTTAATTAAATTTAAAGTGTCGGTTTTATGTATACGGATTCAAAAAAAAAAGTTATATATAAAACCAGTAAGGCGTTATTCATTGTTACATTGAATAAATCCGCTCTATTTTGTATAATAAGTAGTACACAGAGTAGAAAACTGAAAACTACCCTTAATACTTTTTCCTATACAATACCATTTTACTTTAGCTCTTCAACATTGCTACCATTTTTCTTGTCCGCTCTACATCTCATATTCAAGCGTTGCTTATTCTATTATACATAATTTATCTTCAAAAATAAAAATAAAACAAGTAATGTAACAACTAACTGAGTTAATTGTTTGAAAACCCAGCTCCTGCGTAACGAATTTTTATTGAGAGAGAAATTCAAGATTTGATGTTTCCCCTCAATCTAAAAATCTGTGCGTATCGTCCAGTTCATTTATTATTTATGACATTCCAGAGTCCATAACCTTCTAAAAGTTAGTTTAGACCATAACAGTAAGAACAATTAAATATGACGATTTTATGGTTGTATGCATTTTTTGTTTACAAGAGGGAATTTTTAATTTCCCTTGCATACGTCTAAATTATTCCTGTTTAGAATTGGTACTCAATTTTTATCTCACGGTCGTTCTGATATTTTGAAAAAGTATACAATTCAGATGATATAAACTTACGATGGAATAAAAAAAAATTGTGCGTGTCAGCTACGACGCACGATGGAGTTTACTCTTATAAGTTATTTAATTTTGAAATATTCTGCTTAGATCGCGCTAACAGAATAATACATTTGCTGTCATCTATTGTCAGGTAACATGCCAACACTTCCGGGTAAAAAAGTAAGTAATACTCTATCAAAAACAAAAATTTCACTAGGGTCCAAGTTTTCGTTATTATTTAAAACTTCCCTCAAAAACGAAGTCATTTCTACGTGAGGAATTCTATAGAATGTTTTTCGTTAGCAGCTGTTTAATATTTCATTTGGAAAATTTTGATAGCACGTGATATAAAAACATATGAGAATTTGCCAAATACTAACAGCTAACAAGGAAAAACTTACAATGGCTTGGCTATAATCACGTAGATATGACTTTTTTGCCAAAAGAACGAAACTTTGTCCTTTCTACATTTTTATTTTTGATAGGAAAACTTTTTTTTTGGTTTCAACGAACTTTTTTTTTTGAATAAAAATTTTTGATACTCAATTTTTTATCAAGACGTGATATAGTAGGCATTATTCTATGAATACCTAATATAAAAAACAATATTCGTTTTATTAAGTTACAGGATCCTAAATAGTGAAATAAATATTATTATAGCCTCTATAATGTTATATCATAAGTATGTATATCTCAAAAGAAAATTTATAAGAAATATTGAAAGGAAATTTATATAAAATATAAATACGTATATATATATATATATATATATATATATATATATATATATATATATATATATACATGATAAATATACAAAGAAAAACCAAACGTATTCTTGAAAATTTGTTGACGTGAATAATAATTTGTAGATAATAAGAAACAACACTATGAATCACAGTGCTATCTATCGACCAATATTTGTATGTATAATACTAGCAGCTTTAAAGCTCTTATGTAATAGTGTTTATAAATTTATATATAATACTGATTATAGGGTGAACTAGTTCTAGTTTTTATACGCACATTTTTAAACAAAAATTTAACTGTAGATTCTTAACTTTATTAATGTCGTGTAGTTTAGATTAATCCATTTCAAATCCCTATTAAAGCTGCAAGAAAGATAGGTCTTAGACTGAAACCACCTAGAAAACCATCCTAGATAAGTAGCTATGGACGTAGCTTTCCTTAGTAGCTATTTAACTTGGCAAGTTTAAATACGAAACGATAAAAATATCTGGAAACTTGCCAAGTAAAATATTAAATAGTTACCTGAGGAAAACCCTGCAATGGTTTGGTCTTCAGATAGGTAAGGTTAGTTTGTAGTAGCTGTCCAGGATACTACACACTTGAAACTGTCCATTGCCATACCTATTGCCAACTCTAAATAAGTAAAAATTTTGCAATTAAATCGTTTCAAATAATTTAATTTTTGTAAAAAAAATATGTATTTGTAATAAAAAAATAAATTGTTTAAAACTTCTAAATCCTAACTAAAAATTTGTTAATTTCAAAAAAGTTGCATGGTGATAAAACTAGATAAAACTAAATAAACCTAGATAGAAAATAAATATTACTAAAAATAAAACTAGATAAAAATAAATAAAACTAAAAATAAAACTAGATTTCGAACATTTTTCGATCTACAAGTTTAGTTATCTCAGAAACAAAAAACAGGATTAATTTGAAATTTGGTCCAGGTATTTATAAGACTTTGATAATTATTATGACAGTTTTTCATAACACTGGCATATCTGGTTATCGAGATATAGATTTTTGTATTCATGTTTTTACCGACGAGTCCATTTAACCTATGTAAAAATGTCGTAAAAATCGTAACATTTTTTTACTCAAAAATTAAAAACAGGATCAACTTCAAATTTTGACAGGTTATTCTTTATTATTGAAATAATAAGCTGTCAAATTTTGAAGAATCTGTCATTAAAATTGAATTTTCTTCACAACAACCGTAAAGTAATACAATGATGATCTTCTATGATGGTGTTGATATTTTAATAAACAGAGGGATTAAAAATCCTTTTTTTGGTTAATCCGTGCAGATAAGTTTTTGGTTTGAAAACGTATGTAGTTTTATAACGTGGAATACTATTTACAGAATGTGATAGCCGTTTATTATGTATTAAATATTTAAAACAATAATAAAACTAGTTTATAACGTTTACGTGATTTGTTGAATAATATACATTAAGCATAGTATACTATACAGAGTATACATACATAGATACATACATATATTCTCATGTATTTTCATTTTCGATTTTATATGTTTCATATAAAATATTATACGAGAATATTATGTTTTTTAAAATCAAAATGTATTTATGATTATTTGAAAAACACATTTAAATTTTAAAATCATCTTGATATTCCCAATTCGACTGACTACTAACCTATCTATCTATCTATCT
The DNA here is from genome assembly GCA_963920215.1 of Nineta flava. Lineage (NCBI taxonomy): Eukaryota > Metazoa > Arthropoda > Insecta > Neuroptera > Chrysopidae > Nineta > Nineta flava. The sequence continues at coordinate 73,332,936 of OY986044.1, forward strand.
ATCTATCTACCTACCTTAATGTGTTTGATATTACACCCGCTATAAAATATATCATACATACATATTTGAAAGCTCTCTGGTAGGTAGGTAGGTAGGTATATGAGAAGTTTGTTTACTCCTTGTTGGTTGATGATATGTGTATTTGATATACGATATATTCGTGTGCTCTGGGAGCAGAGAGTTATGACCCGCAGCGCACCAAATTACACCTGAGGCATAGTACTGTTATTCATATAGAATAACAACACTATATATATGACTAACACAAACTCGATATGTTTATGTGGTTTCTAATACACAACTATACGAATAAGGGTTGAGCTTTTAGAATAGTGTATGTGTAAGTTTTGTTACTATTTTCTGTTAATACTACTGAGTGTCACAATTATTTCGTTCATTTAAAAAAAAAATTGTTACCTCCATATACAGACTACAATGTCGTATGTATCATTATAGGTGGTTGTATTGTTTTCGATATTGAACTTTTCCTTATACTCTGTTAATGTTTCATTATACTCTACAATTAAAAAAAAATTTGGGTAAATTGAATGTAAAGGTAATTCATTCAACTATGCGGCAAGTATAAAATCGACGAACCGCAGAAATAAGCTCTCTGTACTATGCGGAGTATTTATTAAAATTTTATTACTTAACTGTATATGTAGTTGAAAGTATTAGTGCACAACTTTGCTTCCGCCGTTTTCCTATAGATGGCTTTAGCCGGTAACTAATTGTCGAAATAATTAGATCATAGACGTCAGGCAATAGACTTGGTCATCTGTCAACATAACCCCATAGAAACATCAGTCGATATGTGTCTGCATTATAAAGTTATTCTCGATTGAAAATGTCAGTTTACGAGCTAAATTCACGTCTTTAGCGGGAGGTTTCAATTTTCTGCTCATCGAGGCTTTTCGAATGCTCTTAAATACTTATGGTGAGGCCGCTATTAGTCAAATAACAACATGCCGTGAGTGGTTTCAACGCTTCAAGAACGGTGATTTTCACGTCGAAGACCGACAGAACGGTGGAAGAGAGAAGATATTCGAAGATGAAGAATGAGCTCTTAAAACCGACTGAAACAATCACAGACAATCGTTTTCGACCGCTGTTAATGCATTTGAGCCGAGCATTGAAAGATAAACGACTGGAATAAAACGAGAGATACGATAAAGTGATTTTGCAGCATGACAATGCTCGACCCCACGTTGCAAAAGTGGTCAAGAATACCTGGAAACGTTGAAATCCTAGACCACCTGCCGTAATCTACAGACGTTGCTCCCTCTGACTATCACTTGTTGTAGAAGTAAAAAATTGGTTCGATTTATGGATTGCTTCAAAAGTTGACCAGTTTTTTCAACGTGGGATTTTTAGGCTGCAGTTTCGACAAGATAAAACAAATTTTTTTAAATTACTTTACATCTTTATTCGAGTTAATGAATGATTGGATATTTTCAAACTATTTTAAGTCTTAAAATCTTTTAAAAACTCTAGATTGTAGATTATAATAAAAATTTTCTTTTTTAAATTATTTTTACATACAGTGCCTATAAAGTTTTCTCTTATATTATAGGGATTGCTGTAATTAACATATATCATACAATGAAACAGACGTCCTAGCCAGTTTTGTGCTATAATCATAATTTGAATATCATTATAATGAGTAGAATTCTGGTTTATGTAAATAGTTAGGTTTAAATTTTATAATAATAATCAGCCCATATGTGCTGTGTTTTACTTTTTGGAAAATTCCAAATATTTTATATCTCTATGAAATTAGAAAACGAAAATTTTCGCATGATTAAAGACTATGCAATAATTGTAACCATGTTTTAATGTAATTTACCATTCAGTAAAATAGAGAACAAACTAAACGCATACATTATTTCTGAGTTTGAATATTTAAGTCTATAAATGTAGACATATATAGTAAGTAATGTCTGGTGTGGAGGTTATGCAGAAATGTTGTCTATGAATTTGTTAGTCTTTTATTCTCTATGGTATATCTAGGCAGTGCATATTACACACGTAAATTCTAAAACTATATTTATATTCCTTTTTTTTAAATCATCCATTCTGCAATCAAAAAGTAATGTTTAATGAAAAATTGTATGTGAGTTTGAAATGAAGTGTTACATTTCTAAGTGCGACCCATGAGCTCCACACGATCAACTTCCCAGTATTTAATTTTTTTATCTGAATACTTTTCGTAAATTTTTAACGGTGGGACATTTAAACAAATTCTTGCGAAATCGTTTCACTGAAGCACCGCCAATAGCTATGAGTGTCTTAAGAAAAACAAGTGAAAATAACAACTAACTTTGTCAATTGCTGAACTACCCGGTTATACTGAGTTTATGAGAAAAATTTGAAAAAAAATTAATATTTTTATATGTCAATTTTTATTCTACCTCTTACGATTTCAAAGATTGGTATTTGATCGGACGATTAGTCCCATTAAAGAACTTGACCTCACCTTTAAGCTCTAGAATCCAAGAATCCACACACAAAATTTCAGCTCGTTATCTCATTTCGTTTTTGAGTTGACGTATTGATGGACATCTATGCCAAAAGTTGTTATCTATGATCAATATTTGAAACCGTTACAAGGTCGGGACCCGAGTTTATATAACCTGGTATATATTAATAATAATTTTAATATTGATGAAACTGAGTTTGTTTGAACGCGTTAATCTCTAGAACTCGTTAGTCCAATTTGAACAATTCTATTCGTGTATGATAGCCACATTCATGAGGAAGGCTATAGGCTATCCTAGCATTCTGCTACAATTCTTAGTTAGCCTTAAATATTGATATTTGTAAGGTAAGTCGGGAGAAAAAATATATTTAATAGATAATAGGTATCCATAGGTCGCTGGTTCAAATCCGAGTGGAAAGAGATGGACCTTTTTTTTAAATAATTTATTTTTTATTTTTTTAAATTTGTTTTTATTTAATTTTTTTAATTTAAATTTAACGTGGGTGAGAAACCACCGGGATAGTTTATGGATAATAATTTTAATCAATTCAATATGAAAAGAAATAATAATAAAACATGAATGAATTTACCCACCAATCACAATACGAGACGATGATATGGTATTGGAATAAATGAATAGAGACAACAAGCAACAACATTGGTCGGTCCGTCGATTCGATCCACCTCGTCGATCACTTGAACGATTCCTGTGTTATTATTTTGGTTTATAGTTATAATACATTATATATTGTATTGTTTATATTATATATGCATAATATATGAGTTTGTTTGTATATTTATCAATCTACTGGTTGTCCTCGTTTCGCATACGATAACGTCTTCAATTTAAGACAATTCATTTCTCTCTATTAGACTACAGGCCCATGCCAAAAATTACCCTGTGAAATGACCCACCGTGAATTATGTTTAGAAGGCTTCTATTATATCAGAAAATAACTCTCAGCCGTATACCGTTACTTTTGAGCGGTACAGGTGAGTACATGGGAAAATTGAATTTTCCAGGTGCAAATTAGGAATTACGACTAATTATTTTTGTACGGCTTTCTTCTAGTAGTCTATATGTATATAGTCTATAGCGGTAGAAATTAAGTGAAAGACTCCATAATAAAGATGGTGGGAAAATTGTTGAGTGAAAATTGTAAATTTCGATTTCCTAGATCAACATTTTTTGTATTTTATAAATACGTATTTCGACTACCAAGTAGTCATCATCAGTAAGAATTAGCTAATTGAAATTATTCTCCGAGGAGATGTTACTTGTTGCTAATTTGGTGACGGTCTGCACCAAACCATGCAGACCGTCACCAAATTAGCAACAAGTAATGTAAAAGTTAAATAGAAAATCTTGAAGATCTACTTTCTAGAACTTTTTCAGTAGTTCAGTATCCACCTACCAAAATAGCATTTGGTTGGTGCAAGCTAATACAATTTTGAATACGTTTGGTACACTCCCGTTCAATAAAATTGAACAGACCTGAAATGTTAATTTTCTTACATTTCATAAAACTCATCACTTTTGTAACTCTCTGTATAATTATTCATTTATAAACAAAGATAACTAGTATATATTTTAAGTGTGAAAAAATAAATAGAAGTATAGTAAACAACATTTACTATAAGAATAATCAAAATTGTCAGAGACTGATGCGATTCAGATCTGTTCAATTTTATTGAACGGGAGTATACATTTAGTATGAGATATTTGAAATAAATGATTGGTACATGATATTTATGTGGAATAAATTATTTGAGAGAATGTAAGGAGTGCTATTCTGTATCATATATGAAATTATTGAATATAAAGCCAACGATATCAAGAACAATAACAATGAGTACACGTGATCTGGTTACATGGTATTATCATCAGTGTAACACCAGGTCACACTGAAAAGCATTCATCATCACACAGTTCGTAATCGTAATCGTAACATCATATATTTAACGTTGTTGTACATATCATAAATCGCACTCCTTTAGCCCTACATACATACAAACATAGATATATCATCCCACGCATTGTAGTATTTTATGTTTTATAATTTTAGGGTTCCGTAATTTTTCCGAGATAAATGTGAAAGTTGTATTTATTTATTGCTTTTGTTTCAACAGAAATACCTAAAACCGTGAACAGAAAATGTCAAAAAAACAACTTTTTAGAAAACGTTTCTAGTAATGATTTATATATTGGTATATTAACAACTAGCTGCGATTCTCCGGCATTGCCCGTGGAACTCCAAGATTTGCTCCGGCACTTTTGATCATGCGAATGTAGAGTGTATTCCGTTTATCATGAATTCTGCATTCTCTATACACAATACCACTATTAGTATAAATACACTTATAAATGGAGTAAGCTCTACAAATGCATGAATCATATACTTTCCTTGTTTGTTACGTGGAATAATGCAATAGTGTCTCTCTCTCTACAAGGTTTTTTTTTTTAATTTCTATTTTTAAAAATTTTTCTTATATAGGCTGCAATTGATTTTAATGGATTTTAAGATGGCTGCCAGTTATGGATGTATTCTAATTATTCTAAAATTTTAAATTAGCTAAATGTTTTTCAATTAACATATGAGGGATGTAAGTTAAGTTTACTTTAAGTTTGAACATCTGGCTGCAGGTAACCGTAGCAGTAATAAGGAGTGCTGCCTGCTATTACAAGATTTGTCGTATCGTAAACTATGTTATTTAACAAGCAAAATTCACTTATCACGTGAGAGATTTAATTGTAAAAAATTCAATTTATAATTAATTAATTAATGTTAATTGCAGCAGAACTACCCTGGCAGACATTACATTGCCAAATTGTTTATATTGCAATAAGCGTTTTCAATAATATTTCAATCAATTAACAGATGAGGGAAGGTTTTCACTAATGCCGGATCTTAGAATTGAATGAACCGCGATTACAGACTAATCGTGTAACACCCGTCGTCTTAGAAAGTCATGGAATAGAAAACATCATAATATTATTATAATAGAAAACTTTATATTCATAAGTGAAAATGAATACCGATAACTATCTACTCATCAATAAACAAGAGCAACAACAACAATATGCAAATATCTAAAACAAATAACTTTTTCTAATTTGAATGATGTCACCACTATTACTGAAAATAAAAAATCAAATTATGTATTATTTTGACCTATTTTTTTCTGTTTAACTTTTTTTTGATTAATAAATGATTTTAATAACAAATATTATATACATTAAAAAGTATTATAAATCTACTAAACAGTAAACATTGCAACTTAAAACAAGGTCTATTGTGATGCCTAAGAATGTGAGGATGTGAGTGGAGTAGGAGGAATTTTTGTGTGTCGACTAGGAATTGGTAGGATGTGCGGCTACAGCCGACTATGATAGGAACTATGCCGATATTCATCTGCAGTTCGTGAAGGAAACTGCAGAAAACCATCACAAGCATAGCCGACTACTTCGTTCTAGTCCATACGCCGACAAGTTAGTCAATTAACCGCCCCTTTTTTTCCCTTAATAATTGACAAACTGTCGATGTCGGGTTTGAACCTATAACCTCCCAGTTTCAAGTAGACATACGCCTTAGACCGCACGGCCACTTGGATGGTATGATATTAAGATAATAAGATCTATTTCCAAAAGAGAAGTGATATATTTATTCTAAGAAAATTCGCTAAATTGACGCAACTTCTGTGTAACGAATTTTATTTGGAATTTAGAAATTATTAATTTAATACTGTTCAATTTCATAGGATCTTCGGCAGAGTCTTATAAAAATTAGAATAAAATAGTCGATCATTTGAAACAAGCATTACAACGAAGAATGAATATGTATTATGGAATAATACTTTTCATATCTGAACAATATTTTTCATTGAATTATTTAACATATTTTTGAATAAATAATCTTGATCATTAATATTTTTTCTTCATTTATAAACGACGAAAAATCTTTTGACATATTTTATTTATTTTTCTCGTAATTTAAATTCTATATTAATAAATTTTTGTTGCTTATAATTTAATTAAAAATCTTTTTTTTTTTGAGCCAGAATAATTTTTTCTTATGTTGTTATAATATAATATGTACAGAGTGTAACAAATAAGGAGTATTAATTATACCGTGATGATATAAATAATGCTCCATAAAAATAAGCAGAAGATTTTATATGATTTTTGAGGTATACTCTGTTTTCTTTTTTTTGACAGAACATTAAAATTTTGTAATAAAATCTATTTTGGCTAATAATTAACCATTTTATAGCCGTTTAAAAAAAATTAATCTTTAACATAAGATTTTGACAAAAATTTGGTACGTGTCTCATGTGAGACAAGCACCAAATTAGCAACAAGCAACAAATCTCTGACTCCATATCCCAGAGATAGTTACGATTAGCTAATTCATAATGATGATGACTACCTTGTACTCGAAATACGTATTTATAAAATAAAAATAATTGTATTAGGAATTGGGGCAAAATTTGAAATTTTTAAAAAAGTAATTTTGTTGAATACGTGTTCTAGTTGATTTTTTTAAATCATACATTTGTAGTAAACAAATGCATATCTTTCAAATCATTCAAATTTTGTTATTAAAAAGTATATATTAAAAGGTAAATATTTTTTTAAGTAATTTTACTGGATACGTTTCTAGTAATTTTTTTATACATTTGTGGTAAACATATTCGTTTAGTAAACATTTTGTTTTCGGATGGTTATCTTGGTATAAAAGCATTGAAATTTGAAATCTATATTTATGCCTCAGATTATCTCATTTATAAATATTTAGTAATACATTCAAGTGATATCTTTTATTTATTTATGTTTCAATAGGTTACTTACCTATTATTATATTCATACAACTCATAATTATTATCACAGTTTGTATACCTGTATATATATATCTACTTAATCTAATTATTTTAAAACTTATTTATGTTTCAAGAAAGAATTTATTAGTTTTAATTAACAGTCTACTTTCAGAAATATTTGGTTGGAAGCACATGACAATAACCAATATTATTGTGATAAATGAATGAGATCTATTTACTTGCTTTGTTTTATAATATCTACAAACGTCAACATTTCATTTGTTTATTATAATAAAAATAATATTAGGGTTGCCCAAAATAACAAAATTAAAAGTAGCTAAATTTTTGTTTTGTATTAAATTCGATGATTTACATTGAATCTTTATATTGTTATATTTCTTCTTATTTGTTTGTTAAAAAAGAGTAAATTATAAATTTTGTTTTATAATACAATTAAATTCAATGATTTACATTGAATCTTTCTATTGTCAATTTCTTCTTGTGTTTGTTAATTTATTTAATTCAATGATTTACATTGAATCTTTATATTGTTAATTACTTCTTATGTTTGTTCAGGAATGAATTATTATGTTAAATTATTTGGAACAAAAGTTATAAATTGTAAATTCAAAGTGCCAGTAAAAATATTGATATTTTAAAGTTAATAAAAAAAAAATATTCCAAATATATTTTTAATTCATTTGCTTGATTTTTAGTAATTCAACAATCCCTAGGTCAAGTTTGATCCACATCTCTTGAACATCTTATCGCGATGAAAGAATTCGATTGGCGTGTCCAGGATTGAATTCGAGATTAAAAATACCTATTTCCACATCCGCGCTCTGCAATCATTTTGTTTTACCTATATTATTTAATATTTCAAAACTAATTTTTTTTTTAAATATTCAGTATTATACATTATGGGGATCCGAGGAAAATAAAATTGGGACGAATTTAATTAGATACTCAACTTTAAACTTATCACAATCCCGAATTAAAAAAACTGTACTGGACATTGAGCCAACTCCAACCGAGCTTCAGAATACAATAATCAACTCTTTTCGTCTGCGAGAGCCTACGAGGAGGCTACATAAACCAGAACGTATGTATTCTCTCGGACAGTCAAGTTGCTCTAGAAGCCTTGCCTGGAACTGAGGTCACCTCAGAGGTAGTCAAGGTTTGTCTAGAGGAACTTCTGGAGCTGGCAAAACGGAACAATGTTAAATTGATCTGGGTGCCGGGTCACAGTGGTTTCGAAGGAAACGAAAAAGCAGATACCTTAGAAGGAAGAAGGGAGTCGGAATACCCTTCATTGGCCCAGAGCCTATTTTAGAAATTCCAAGGACTGCATGTAAACACTTAAACAGGTGATCAACGAGTGGTCAAATGCTAAACATCGTGATCACTGGGAAAATGTACTGCAGCAAAAGCTCGGGAAAATACTGCTTCGGAATGCAATCAAGAGGCAATCTCTCGATGCATTGAAGCAGAACAGGATGCATCTGCGGTAGGTTACCGGATTCATTACCGGGCATTATTCCTTGCGGAAGCATCATCACACAATTGGACTCCATAACGGATCTATTGCGTGAAGATGTTGTGGCGAGGAGGAGGAAACATTCAGCCACATTATCTTGGACCGCGAACCTCTAGGTTACCGCAGATATAGGATATTCGGTGCATCTCACCCCGAATATATGAACCTTCATGAATACAAAATTTGCAGATACCGCATAGGAGATGAAATATTTGCAAAAACCGATTTTCGTGACCTTTTAAAGATCTTGATTTGCACAGAGACTAGAACGACTAGAAAGTCATACGTTTCATATTGTTTTGAATATCCAATAGATAGAATCAATTTGAACTTGGAAACAAATAAAAAAGTGGTCATTTGCTAAAATTTGAGGTTTTTGTCAATTATAATAAGCCCATATAGCCCATGATAGAAGATAAAATAGCATATAAATAACAATTGTTTTATTATTTGTGTGTAGGATTTTTTTTTAAATATCAGGATGTCGATTATGAAATTAACGACTTTCGTAATTATATCGAATAATTCATTGACAGTATGAAATTTATGGAATAATACATTTAAAGCACGATATAATTCCATTTGTTTTTTTTTTTTTAATGAAAATTACGACGCACATATACTCTTTTGTAAAAAAAAACTGTATTCTAGTACAAGTTGGTATTGAAAATGCAGCATCTATGAAATCTAGGATATCTGACGAAATTTACTAAAGCTGGTATTAAGTATGGGGAAAGACGGAATCGAAAAATAGAAATACATAGGATATACAGAATGGAAATTATTATCCAGAGTTTCCTTCGTGTATGAAATATCTAAATCTAGGAAATAATCATTATATTATCGAATGATAATTAGTGAGAACTCTAGGTTTTTGAAATAAAATTTCAAATTCGCCCCCTTTACCTAGATCAGTCGTACTTTACTCTTTAGAGATAGATATAAAGTCGAGATCAACAGACAAAAATAAAAATAAATAGAAAATTAACTAGATTAAAATATACTAGATTTAAAATATAATAAATTTTAAATTATATTGAAATTGCTCTTGTTAAAATTTCCTTCATTCACATTTGTTCCTGTTAATTTTACTCTTATTAAAATTACTCTTATATTGTCGCAGGATATGTTACTTGTTGCTAATTTGGTGACAGTTTCACAAACTATCTTGGTTTTACGCTACTTATATATGTTTGCCCGACTTTAGATGCTATTCTAAGACCGCACCTGATTGGTGCTGAGTTATGCCTTGCGCAGTGAACACGTTTTTGTATTTTGACATCTTTAGAGAGAGATGGACATATTGGCACTTGCTTTTATCGTAAGATTTTGATTAGATCTGAATTTGGTACCGGTACCGGTTTTTATTTTTATTTTTGTATGTTGATCTCGACTTTACATTTATCTCTAATTGTCAAAGAGTAAAGTACGACTAGCTAATTTTTACTGATGATGACTACATTGTAGTCGAAATACGTATTTATAATACAAAAAACTGATCTAGGTAAAGGGGGCGAATTTGAAATTATATTTACTAGGAAATAATAATAACATCACTCTTCTTTTCTAGTTGGTTAGGTTCTAGGTGGTTACATGTGGAACGAAAATCAAATAAAAGGTTGGCATATTAGGAAAACATTTTATAAAATTGGACCTTTGATGTGGATTTGATATGCATCTCTGGTGAAAAAAGAACGTTTTTCAGAAAAGAAGCACATAAGTTTCCAGCCAAGACACTAGCAAGGTCTTGTCAAGATATCTACAATCCCTAAAGTATATCAGAATCTATAATTTCTAAAACAAACTAATCTGAAAGCAGTGCTTTGAGTATGGCATCCTAAAATGTGTTGTATTACAGGTGCAATTTTTCTAAAATAATCGAATTAGAAGATTATTACTTTTTTACAGTTTTATTTAGTTGAACAGATTTAAAAAATCGGTAAGTGAAATATTTTTATAGGCTACTCAATATATAAAAAAAAAAACATATGTCACATATGAATGGACGTTCAATAACATACAAAGTGAGAGGTATTGGACTTATGAAAAACTAGTAACGCTCTGAATAATTGTTCTCGGATGTGATGATTTCATCACTTTGTTTTTTGTTTAATCCAGAGGTGGGCGCAGACAGCTCGTCTGAGCCTTACGAGCTCTCCATAAGCTGGGTGAGAGTAAGTAAAGAAGGTATGTTTTGAAGCAAGACGGAACGATGTTTCAATACAGGTTGTCTTACCGATTATTGCCCAATAATTTATTCAATCAATTTAGAAATAGTTTTATAAAATATTTATTGTTTAAATAATATCTTTTACAGTATGAAGAGATACACCAAAAAACATAATAATAATAATAACAATAATAATAATAATCTGAACTTATCCAAGACTGCTTGCGATGTCTTCTCCATTATTAAATTCACTACTTTTATTTTTTTTGAAAAACAACTTATGCAAAAAATAATTTCCACTACTACAAATAGTACTTTTCACTTTTTCAATTCAAAGTAGACTAACTCGAAGAACTCAAATTACCACTTTATGTAAAATTTAACTTAATTCATCAAATTCCCATGACACTATACTGAGCATACTCCATACGAAGAAAAAATAATTAAATCAGGTAAATAATTCTTTATTAGTTCTCGGATATGAATAGTAAAATATTTAGACAAATTATTTGGAATTTCCAAAACTATAATTCTATTTAAATTATCCTTTGCAAAAATTTCCCTCTTTTATTACAATGGTCCAGCGGTAAACTTAAAGGTTCAAAAGATTTATATATATTTTTTATATATTTTTATTTTATTCATATACAAATATGATATATACTAAAAAGGTACATTTTATGACCCAAATTACCAGCCCAAAATTCCAGAGTATGTATTGAATGATTGTATGTATTATTTACTTTGTATAATAGTGACCATAAAAAAGATTTGGTATTATTATATTTTTTCAAAAAATGTTTTAATTAAAAAAAGAAAATATTAATAATTGGTAGGTTACCCTGTATTAACTCTATCTCTTTTCCCTACCTTTCAATCAGAGCTTGGCCGAATCAACTCTTGCCCACCTCTGGTTTAATCTAATAGTAAGTAATTAATTAAGATTAGTTCCAACAAATTTATAACTGACCTCAATAAGTTTTATTGCTGCTTTCATTTTATTGAGAACTGACTTGAGAGCGGGGCTCAAAAAACAAGGCTGTTTATTGTGTGAAACCGAAAAATAATCTATTCCATTATGTGTGTGTCTTAATTGAACAAATAATTTTTTTCTAAATTTTGACAGTTTGAAATGTCTATTTTTTATTTATATTTAAATTTATTGACAAATAATGTATTTTAATAATTTTGTTAATGTAGGTGTTTCCATAGAAAAAGGACAAGGAATTTGTATGTAGACTAAGAATTGGTAGATTGTTCTATTGCGTAGTTTTTTTTTATTCGTTTTATTTTATTCCAAGTGAAAATTCTCAAAATATGCATACATAACAAATAAAGATAGAAATTTGAATTTACAAAATTATACAGATAAAATTGATTGTATGTAAGTTTTTGAAATTGCCACATTGAATAAATATCCCTAGCATCTTTTATCAATATAAAATCATTTTGAATTTTCACAAGTGGTTTTCCGAGAAGTGATGATGGCCCATTATTAATTTACGTTTATTGCTTTGCTTGTTATAATCGTGTTATGAGTCGCCACTATTATGAAATTTCATTTAGTTTTTTTTTTTGTTGCGATAATTACAAAACACTATATAAAAATTATACATACAAAATATACTGTGACTCTCATTATTGCATTCAAATAAATTTTATACTCCCATTAAATTACAGCATTTCAATACACTTACAAAAATAAATCTCCCGTTGCGCCCTGATCGAACACTCTCAAACCAGCGATTTTTTCTACTGGTACTATTGTCATTATAATTCTATTGGCTGTGGCTAAAATTCCAAATGTGGTATGTAAATATACTCGGTATTCAAATAAGTATAAAATCTGATAAAGCATTTAAATTTTTTTGAAATATCTCATCTTGGAAACTACCAAATCGGTAATTTGGAAATTTGGTACGTATCGTCAGATGGTGGGTCTTAAACTACATTTGACATTTGTCAAATAAACAGCGGAAAAGATAGTTAAGTCCCAAACACTTGCTATACTAAATTGAATGACGACCAGGCCCACCGATGGCCGCTTCAACACCAGGATGCCGAACTGACAACTCCATCCCCTTCTCTATCCTGTTTTTCCTGCCTTGGCTTCTAGAAAGGAATTTGAATACGGTTAGTTATTATGGTTATTGGAGCAAAAAAAAAACAACCTTATAAATCAATCAATTTATTTTAAAGCAAAAACAGCGGATTTGTGATTAGGGCACACAAAAACTTTATTAAAAAAAATAAAATTTTGAGAAATGAGCACTACTTTTGCTGCCCATAGTGCCTACAATGATTGAACTTTTCTTGCATTTATACTTGCGAAATTAGCTTTTATTTGTCTAGTATCGAAACTATATAATGTTTCAGATTCTATCGATTATCCGACGAGTGCGCTTAACTTAAAGTGACTGAAGAATGAATATTTCGAGATGCCACGGCACTGCACGGGTTTTCTTTTGACCGTAAAACTATTATTCGCTATGGGACAACGGGGAATTCACACCCGCGAAAATTGTGCATTTGTCAAAAGTACCTTAAGTGGCTCGACCATGTCAGACGTTTGCATTTATTTTCGATATAAATCCGTGGATGTCGTGATGATATGATAAAAAACATATATGCAAATTAAGTGCTCTATGAGAAAGAAGATTTCTTAGTTTACCGCACTCTTTAACGTACCGCACACCCTGCATGCTTGCTGGATACGGCTGGTCTAAACAAATAGGGATAATATTGTCTCTTTTTTTCTGGCTTTACGAAGCTCGCTTAATCACTTTCACGACGAATTCACGCAATTGCAACTGCTACCAAAAAGTTTCATTACGGTTGCATATGGATTAATACAATTGACATTCAGTAGTCAATGGATGAAATAGTTTAAGATCACAGCACCAGAGTGCCCATAAGAAAGGTTGTCCAATTTATAAATAGTATTATGTGCAGTGTACATACCTTGGTTCGAAAATATTGGTTAACTAATTTCTAATAATTTTTGTTGTGTTATATGTTTTTGTTCTTCTATGTAAATAATGTTTTGTTCTTCTATGTAATAAACTTTGTTGAAAATTAAAATCCAGTGGAATTAACCAACAAATTAACATTCGCCTTTGTAACGAGAAATAAGATTAGGTTACAAGTGTTAGGATTCGAATAACATTAAGGCACACTTAATCTGGAGTTTTGACAATGAAAATCGAGTTTTTAGTCACATTCAATTACATTAAAAAACGTTGACTTTTATCACAGTTATCAGTTCAACCTGAAATATAAATATAATATTGGAATTATCGGTTGGTCATCGAAAGCCATCATGAATATATCAATATGAATGCAGTCAGCAGTGTTCGTTGTTTACATGTTCGAATCATTTTATTTATGTCACATGTCTGTTCGCAATGTAATTATTGCAAATCCGTTTTGTTTTAGGCTATTTTTGTTTTGTTTTAATTCACATATTTTATATTATTTTAATTCACATATTTTATTTGTAAATATGCAAATAATTATATCACATATTTTAATTGTTCTCATATGTATTTATAAATTGTTTTCTATTATATTATGTAAATGTACACAAATTTCTATATATTCATAATGCCGTAACATATTCCAGAGACAACCAAAATATAAATTGTTCTTCTAAGAGTAACAAGGTTAAAATTTTTTTTTGTGAATAGTTATATAATCCGGTGTAACGCTAAAGTAAAAGAACACTAAGAATGCTTACGAAAGACGGTTGTTATAGACATTTATTTCATAAAACCGCCTAATACAATTGCAATAATTTCCTTCTCCAGTTGACAATACGAAACTCTCTAGAAATACGCGCAACCAGTCTATCATTAGAAGCAATACGGCTCCAGCACTTGTTGACCAACTACCAACCGGCAGAACTTTTGCACCATTTGTATCAAAGAACTGTAACACAGGACAATTAACCATGCAATTTTTTAATGCTATAAATACTTCAATTCTTGTTTATTTGCGGGAGATGTCATAGCCGTAATGGATTGTAAACGGTTTGGATCTAACTTAACTCTATGCGCTGAAAAATGATGTTCAACGAATTAACATATTTCGCAAAAAATCGACTCTTACTACTTATAATCGATCATCACTCTTTCTAAATGGCTAATATAATTTCGGAATTGAATTCCTCACACGAATCAACAAGGTTTTTGTATATATTCGCAGGAGCCTACACCAGGTACATAGATTAAAAAGTATATAGATTATTAACCACATGCAACACTTCATAGTCAACCTCCGTATTTACGCAAAAGTTGTCATATATATCATCTGTTAATAAAGGTGCCAAATCAACATTGTCTTACTAATCCAGTCATCTTAGGGGTTGAACCTCGGAATGAAAGAGAAGAAGCTGAAAATTTGTACAAATCTCAATTTTGTCATTCTAAATGTTACCTAAAATTTGCAATAAATGTCATGTGAGCTTAAGATATTATAAATGTAAAAAAGGGCCGAGTTCTCTTATAGCATGTTTTTAAAATTTTATAACGAGGCAAGTCTAAAAATATTTGAATCAAAAGAAAAAAAAAACTTGCCGTTTTAGCAAATTTAAAAAACATACTAAGAGAAAACTTACGAAATAAATTTCAACCAAATTTTTTCTTACATTTAATCAATTTACCTCTCATTAATTTTCTAAGGAAAAATTTACAAAATAAATTTATATTCAATTCACTCACACGTGTTAAATAGCTCGGTATTCAATCGCATATCATCACTTTTTAAGGAGCAACTATTATATGAAGTATCTCCCCGAAAACTCGGCCCTTTTTTTACATTTATGTTTTTGATCGGATATAATATATTTCTTGTCAACGAAACAAAAAGGGGGAAGCTATTTAGTTTAATAATTATAAGCGATTTAGTAGTATTTACATTGGGATTTTTGATAGTTTTCGTATATTATTAGAAGTTGTAATAGGATTTTATTTAATTTAAAAATAAGCAAGTTTTCAATTGTAATTTTTTTTTGTAACTTTACAAATTGAAGAATACTTTTTCAGCGCAATTTATCTCCTTTAACGGTCTGTTGGTGTTTCATTTCATTAACAAAAACAAAAACAAATTTTAAATACTTACTACTACCAATAAGAATGTGAAAACCCATACACGAAGACTACGAAGACTACACACAGAAAGTTTATTACTTTCAAAAACTAATTTAGATAAAAAAAAAATTTTACTGCACGAATAATATTCACGAAGAACAGCTAATAATATACAAGCAGTCAGACAGCAAGAAACAACCACCGTCCCTTCATTTTCTTTAAGACGTATATCGTCTCATCACTGTTTTTCTAATAACTATAGTCATTTAACCATTAATGACATGAAGCGTATATAATCTATCTTGAGGGAAAATGCATTAACCCCACCCTTGGTTTTTATTTTCTATATATTTTCAAACAACTTTATTTTTTTTTATAAATATTTTAAAATTAGTGTTACGTGATAAAAAGAATATGCTTTAAATAAATTGCTTATTATTTAAATTCCATGATTCATTCTTAAATTTACATTTATGACAACTCAAAGTCATTTTATATCATAGGTGGGCACCCTTTGACTTTATTGTGCTCCGAGTGAGAGGACGGAAGAGAGATAGAGTAAATACAGGGTGTCCTACCAATTATTATTATTATTATTTTTAAATTAAAACATTTTGTGGAAAAAAAATAATAATGCAATATAAATTTAATTCTTTTTAGAAACTGAAAAGCAATGGTCTTGTAGCGGTATCGCATTTTCATTAAATTATTATTATAATTTTATTTATCATTTTTATCTGTTGCTTAACAACTATAACTTCTCTCTTTTATCACGGTTGCTTTGAATGTTAACAACTTTGATAATTTACATATAAATATATAATATGTCATAATTCAATCTAATAAAGATCAATTATATCTTTAACATTTATTTATTATTTATTTAAATAATAATTATTTATTATATTAATCTAATTTCTTCAACAGTCTTTTATTAATGAATTTAATTTATTCAATCAATTTAGGAATAGTATTGCCTACTCTTGGTCAATATATAGTACTATTGATTCTAGTGAAAATTATTTTTCGCATAATTTCTTTTTTCAAAAAAGTAAAAGTAGTGATTTTAATAATGGATTTCAATAAATTTTATTGAATCAAGTACTGAAGTATGTCCTTCGAAGGTTTTCGGTATTGAAAAAAGTACATGCAGGTACCAACCCCTTTTTATGGTCACTATTCAAAGTTCTTTCAGTTTCTAAAATGAATTAAATTTATATTGCATTATTATATTTTTTTCAGAAAATGTTTTAATTTAAAAATAACCTGTATTAAAAAGGTACATTTTATGCCCCAAATTACCAGCCCAGAATTCCAGAGTCAATTATCTATATTTTATTTAGATAATTTGATAAAATTTAATTCAACGATATTGTTAAACATCAAACAAATGAACTGGTAGGTATATATTATATTATTATATTAATGCGGAAACCAATGGAATGTTATTAACCAGGTTAACCACTAGTATTAACAATTCGGCTTTTGCGCTTCCAACTCCTTATGTACCGTATTATATTATCCTGCAATTCAATAACAATCTTGTGTCTAACTCATATAAAATACTATGTACAGGATGTTTGGATATCAGTGAGAAAAGATTGAGAGAGGAGATCATTCCCTATAACTTTAATCGAAATAGTATTATCACATGTCTAACGGTAGACAATTACTTATATCATCGATAATCTTTAGCAAAATAATGTTGTCAATGAAAAGTTATATCGAAATAATTTATTTTCAAACTATTGTGGAATAATTTAGCTATTTGGATCAGAATCACCACAATAGTTTCTTAAATATTTTATTAGCAATATTTAATTATTATAATCTTGTTTTCATGTGTTGTATGAAAATGGTCAGATCACTATAAAGTGAAAACTACCCTATCAAATAACGTTTTCAAATTGATATACACATTTCAATTATCATAACAAACTTGCTCACGTAGGTGCTACATAGACTTCACGAATTTTCTCAGAGGAATCATAAATGAGTATCAAATCAAGTTACAATGATGATATACTCGTTCATAGTGGATGTTATAGATAACAAATCAGTTTTAACAAAGATGCTGTTAGATGGCAGTACATATACAGGTTCAAAATCTCATTCATAGACGGCAATGCATATTTTCTATACAAAATAGTTAATAATAATAATAATAGTCTCAATTTTTAAGAAATTATTTAATTTTTAATTTTTTGGTATTAAATTAAATATATATATATTTTTTTAAATAGAGAATAATTTTTTTCTTAAAAAAAAAAACCTGAATATTTTGTTTTTGATATTTATTTCCATTAATAAACCATCCTTTCATGCATATTTTCTATACAAAATAGTTTCGGTGTTTCCCTCCTGTCAGGCGTTGCCGCGACGGCTTAATTAAAAAAAACTAGAAATTTAACTATTTTATCAAAAATCTGTATATGTGATTTATATCGTTTAAATTAATTACTGAATATAATTTCATTTGGTTAATTAATCGTAAATACATGTGTATTTTTTTTGTAGAAGTTAAAAGTAGGTACTGTCATTTCTCCCGGTGTTATGTAATGTCCATTCATAATCTCTAAGAATTTTGTACAAATCTTGTTGTAACATCATATTTGATACAAGCGTCTAATATTTAATAGTTTTTACAAATGATTAAATATAATTGTAAATGGGTTGCCAATTTTTATCCTTTTGTTTTTATATTACATTTTATATTTGTGATTACATTTTATAATATTATATTATTTTACATTCAAAGACTATTAAAATAATCTATCATAATAATATGAAAACATTTGAATAAACAGAAAATTTATATATAATAAAAACTATATTATAGTTCTGGTTGTATTTTCAAACTCTCAGTATTATTAGTGTTTATTTATACGTCGCTATTGTTTAATGCTCCGTAGAAAATAGTTGTTTATAACTTTGAAAATTCGTAAAATGACTATGATGGAATTAAACCTACAAAAGTGTGTTTTTTAATCCGAATAATTAAGGTTTGTGGTTGAAAAGTCAAGGTTGGGGCGGTCAGAATAAAAGTGGCGTAAGTACACAAATAAAAAATTTAGTTTCACAATCCTTAACAACTGTTTTGACTAGAATAGATTACTCACTTTTGTTGAAAAAAGATAAACAACATTTTTTTGAAACTTTTTAAATATATTGAATAGTTTTGTACCAATTTCAGCTCAAAAACTAAAATAAACAGTTCAAGCGTTGAGTTCAACCTAGTTCATACATACGCCCGAATATATATTTGAAACATCCGAATGTATGTTTATATTCGGATGCATGTATATATATATATATATATATATATATATATATATATATATATATATATATATATATATATACACATCTGCCTGACATCTGGAATGAAATTTGGTGTGAGACATATTTTCTGCATTTGAAAAACCAGTACGCTAATGAGCAAAGAGAAAGGGATTTCTGATGTGAAACATTTATTGCGGCGGGTTAGACCGTTTGTTACCTTGAAACGGCCAGGTGAAATTTTCTCGTCACGTGATCAACAAGTTGTTCATAGGTGATATTATTCAAAAAAAATAAGTTTCAAAAAGATGATCATAGATGGCGGTACATATACAGGTTCAAAAACTCATTCATTGGTGGCAAAGCATATTTTCTGTAATTTTAATCTTAATAAAATATTTCCAATTTATATTCTAATACCCACAATAATGATTATTAAAACTACTTCTCTATGAAAACTTAATTAAGTTTTCATTAGGATATTTTGTACTTAGTAAATGTGCTTAGTCTACGTTGCTCCTAGATGATGAATTATTATTTACTTTGTAGAAACCATTGTGGCTGAGGTTATTTTGTACAACAACATCTCTTTGATGAAGTCCTCGTTATGTTTAACTGCAGATATATTTTTTTCTACACATTTATGTGTTTTAGTTTATACTTTATAGTGCATGTTTACAATAACAGAAAAATTATATCAATAAATAATGGAAAAAAAGCATTACCTACATTTAAAAACATGTTTTTCCATACATTATTTACAAAATAAAAAAAAAGGTTAAAATGTTGGTTTAAAAAAAATTCTGAACCCATTATTATATGCAACAATAATCGATTAATGATGGAATTTCATATATATATATATATATATATATATATAAAATTTACCCTAATTAAGTTGTTCCCGTTCCACTAACTCCTTTAACTTTTCTATAGAAACCAACGGTTTCATATAGGTTTTTCATAATAAAATATTTGAAATATTTTTCCATATTATTTTCTCTTGTTTTAATGGCTTTATGATTACAGTTAAATTATTCCAAATGCAAAGTGGTGCGTAGTATGTGGAATATAGTGTTTTACAATCGACATTTTGATATCTTTTTACACTTAAAATAGTGTACCACTTTATCCAATTCGACACAATCATTTCTGATCAAAACTATGGACGTTACGATGTATGTTTATTTAAAATTAATATAGCATATTTTAATAGATTTGTCTTAGACAATCTGTTTTATATAATCAGGACAAAAAACGGTTTGCTTTGATTATAGAACAAATACATATACACACATACACAACACATAGATATATTCACTATTCATATATACAAATTAATGTAATTTGGAAATAAAAAATAATTTTAAACTTTTAGATTTCTTCTAACTTTTAAAATTTAATAAATAAATGTTTATCTTTACTTTCCTAGTTTTTTTTATAAATTGACAACAGATAACAGTAGGGTGGGCATGAAGTTTTACATGCTTCTAATGAGAGAGAGTGAGACAGAATGATTATTTTGCTATTAATTATCTCGCGTTCTAAACGGTTAAAAATTGTAAAACTTCAGGATTTATTAGGAAACGTTATTTTTAGCCTGTGAAAAAAAATGAGCAAATTCTGTCGAAAAGTAGTTTCATGCTAGACATCCTTAAAAAAAATTTTTTTTTTAAGGACTGCTTCTTGAGTTTATTATTCTTTTCATTTAGTTTATAAATTAAACATGGTTTTAATATAAAAAGTTTAAGGAAGAAGACCAAAACAGTTAGGGCCAATAAATCAGAATGCTATTTGATTATACCCATCTTATATTTAATAGCCGTATATAATAGCATTGTTTCGGGCTTTGTGAAGGCCTTCTCATATTGATCACGTGGCTCTCGTTATAATACTAATGTAAACATTGTATCTATTTATTTCATTGTATCAAAAATATAATATTTACAAACAATAAATATAAAACAATGATATCTATTTTTTTTTTATCATGCGTAAAACAAATAGTTAAATTATTTTTAGTTTATTAATTAGAAAATTTTATTAGAAAACGTTATTTTTAGTCTGTAAAAAAAATGAGCAAATTCTGACCCAAACAGTACGAAAATCAGGTTCATTTTAACGTCCGACCAACATATTTGAAAATTTTGCCTTCTCAATTCATTCAGTTTGGAATTTTAGCACTATGGCTCTGATACATTGAAAACCGTTAATCGTAATTCGCTAGGTCCAAATTAGCTTAAAACGAAGTTTTTATCAAAATCGGGGACATAAAATTTTCCTCCAATATTAGCGATTTTATTAAGGGGTACCCCTTGGAAAAAATGTGAAAAAAGTGAAGAAAATTTTTGTTCTCGATTTTAATAATAGTCATTTTCTAGGCTAATTTTGACCCAAACAGTACGAAAATCAGGTTTATTTTAACGTCCAACCAACACATATCAAAATTATGCCTTCTCAATTCATACAGTTTGGAATTTTAGCACTATGGGTCTGATACCATGAAAACCGATAATCCTATCATATTTTAACCAATGCCATCATTTTCGCTAGGTCCAAATTAGCTTAAAACGAAGTTTTTATCAAAATCGGGGACATAAAATTTTCCTCCAATGTTAGCGATTTTATTAAGGGGACCCCTTGGAAAAAATGTAAAAAAAGTGAAGAAAATTTTTGTTCTCGATTTTAATAATAGTCATTTTCTAGGCTAATTTTGACCCAAACAGTACGAAAATCAGGTTTATTTTAACGTCCAACCAACACATATCAAAATTATGCCTTCTCAATTCATACAGTTTGGAATTTTAGCACTATGGGTCTGATACCATGAAAACCGATAATCCTATCATATTTTAACCAATGCCATCATTTTCGCTAGGTCCAAATTAGCTTAAAACGAAGTTTTTATCAAAATCGGGGACATAAAATTTTCCTCCAATGTTAGCGATTTTATTAAGGGGACCCCTTGGAAAAAATGTAAAAAAAGTGAAGAAAATTTTTGTTCTCGATTTTAATAATAGTCATTTTCTAGGCTAATTTTGACCCAAACAGTACGAAAATCAGGTTTATTTTAACGTCCAACCAACACATATCAAAATTATGCCTTCTCAATTCATACAGTTTGGAATTTTAGCACTATGGGTCTGATACCATGAAAACCGATAATCCTATCATATTTTAACCAATGCCATCATTTTCGCTAGGTCCAAATTAGCTTAAAACGAAGTTTTTATCAAAATCGGGGACATAAAATTTTCCTCCAATGTTAGCGATTTTATTAAGGGGACCCCTTGGAAAAAATGTAAAAAAAGTGAAGAAAATTTTTGTTCTCGATTTTAATAATAGTCATTTTCTAGGCTAATTTTGACCCAAACAGTACGAAAATCAGGTTTATTTTAACGTCCAACCAACACATATCAAAATTATGCCTTCTCAATTCATACAGTTTGGAATTTTAGCACTATGGGTCTGATACCATGAAAACCGATAACCCTATCATATTTTAACCAACGCCATCGTTTTCACTTTGTCCAAATTAGCTGTAAACGAAGTTTTTATCAAAATCGGGGACATAAAATTTATTTTCTCTTTTTTATGCTGTGACACTGGTTTTTTTTTTTTTAAACCATTTTCTTTACATTTTAATTTTCGTAGAATGTGTCGGAAGTAGATGTCTTCTGTAAGATCGATCCATATGCTTACATTGTTTGAAAATGTTAATCAACGGTTGATATTTCTTTGTTTCAAAGTTAATATTAAAATTAATTATTTAAAAGGTTTCATTATTCTTATTATTATATAATGAAAAGTATATTTTAATATTTGTATGTATTTATTTATTAATTAATATATTTGTAAATATTCAATGTTTTGTAATGTATACAGATTGTTATTTTAACCGATTGGAGGAGACCTTCTTGTTTTTCAATATGAGAATCATACTTTTTTGATAGGTTTTTCAAAATTCATTTGTTTTCTTTAATGTATAAAGATTATTAAGATAATCGAAGAAATCGAATTAAATTTCACATTTTGCCCCAATTCCTAGAACAATTATTTCTGTTTTATAAATACGTATTTCGACTACAAAGTAGTCATCATCAGTATGAATTAGCAAATCGTAACTATCTCCGGGATATGGAGTCAAAGATATGTTACTCGTTGCTAATTTGGTGAGACATTTTTGAGTTTTTAGTTTTCTGAAATGAAATGAAAATTTATCTATTAAATAACTTATGTCAAAAAAAATGATTGTTAAAAACAAAATTTATTGTAGAATTATATTTTGTTTTCTCGAAGGTCATAAAAAAAAAACGTTTGCACTGTGATAAGAAATCCTTTATTCGTAGTTTTTTTTTTTAAATAATTCTGCGAAATTACAAAGTAAATAGAAAAAATTTTCCTAATGTACTATTGTTTATTGTCTTTTTGATTATTATTATATTTAACAAGATATTAAAATTTGGTATTAATGGTAGATATTTATAAACTTAGTCCAAAAGTTCTTAATTTGAAATAATTAAATGACTTTCACAATCAAGAATTGATAGACCAGGTAAAAATGGCATTTGCACTTGAAATTAATTTCGTACTTAATAAAAAAATAATTATCTGAAAAAGATAATTATACCCAAAATAAAAATATTTTCTTAACACTCTTTGAACTATTTGTGGTTCTTGGTTATGTATGTTCGTAAATTAAATAGTATAATAGAAAATAATTGATAGAAAAATCACTATTTACTTATTGTTTAATTCAAAATTATCGATCTCAATTCAATTTTTGTTACAAAGTTATTCCTGATATAAATTTAGATTCTGCTTTAATTGAATTTAAATTTCTGCAGAATAACATTATGTAGCTATACGTAAATATTTGTTTACAGCTGATGATTGTGCCGAATCTATCCGATATTCGTAATCATACTTACAACTAAATTTGTTTACCCTTATATTAGTTCAGTAAAGTTAAACATGAAAAGGCGGTCGTGCTTGCAAAAGGTCCGGTCGTTCTGAATTTTTTATATGTTGTTAGGACCTAAACCAATATTAAAAAACCAGATTTGCAATTTCCAAAGTGTTGTGCTAGCGGCGGAGTACCCAAAAAACCATGAAATTTTCGGACTTTTTTCAGTTTTTGTTTAATATCTCAGTGAAGAAAGGGTCTGACCGGTATAGACATTCTATACAATTTTAAAGTAGACTAAATTTTCAACAATTTGAGATTAAAACAAGTTCTATACAGCTATTGGTTCCTAAGATACAGTTCTTAGAAAATAGGCCATTTTTTCCAAAAAGTGAAATTTTTTCGAAATGGTCACTTATTTCGTAAAATATCTTCTAAAATACGCATCCCACGTCAAATATTATTGTAATAAACTTGTAGTAAATTTAATTAGCTTTGATTTGAGATCAGACTGGTATCTGTATACTCAGCGGTTCTCTCAAAAACGGCAGATAACCAAAAACAGTCATAAGTTAACCAGCGCAGCGCACATATTTACCAGATGTTTGTATGCATATTTTCGGTAAAAGTAGGTACCAATTC
This sequence comes from Nineta flava, assembly GCA_963920215.1. Taxonomy (NCBI): domain Eukaryota; kingdom Metazoa; phylum Arthropoda; class Insecta; order Neuroptera; family Chrysopidae; genus Nineta; species Nineta flava. The sequence continues at coordinate 73,357,854 of OY986044.1, forward strand.
CAATCAGAAGGAAGGAAACAAAAGATCGAGGTCGTACAGTAGTTATCAGAACATGAGAAAATGACACACACTTCTTCTTCCTTGTTTCAAGGGGCCACGCTTGTTTTTGAGAACAACAATCTCAAAAAATAGCTGTACTGAGTGTCCCTTTGTTGGAGCCCATCTCCACTATGACTATGTGATCGACAAAACGTTTTTGGAGGTGAATTTTCGTTGTTCTCACATCAGGGATACACCCACCCTTAATTTGCTGCAGAAGGTGTGATAAAGAAAACTGGCATTCATCACTGTTTTCCAACAGGTAATCGTACACACAATCCATCGCTTCTTCAGATTACCGGTTAGACGATACCCTCTCTTATTCCTAGTAGCAGGTGGTAATATTAACAGGCTCCTGTAGCACAATCTGTGGTACGCCCCGTCTGCAGCAACCAGGTCGTCAATGGCGAGAAGGCGCTCATATTGTGCTACAGGAGCCTGTTTAGATTACCACCTGCTACTGGGAATAATGATCATATTAATAATAATAATTTATTATACCAGAAATGATGTACAAATGTAATACATATTGGTTCGTCATATATTCCTAACATTATAGGTTGTTAGAAAAAAATTCATCCACATTATATGGACAATGATCGAGCAGTAAATTCTTGCAGGCGGTTTCAAAATTCCTTTGGTTACATTCAAGCTTTATATGAGATGGTAACTTGTTGAAAAATTTTAAGCCATTG